>OX393550.1:35837799-36282799 GCA_947650365.1 Chamaelirium japonicum | reverse complement strand
GACTGTCTCATCAATGTGACAATCCGCAAATCTTGCGGTAAAAATATCACATGTTAAGGGTTCTAAATATTTGATAATGTACTAAAGAATGACCACAAAAGTTTTCTACGATCGTTTTTATCATTATTGTCCTAGGATATCCTAAACAATCATGCCAGATATTAAAAATTATAGGATTATGGAGCTCCTGGCTCACTGTTTGTCTTGGATTAGTACTGAGCAATTGGCTCATGTTTCCATGTGACTCAACAATCCTAATGTGAGTGAAGTATATCCCTAAGGATAGATTGGAGAATTTCTCTAGAGTAAACTATAGTCAATATACATGTCTCCCTTAGATTCTATTTCCTTACAGAGAAATAACGTATTATTTGATATAAGGTTCTGACAACTCAGATATATAGGAAATGAAAAATATTTAATAAGAGAGATCTAAAAGATATCAAACAACCGAAATATCAACTATAATAAATCAAACAACTGTTCTGATAAAAATAAACGATATGACAATCTAACAAGCAAATGAAATATTAACTACTAGAAATCAAACAGTTATTCTAATAAACGATAGCAGTTTATCACTAAAAATATCCTGTCCCCCCTAGTTGTCGTTGAAAAAATCAGAAGTTGTGAGCTTGGTTTCTCCTTGCATCTCATTGAGTTCATCTTCAAGGAGGTCATCATTATCGAGGTCAAACACTGCATTACCCTCAGCTTTCTGTGATGCTTGAAAGTTTGCCACCTCTTCTTTAGATGTACGACAGTTGCGAGACCAATGACCTTCACGCCCATACTTGAAACAAGTGTCTGTAGGCCACTTATTAGAAGGAGAGTCTTCCGTCACTTGTTCTGCGTGCCAGGGCTTGTTACTCTGTTTCTTGAAATTTATATTTTGCTGCGGATTGAGTCCACCTCTACTGGGGTGGCCACGCCTGCCTCTACCTCGGTAGCCTCCTCTGCTGGGGTTGCCACCTCTGTCGCCCCTGCCACTTCTGTTGGAGTGGTTATGGCGACCACCTCTTCCAAACCTTCCTCTGCCTCTACCTCTGTGGTATCCTTCATTGGCATGCGCTTCAGGGAACGCCAATGCTCCAGTTGGTCTGGAGTTGTGATTCTTCATAAGAACTTTATTGTTCTCCTCTGCAACTAAGAGTACCGAAATCAAATCTGATATTTTCTGAAAGTTTCGCTCCCGATATTGTTGTTGCAGTAGGACGTTCGTTGCATGGAAGGTGGATAGAGTCTTATCGATCATCTGTCCTTGGGTAACTGGCTCTCCACATAGCTCAAGTCGGGACACGATGTTAAACATTGCAGAATTATATTCTGCGACCGATTTAAAATCTTGGTAGCGCAGGTTTATCCATTCATTCCTCGCTACTGGAAGGATGACAGCTCTTTGATGATCATATCTATCCCGTAGGGATTCCCACAGAACTAAGGGGTCTTCAACGGTTAAATATTCGTTCTTCAGGTCTACATGTAGGTGACGACGCAGAAAGATTGTCGCTTTAGCCTTATCTTCAGGACTAAGGCTTTCCGTGCCTGTAGGCTTTATAATCGCCTTACCCAACTTGATTGATTGTAGATGGAGCTTAGCATCTAGCCTCCATGCTAAGTAATTATTGCCGTTGACATCAAGTGCGGCGAACTCCAACTTTGTAAGGTTAGACATCTGGGGACGGGATAGGGGCCTAGTTAATTGATAGATTAAAGACTATCAGATTCTATGAACATCAAAATCCTAACCGTTATGGAACTACTAGTTAAGATGTATCCATAGCCACATTATACTGTCTCGGCTGACAAGGGCCGAGCTCATACACAGGCTATGGATGAGGTTAAAGATTATCATTTTAACTACTCAACATATGTCCATAAACAAATAATATTCGGTATTGGCACTGGCAATAGTGAAAATCATTTTATCTAACAATGATAAAATTAATATACACTACGAGATATAAGATATCTATCTTAACCATAGTTATATATTCATGTATGCACGCATGTTTATATATTCATTAATTACTATGATTACCATATTCATCACATGTGCATATAGAGATATATTATAGAAAACAATTTGACATATCATGTACAAAGCCTATTAATACTGGTTATTAATAGGGTCCTTTTAGAAACCACTTGCCAAGGTAGAGCGGGTTCTATGGAACCGTCATGCGCCTTGCCAAGCTTTTCTAAAATGTTCTAATTAACTAAAGTACATCTAATGAAGAAAATGATATTTTATGTACATAGAACTGGTAAGAGATTCGAGACTTAAATACATCATAGAGTCTGTTACAATTAAGGACAATTCTGTCCTTGTTTGTAAAACAGATATTGCAAGTTGGTCCCTTAGGGGCTAAACAGTTAAGTACATAAATAATGTGTATGAAATAGCAAAATCTGACCGTACCGATGCTTCCGGAATGGTTCGGATACCCAAAATTCATATATGGATTGAACAATTTGGCTATATATCGGGCTTACAAAAGAGTATTTAAATGAACAGTGTATATCAAAACATTCAATCAAATGTATGTGAGTGCATATAAGAATGGACGGGTTGGATATGCAATACGCAGTCGGGTCGGGTATGTGCTAAATATCATCGGGTCGGGTCTGTACAATACAGTCGGGTCGGGTCTGTATAAATCCAGTTGGCCTGGGCCTGCAGTGTGCAGTCGGGTCTGTACTATGCAATCGGGCCGGGCCTGCATGTAATAAACGGGTCGGGCCTGCTACATATACAGATCGGGTCTGATTATATATAAACCGATAATACTAAACTACCCTCCATATTAATTCAAATTTTCAATCTATATGCCATCAGCTTCTTTGTTAAAGGATAGAAACAGAGTAATCGTTTTCTCTTGGGTCTGGATCTAGGAGCACCTAAAATCATTCGAGTTGGTTTCGGTGTGGCCGTGGTTGGTCGGATGCCGAACTACCATGCACAGGCCCTTGGGCATGCGATGCATGAAGTCGGCAACCTGGTTTGCATGAAGCCGTACAAGGCCTCGAGCAACTCGGGGTTGATCCGTCGATGGGTTCGGGGTCTCGGACGGATCGAGCTTTGAGCAGTCATGTTAGGTGACTGATCTTCACCTCGGGCAAAAGACGGTGCCGGGTCTTTGGTCTCCGGCCGAACATGACCGGCATGCAATGTAAAAGGTGATACAGGCGTACCTGGTTCAGAGAAGACCCGTTAGGTGATCGGAGTCGGAGTCGGAGTCGGGAGGACGAGAGCCGGGGTTCGCACGCAACGAGACCCGGAGGTCTCCCGAGACGGGATCCGGAGCCGGGGAGGATGGGATCCAGAGCCGGGGAGGATGAGATCCGGAGCCGGGTGAGAGAAGGTCTTTCTCTCTTCTTCTCTTCCTCTCTCTCTTTCTCCGATCTCTCTCTGGAGCGATGGGGACGGTCGGCCGGATCGTGCTGATAACGTGTTGGGAAAAAACTCCTCTTATTATTCACCAAAGCCCCTATATATAGGCATAATATGCCATAGGGATAAAGACGGGGTAAATCTCTAAATCCCTTGAATCCGGGGGTCTTTATCCGGTGGGCATCCATATCCGATGCAACCACCGTTTCATAACAATATATATATATATATATATATATATATATATATATATATATATATATATATATATATATATATATATATATATATATATATATATATATATATATATATATATGCTACGGCGTGCGGCATGGCAATAGATGTGGTGTTAGGTTTGGGCCGTCCGATTGGTTTTGATCGAACGGTCTCTTTTACGTGCGGATTACAAAAAAAAACAGCGCCATACAAATCGCAGCAGCGTCCCTTCACGTCCGGAGATCTGAGCTCTTTCTCTCTCTCTCTCACCAAGCTCAGATCCCTCTCGCCGAGCGCCCAGAGATTACAAAAAAATCGCAACCGTTGTACAAATCGCAGCAGGCGTCCACGTCCCTTCATGTCCCCGGCCCGGATCTGAGCTCTTCCTCTCAGATTTGAGATCTCCCTCTCGCCGAGCACTCGGAGTTCCAGATCGCAGCTCCAACTTAACCCTATTTTATTCCCCCCCCCCCCCCCCCTTTTCCTCTTTACTTTTGTTTCCCCTCATGATCTGATTTTCTCCGGGCGCTCGGCGAGAGGGATCTGAGCTCGGTGAGAGAGAGAGAGAAAGAGAGATCTCCGGACGTGAAGGGACGCTGCTACGATTTGTACGGGGCTATTTTTTTTTGTAATTCTCACGTAAAAGAGACCGTTCGAACAAAACCAATCGGACGGTCCAAACCTAACACCGCATCTATTGCCATGCCGCACGCCGCAACCTCTCTCTCTCTCTCTCTTTATATATATATATATATATATATATATATATATATATATATATATATATATATATATATATATATATATATATATATATATATATATATATATATATATATATATATATATATAGAGAGAGAGGGAGAGAGAGAGAGGGAGAGAGAGAGAGAGAGAGAGAGAGAGAGAGAGAATACGGGGTATGAGCTGACAGCCTAATTTGAAATTAGGCTGTCAGCTCCCAGCCGTCCAATTAATATGATCTGGCCGTCCGATCATATGTATTGTTTAATTTCTATTTTGGTTCGATATCCCGATCGAGATAGAGAGATCGAGAGAGAGCCCAACTCCTTCCCCTCCGGTGCTGTACTCAGCCCCCACTGGTAGACCACCCGCCCCCTCTCTCTCCCTCTCTCGCACTGAAGCCCGACCACCGGCGCCGATCATGCCCGCCGGAAAGGGGCGAGTGCGATTCACTATTTGGGGTGGCCGGCCGGAGTGCGATCGGACTAGCAGACCGCCCGCCCCCTCTCTCTCCCTCTCTCGCGCTGAAGCCCGACCACCGACGCTGGTCACGCCCGCCGGAAAGGGGCGAGTGCGATTCACTGTTTAGGCAGAACTCCCGGAACTTGTCGAAGTCAAATTGAGCTCTGTTATCAGCAATAAGAACTTATGGCGTGCCAAATCTTGAGAAGATGTTATGTCTGATGAACTTGATGACTTCATCGTCAGTTTCTCGGAAGAGTGGCCCCGCTTCAACCCACTTGGTGAAGTAATCTATGGCCAACAGCAGATACTTCTTCTTGTTTGGCGTTGGTGGGAAAGGACCCAAGAAGTCCAACCCCCATTGATGAAAGGGCCATGGACTTGTTAGCTGATGGAGCTCATCAGCTGGGAGATGAATAGCTCGAGCTGTTGGAAATAATTCCATGGTAGAGGCTCACAGTGGAAATGATTTTGCGGTCAAAAGACCGTTCATGGTGCACGCTACACGATTTAAACTTTCATTGAAACTAATCTACATATGTGCGTATGTGTATGCACGTGAATCGAACACCCTAACGGCAATCTAGCGTAATGATTATCTAGCATGCATGCAAATCATAATGCTCACTAGATCTACATGTTAGATTATTCATAACTTCGTGCGGATCTTTTAACCGCGGAGAATTGTCTTCTTTGTCGATGGAGACGGAAGATCGTTCGCGAAGAAGCCGATGGTATGGATGGAGACGATGCCTTCTTGTTCACCCGATCTCACATGATGCACGGAACGTCGCTCTCGGATCTCTTAGTGCCTCCGAAGAACGACCCTTCTCCTTCTACGAAACTCCACGCGAGGAAGACGAAGTTGCAAGCGGAAAAGTAGAGAGAGATTAGGGAGAGAACTAGGGAGATAAGAGAGGGAGGGGGTTCGGTTTTTGCATCCCTATGACCGGCCCCATATGGTCCCTTATATAGGGCTGACCTACCCCCTTGGATAAGGATCCAAGGGGATAAGAACCTCCCATAATTATCTCTCCATTATCACCCTTTTATCTCTTCTTCTATTTATCCATTTTCCCACTTTTTAGGGCTTGTTTTGACCGTTTCAAAGCCATATCCCTATCTATATGGCCGGCCCTATAGATGAGGGATTCTTATCCCTACAACATAGGGCCGGCCCTAGCTTGGTCTCCTACTGCTAGGGTCAGCCATAAGTGAGGTCCGATAGAGTGAGTTTTTTACCAAAACACCCTGACGTCTCAATTTGACCATTTCTAGTATGCGAGACCTAGCGGCCACTACTTAAGTGATCTTTACTAGTTACCTTACTATTAACTGAGGCCACCGGAGGGTGCTTCTAGCATAGTCAACTAGTCAACTCGCAACATACCCCGGTGCATCGCACCTATGCAGCGAAGTTCACTTATGGCTAGGGATTACTACCTGCGCCTCTGTACTAGTCTCGGGCATACCCCGTAGTACTCGCATGTAGTTACGCATCTACCGTGCTCTAGTGCCAAGCACACACAGAGCGTATACTTCTTTCTTCCTCTTAATGCTTATGGTGTTCCGAGGAGATGGTTCAAGAACCGTACATAATATTGATAAGGTGGAACCATCAGGGACTGGGGTTCATGGCTTCGAACTCAAGCTCGATCGACACACTACCCGAGTGTACCGTTGATCCTCTAAGCTCGAGTTAACCTGCGTTGCCACCCAGAGTGCGACACAGGCTGCACTCCAATTCATCCGGACTTACTATGTTCTCCATCATACCCCTGCTCTCCGTTTAGTAGTGGTATACTCATTGTCCCTCCACTTGATGCCATGATTCACTTCGAGCGGTGGAGACTACCCGTCACACTCGAATGATCATATGACTTGGTTCCTTCCAGGTTGACCTATACATCGTACCTATGATTACCCCGTCGAGTAATTGAACCTGGTCAACAGTCAAACTGATGACCACCAGGCCTGGGTTTGGTACAGTGTAAGTTACACCAAGGAACACACCTCCCTTCAGGGTTGTGGATGGTCTGCAGGAGTGACACGCTAATACAACGCCAGCCGGGTAACCCAGTACACCATGGTTTTGGATCACTGCATACGGATCCTTACACATTGGTGCGCCAAAGCACCACACAACTGGTTAGTCCATCAGACGTAGTTCCTCAAGGTTTAGGACCGTTTTACCCTAAGCAGAAACACGGCTTAGTGTATCAGTGTCTGCTCACTGATCTGTACACCGTGTTAGTTTCATTCAGCCACAGACACTGTGCCTGGTGATGACCATGGTGAAGACTTCCCATGAACTGTCATCCCCAACAGCTTATCATAATGAGGCGACCAACCTGATCATAGCTGTGAATTGATTTAGATTATATGGGACCAATCCACTCAGTCTTCAACTTAGTGGACTACCATATAACCATGGCTCTCTGTTCTTAAAAGAACATGTAACTATGTTACGTACCTATATGCATTTCATATAATAACTATCAATCTTTATTAGACCAAAACATAAAGTTTTACAAGCTTAGAATATATCAATCCTAACAATCTCCCACTTGGTCTAGCGTAGCAAAACGGTTTTGACTCCCATCGCGTCCACATGTCGCTCGAATGCCTTGATAGGTATTGCCTTGGTGAAAGGATTAGCAACATTATCTGTAGATGCAATCTGTGTCAGCGCTATTCGCCCTTGCTTTTGAAACTGCCGAATCAAGTAGAATTTGCGCTCGATGTGCTTCCCCTTCTGGTGATGTCTTGGCTCCTTAGCTTGTGCTACCGCCCCAATATTGTCGCAGTAAAGCACAATAGGTAACTGGGCCTCTAGTACACACCCCAAATCCATAAGGAATTTCTTGAGCCATACCGCCTCTTTGGCTGCCCCGCACGCTGCAACGTACTTAGCCTCTGTGGTAGAGTCCGCGATACATTTCTGTTTCATACTCTGCCAACTAACCGTTGCTCTCCTAACATGAACACAAAACCTGATGTCGATTTTCTGGATTCCAAATCTTACATAAAGTCAGAATCTGTGTATCCAATCGGTGTCAGTTCCTGTGCAGTATAAACTAACTCATAGTCCCTTGTTCTACGAAGGTACTTGAGTATACACTTCACAGCTGTCCAGTGATCTGGACCCGGATTCGACTGAAACCGACCCATCATGCCTACTGCGAAACAGATATCTGGCCTTGTACAATGCATAGCATACATTAGACCACCTAATGCCGAAGTATAAGGTATCTTCTGCATATATGTTCTCTCCTCAGTTGTCTTAGGACATTGATCCTTAGACAGTTTTATGCCATATTTAAATGGCACAAAACCCTTCTTGGAGTTTTGCATGTCAAACCTAGCCATAACCTTATCTATATACGCGGCCTGTGACAGCGAGAGAATCATGTTATGGCGATCTCGTGTTACCTTGATCCCCAAAACATAACTCACTTCACCTAGGTCTTTCATATCGAACTGTGTTGACAACCAGACCTTTACTGTTGACAATGTTCCAACATCATTCCCAATGAGCAGAATATCGTCTACGTAAAGTATCAAATATACCACTGTAGTCTTATCACTCCTCTTGTATACACATGGTTTATCCTTATTTTGAGTAAATCCATATGACTGGATTGCCTGATCAAAATGAATGTTCCAACTTCTAGATGTTTGCTTTAGTCCATAAATGGACTTCTGCAACTTGCAAACTAGATGTTCCTGACCCTCTGACTCAAAACCTGGTGGCTGCTGTGGGGGGAAATTTCTGAGCCGCCTTGATCGAGAATCCCACCCCACAGCCTTGATTGAATTTGATGGTTTGTAGAGTTAGAGAGATGGGAGAGTAGATAAAGAGAGTAGGGAGTGATGACACAATGATTGGTGACGGAGTTCAGTCTTACGACCTACGTCTCCGAGTGAGAGGTGTCACCTGATCTTCACTATAATTTGAGTAAAATGAGGGGTGAGCGTTCTCTTGACAGGCTAGGAGAAGCTTCGTACAGTGGGGTTGCACGGAGCAACTAGAAGAGTACAAGAAGGAGAGAATTGAGCTCTAGCACTTGCTCTGGAATCCTCCTCCTCTGATTGAATGACCAATCCCCTCCCTGGATGCCTTAGGGGTCCTTTTATAGCGTAGGCATGTGCCCGATATGACAGTGATGATATGGCGCTGATGACGTGGTACTGGTTCTGGGCCTCCTTGCTGGGCCCTTATTAGGCCGTTGTTCGGGCCCAATAAGGGGGAGGGCTTGATCTGCGAGCCTCGTAGAGTGGGCCCATGAACCCAGGCCGGCTTACCCACTTGGGCCATTGCGCGGGCCCATGCCGCTCTGATCCGGTCCGGTATAATTTTTACACCCACAGTTACCCCCTCCCAGTCGGGTCAGGACCCCCTGGGTCGGCTGGGATTCCAAGATGCAAACGCCTCAGGATTCTGGCATGGTTAACAAGGGCCATCGGTGTCGCGGTTCGTATTAGCAGAGTCTCCTTCTGCCGATGCCGAGACCCTTTTGGCGCGAGCCAAAAAGTCTCGGTTTTGCAAGTGGGCGTATCAGAAGAAGCAGTGTGTTTTCTGACCGAGAGGATACCGAGAGGGTACCCAGACCCTTTTGCCTTTTCCCGATCGAGAGGTTGCCGAGACTCATTTACCTTCTGTCGATTCCAAGGTGCAAACGCCTCAGGATTCTGGCATGGTTGACAATGGCCATCGGTGTCGCGGTTCGTATTAGCAGAGTCTCATTCTACCGATGCCGAGACCCTTTTGGCACGAGCCAAAATGTCTCGGTTTTGCAAGTGGGCGTATCAAAAGAAGCAGTGTGTTTTTCGACCGAGAGGATACCGAGAGGGTACCGAGACCCTTTTGCCTTTTCCCGACCGAAAGGTTGCCGAGACTCCTTTGCCTTCTGCCGATGCCGAGACCCTTTTGGTGCGAGCCAAAAAGCCTCGGTTTTGCGAGGAGGCATTCTCGAAAAATTAGTGTGTTTTCCGACCGAGAGGATACCGAGAGGGTACCGAGACCCTTTTGCCTTTTCCCGACCGAGAGGATGCCGAGACTACTTTGCCTTCTGCCGACGCCGAGACCCTTTTGGTGCGAGCCAAAAAGTCTCGGTTTTGCGAGGAGGCGTTCTCGAAAAATTACTGTATTTTCCGACCAAGAGTATACCGAGAGGATACCGAGAGGGTACCGAGACCCTTTTGCCTTTTCCCGACCGAGAGTATACCGAGAGGGTACCGAGACCCTTTTCTTGTTGTCCTGGTTTTGGACAGGAGATCCACGGTGTTTTTATTGTTGCAAGAGATATAGAAATCCAAATGACTTCAAACTAGATTCAAAAGTTGCGTATCAGAGTTCTTTATATACAGTCCAAATTTCAGCCCAATCGGAGTTCGTGACCAAAAGTTATGGCCGTTGTACCGAAGCCTCTCTGAGTAGATCCGTTGTCCAGATTTTGCACTGAAGATCAACGATGTTTGTATTGTTGCAGGAGCTATAGAAATTTAAATGGCCTCAAACTAGATGCAAAAGTTGTGGCTCGTAGTTCTTTTTTTACAGTCCAAATTTCAGCCCAATCGGAGTTCGTGGCCAAAAGTTATGGCCATTGTACCGAAGCGTCTCGGAGCAGATCCGCTGTCCAGATTTTGCACTGAAGATCAACGATGTTTCTATTGTTGCAAGAGCTATAGAAATTCAAATGTCCTCAAACTAGATGCAAAAGTTGCGTCTCGTAGTTCTCTATTTACAGTCCAAATTTCAGCACAATCGGAGTTTGTGACCCAAAGTTATGGCCGTTGTACCGGAGCCTCTCCGAGCAGTTCCGTGCTAGGCTGTTGTAGACACCGAGACCCCCTCCCCTCTCGGTTTTTGACGAAACCGAGGGGTGGGCTGTTGTTGATGCCGAACACCCACCCTCTCGGTTTTCTGACGAAATCGAGAGGTGGACTATTGCTGATGCTGAACACCTCGACCCTCTTGGTTTTTTTGATGAAACCGAGAGATGGACTGTTGTTGGTGCCGACACCCCCTCCCCTCTCGGATTTTTGCAAAACCGAGAGGTAGGCTACTGATGGTGTGTCATCACCCCCTCCCCACTCGATTTTTTATGCAAAACCGAGGGGGGGCTGCTCGTTGATGCCGACACACACCCCCTCTCAGTTTTCTGACGAAACCGAGGGGTGTGCTGCTGATGGTGTGTCGTCACCCCCTCCCCACTCGGTTTTTGTGCGAAACCAAAGGGGGGCTGCTTGTTGATGCCAACACATACCCCCTCTCGGTTTTCTGACGAAACCGAGGGGTGTGCTGATGGTGTGCCGTCACCCCCTCCCCACTCGGTTTTTGTGCGAAACCGAGGGGGGGTTGCTTGTTGATGCCGACACACACCCCTCTCTTGGTTTTCTGACGAAACCGAGGGGTGTGCTGATGGTCTACCGTCACCCCCTCCCCACTCGGTTTTTGTGCGAAACCAAAGGGGGGTTGCTTGTTGATGCCGACACACATCCCCTCTCGGTTTTCTGATGAAATCGAGGCGTGTACTGCTGATGGTATGCCGTCACCCCTTCCCCACTCGGTTTTTGTGCGAATCCGAGGGGGGCTACTTGTTGATGCCGACACCCCATTATTGGGGGTGCTAGAAGAGGCCAAAAAGTGTCGGTATTGAAAATAGTGTGTTTTTCGAATTTCAGCCCCATTTGAAACCGACACTTTTTCGGTAAAACACTGGTGCGCGGGGATGTCGGCGAGGGACAATGCTATATTCGAGGGGGTTTCTTAGAGATAATCTAGGATGACGCCGCATGATGGCCAGTCGGTCTTCACCCAATGTATTATCGCACCTGGTTACTGTATTCACCAGATACTACGGTCACGTGAGGGTGTTGACTTGGCCAGGATCAAGGAAGCACCATTTTATCCCGTGTTACCCACCATCGACTGCACCAGTGTGGAGACACGCACTGACAGAGTCAGACCAACCACCCCCTGACCGGTTTGGAACCGTTAGTCGTCGAAAAAAGGTGATGGCCAGTGACAATCTGATGCTTGGATCTGAGTGACAAGACTAAGCTTGGACTTTTGATCGAATGCCAATACGTCGGCGACGACGTCTCGGACTTTGTCTTCGAATGCCAAGGACTGGGCCTTGGGCTTGTAGAGTGCCAAGGCGTTGGTCGCCTCAAACTTTGTCTTCAAGTGCCAAGGGCTGGGTCTTGGGCTTGTAGAGTGCCGAGGCACTGGTTGCCTCGGACTTTGTCTTCGAGTGCCAAGGGCTGGGCCTTGGGCTTGTAGAGTGCCGAGGCATTGGTCACCTTGGACTTTGTCTTCGAGTGCCAAGGGCTGGGCCTTGACTTGTAGAGTGCCGAGGTATTGGTCGCCTCGGCCTATGTCTTCGAGTACCAAGGGCAGGGTCTTGGGCTTATAGATTGCCGAGGCATTGGTCACCTTGGACTTTGTGTTCGAGTGCCAAGGCCTGGGCCTTGGGCTTATAGAGTGCCGAGGCATTGGTCACCTCAGACTTTGTCTTCGAGTGCCAAGGGCTGGGCCTTGGGCTTGTAGAGTGCCGAGGCATTGGTCACCTCGGACTTTGTCTTTGAGTGCCAAGGGCTGGGCCTTGGGCTTATAGAGTGCCGAGGCATTGGTCACCTCGGACTTTGTCTTCGAGTGCCAAGGGCTGGGCCTTGGGCTTGTAGAGTGCCGAGGCATTGGTCACCTCGGACTTTGTCTTCGAGTGCCAAGGACTGGGCCTTGGGCTTGTAGAGTGCCGAGGCATTGGTCACCTCGGACTTTGTCTTCGAGTGCCAAGGGCTGGGCCTTGGGCTTGTAGAGTGCCGAGGCATTGGTCACCTCGGACTTTGTCTTCGAGTGCCAAGGGCTGGGCCTTGGGCTTGTAGAGTGCCGAGGCATTGGTCACCTCGGACTTTGTCTTCGAGTGCCAAGGGCTGGGCCTTGGGTTTGTAGAGTATCGAGGCATTGGTCGCCTCGGACTTTGTCTTCGAGTGCCAAGGGCTGGGCCTTGGGCTTGTAGAGTGCCGAGGCATTGGTCGCCTCGGCCTATGTCTTCGAGTACCAAGGGCAGGGCCTTGGGCTTATAGATTGCCGAGGCATTGGTCACCTCGGACTTTATCTTCGAGTGCCAAGGGCTGGGCCTTGTGCTTGTTGAGTGCCAAGGCGTTGGTCGCCTCGGACTTTGTCATCGAGTTCCAAGGACTGGGCCTTGGGCTTGTACAGTGTCGAGGCATTGGTCACCTCGGACTTTGTCTTCGCGTGCCAAGGGCTGTCTCCTTGAACTTGGTGCATGTCAAAGCGGCGACGTCTGCCTTGGATTTATTCTCATCGCCTCGGATGAGTATAGTTGATAGTTTAGCTTGACCTGGATTGTCAGGAGCATTTTTATCTGACTTTCACCTTGAAAGGGCGTAGCCGAATTGCCTTCGAGCTTCCGACTTGAATGGGCGGAATCGAAGGTCTTTGGTTGACCTGGGTTACCAGGAGCTTTTTATCAGACTTTAGCCTCGAGAGGGCGTAGCCGAATTGCCTTCGAGCTTCTGACTTGAATAGGCGGAATTGAAGGTCTTTGGTTGACCTGGGTTGCCAGGAGCCTTTTTATCGGACTTTTACCTCGAAAGGGCGTAGCCGAATTGCCTTCGAGCTTCCGACTTGAACGGGCGGAATCGAAGGTCTTTGGTTGACCTGGGTTGCCAGGAGCCTTTTATCGAACTTTAGCCTCGAGAGGGCGTAACCGAATTGCCTTCGAGCTTCCGACTTGAATGGGCGGAATCGAAGGTCTTTGATTGACCTGGGTTGCCAGGAGCCTTTTTATCGGACTTTTGCCTTGAAAGGGTGTAGCCGAATTGCCTTCGAGCTTCTGACTTGAATAGGCGGAATTGAAGGTCTTTGGTTGACCTGGGTTGCCAGGAGCCTTTTTATCGGACTTTCGCCTCGAAAGGGCATAGCCGAATTGTCTTTGAGCTTCCGACTTGAACGGTCGGAATCGAAGGTCTTTGGTTGACCTGGGTTGCCAGGAGCCTTTTATCGGCCTTTAGCCTCGAGAGGGCGTAGCCGAATTGCCTTCGAGCTTCCGACTTGAATGGGCGGAATCGAAGGTCTTTGATTGACCTGGGTTGCCAGGAGCCTTTTTATCGGACTTTTGCCTTGAAAGGGCGTAGCCGAATTGCCTTCGAGCTTCCGACTTGAATGGGCAGAATCGAAGGTCTTTGGTTGACCTAGGTTGTCAGGAGCCTTTTTTTTATGCCTTAACATGGTGGAATCAAACTTCGAGAGATTTGATTTTGAGAAAAAAGAGATACTTTATTGATACAACAAAGTAGCAGTTACACTTTTTCAGAAGTTTCCTAGCGGACGTTACGATTATGCATCCATGCATTACATTGACTTTCTTTCTCCACTGCTGCTGCCTTTCCTACTCTCGACCTGGTTCCTTATTAGCGAGGTAGCCATCGAGCCGCCCTTCTTGGATCAGGTCTTCGATGTGATGCTTTAGCTTCCGACATGTAGAGGTTGGGTGGCCATGGCTGCGATGAAACTCACAGTAGGCTGTCGTATCTCCCGCCTGGTCGGAATTTGGAGGGAGAGGCTGTGGCCACTTGCAAAAGGGCTCGTTCTGCAAGTAGGCGAAGATGTCTTCAATGGAGGTGTTCAGCTCAGTGAACACCCTTTGCTCCTTTGGAGTTCGCCTCTTTTCTGCTGGAGGGGCCTTTGGATCTTCATTGTACCTTTTGGCCTGTACCTTTTGGTCGGATGCGGTATGGGTAGACTTCTTGTAGTGTGCTTCATTCGGAGCTTCATCATCTTTCTTATGTCGGGAGTCACGAGACTCGCGGGGCTCGCATAGTCTTCTGGCCTGCTGATTGTCTTCCACCTCTATCTCCCACTGTACGTACTTGAACATTGCCTCTAAGGTACTGGGAGGATACCAGATGAAGTCGGTGTAGACGTGGAGCTCTGGCCGGATAGCATTCTGGAATGCTAGCATGATGGCCTCCTCATTATGGGACCGACCGGTGAGCTCAGAGTGCTCATTACGAAACCTCATCGTGAAGCTCCTTAGAGACTCATCGAAGCCCATCTTCAGCCGGTAGAGTGTATCCAGCTTCTTTTCCGGCTTTAAGTTTAGCCGATAATGGTCCATGAAGAGTTCAGCCAATTCTTTGAATGTGGTCACCGTACCAGTAGGCAGTGTGTAGTACCAGTCGAGGGCAGGTCCCTCGAGGCTTCCCGCAAACATACGGCAAAGAACATGGTTCTCATACTCATAGGGCGTCAGGGCCTGCTTATAGGCTAGGATATGGAGAGCAGGGTCTCCCTGGATGCAGTTGAACTTTGGCAGGCTCGGTGTTCGCCAACCTATAGGAATTGGTGTTGCAAGAACCTTGAGATGCAGTGGCCCCACCGAGGTGATTAGCTGCCTACGGTCTTGATGGCGGCGTCCCACATCAGCAGTATACCTTAGTCGGTTGAGCAGCTCGCGAGCATCTGTTGCTTTCATGTGCGAAGGGATAAAACATCCAGTGGACCCTATTGACTGAGGCGATCCTTCTCGGTGATAGCTTGGCGCGCCATCGACGTTGAGGCGATCCCACACCATTTGCCTTGGTGCTTGTGTGGATACCTGACGCCTCTTGATTTTTGGCACATGTGGTTCTTCAAGATGATGACTCACAGCTGGGCGAGTCCTTGGTTGGTCTTCATCAGTAGCTGAAGAGTTACGGGCCACAACCCCCGCTCTTTCAGTCGCCTTCTTTAGGGAATCCCTCTCTTGTTCAAGGGCCGTATTCTTCTTGAGGAGATTTAGTAGCTGGTAGTCAGCAGCCGAGATCTCGTATATAGCCTGAGGCTCGCTCCCTTGAATAGCATGTTCTTTGCCAGATCGATGCCTCGGGGATGACGGGTCTCGCCGATCGCTGTGCCCTTCTGGATGGCTGCCTTGCGGCCCCAGCCGCTCTCGAACATTTCTTCGGTTGGTTGCAACCGAGACTTCTTGTTCTTCTTCGATCAATATATCGTTTGTTCGTTCAGCACCCGCCTTTGGTGGGTTGGTGCTGGCCTTCACCATCGAGCGTGTTGATATCGACGTGATAAAGGCGTTAAGGTTGATTTGGAGGAGGACTTGTGGCTCGTCACCACAAGTTGAATAGGAGTCGGTAGAGGTGTGGGTAAGACCTCTATCGATATCCCACAGACGGCACCAAAGATTGTGGAGGAAAATTTCTGAGCCGCCTTGATCGAGAATCCCACCCCACAGCCTTGATTGAATTTGATGGTTTGTAGAGTTAGAGAGATGGGAGAGTAGATAAAGAGAGTAGGGAGTGATGACACAATGATTGGTGACGGAGTTCAGTCTTACGACCTACGTCTCCGGGCGAGAGGTGCCACCTGATCTTTACTATAATTTGAGTAAAATGAGGGGTGAGCGTTCTCTTGACAGGCCAAGAGAAGCTTCGTACAGTGGGGTTGCACGGAGCAACTAGAAGAGTACAAGAAGGAGAGAATTGAGCTCTAGCACTTGCTCTGGAATCCTCCTCCTCTGATTGAATGACCAACCCCCTCCCTGGATGCCTTAGGGGTCCTTTTATAGCGTAGGCATGTGCCCGATATGATAGTGATGATATGGCGCTGATGACGTGGTACTGGTTCTGGGCCTTCTTGCTGGGCCCTTATTGGGCCGTTGTTCGGGCCCAATAAGGGGGAGGGCTTGATCTGCGAGTCTCGTAGAGTGGGCCCATGAACCCGGGCCAGCTTACCCACTTGGGCCATTGCGCGGGCCCATGCCGCTCTGATCCGGTCCGGTATAATTTTTGCACCCACAGCTGTATCATATAAATATCTTCTTCCAAATTTCTATTGAGGAATGTTGTCTTTACATCCATTTGCCAGATCTCCCAGTTATAATGGGCTGTAATGGATAGGAGGATCCGAATAGACTTTATCATAGCTACCGGTGAGAAGGTTTTGTCAAAGTCGATTCCTTCTCTCTGGGTATAACCCTTGGTAACTAATCTAGCTTTAAAGTCTCAATAGCTTCATCAGATCCTCTCCTCTTTTTATACACCCACTTACACGCAATAGGTTTAATATTGGATGATGGTCTAACAAGTGTCCAGACAGTGTTATAGGACATTGATGCAATTTCTACCTCCATAGCCTTTTGCCAGTTAGAGCTGTCAGAAGCTCCTACTGCTTCATCGTAGCTCAGTGGGTCATCCTCCTGACCTTCTGGATCAACCAATAAGGTTTCTCCATAGTATCTGTCAGGAGCCCTGATGTTTCTTCCACTGCGACGAGGTGGTGGTAATGTTACAGGATGAATAGGTTCTACAGTTTTTGGTATAATAGTGTCTGTGATGTCAGCTCCCACTATACTTTCGGATGCGCTATCTATACTAGTACCCAGCAGCTCATCCAGAACTACCTTACTAGCAGGCTTATGGTCCATAATATAATCATGTTCTAGGAAAATGTCATTCGTTAAAACGATTACCTTCTTTTCCTCAGGATCATAAAATAGTCCACCTTTAGTCTCTTTGGGATACCCTACAAACAGACATGCTTTGGACTTTGGCTCCATCTTTTCTCTCTTGTCCCTTCGCACATGTGTAGGGCATCCCCATATTCTGAAATGATGTAGTGTTGACTTTTGCCTTGACCACAGTTCTCTAGGGGTCTGAGGCACTGATTTAGACGGAATGTGGTTCAGAACATATACTGCTGTCTGAAGGGCATATCCCCAAAAGGTCGTTGGTAAATTGGCATAACTCATCATGCTGCGAACCATGTCTAACAAGGTTCGATTCCTTCTTTCAGAAACTCCATTCTGTTGTGGGTTACCTGGAGCAGTTAACTGGGATGTTATCCCATGCTCCACCAAATACCCTAGGAACTCGTCAGATAGGTACTCACCTCCTCGATTAGATCGAAGGGTTTTTATAGATTTACCTGTCTATTTTTCTACTTCAGTCCTGAACTCTTTGAACATGTCAAAGGATTCCGACTTTCGATGCATCAGATAAATGTAACCATATCTTGAGTAATCATCAGTAAAAGTGATGAAGTACTCATGGCCTCCTATCGCCTTGACGCTCATGGGTCCACATACATCTGAATAAATTAACTCCAATACCTCAGTAGCTCTTACTCCTTTGTCTTTAAAGGCCATCTTGGTCATCTTGCCTTCCAGGCAGGATTCACAGGTGGGAAGGATCTCTGTAGGATCTGTTTCCAGAAGCCCGGCCTTCACCATCCTATGGATCCTGTCTAAGCTAATATGATCAAGTCGTAAGTGCCACAATTGGGTTAAATTCTCCAAAGATTTCTTATGCTTAGATGAATTAACATTAAATGATGAAGTTATTATGTTATCTTTTTCAAATTTATGACTGACAACATAGAGATAATTCTGAACCATTCCTCTTATTATAAAAGTTCCATTCAGCTTAAACGATACACCAGAAGCATCAAAATAAACTGAATAACCTTCATTAACTAAGGAAGAAACAGAAATCAAATTACGTCTCAAGGACGGTACATAAAAAACATCTCTAAGAGTCAAAGTCTTATTATTCGAAAAACTAAGATTAACATCTCCAATAGCTTCAGCAGCAGCCACGGCCTCAGTTCCCATGCTTAAAGTCACCTCTCCATCAAGCAACCTTCTGTTTTCACGAAACCCCTGAAGAGAGTTACATGCATGGTTAGTGGATCCTGAATCCATAATCCAACTAGCAAAAGAACTATTACTTGAAAGAAATGATTCAACAACTAGGAGTTGTAGATTACCTTCACCAGCATTCTGAGGCTTTGTGTAGTTCTTCTTCCAATGACCCTTCTAGCCATACCGGAAACACTTCGTGCCCGGTTTCTTTGATTCACCAGACCCAGAGGCCCCAGCAGAGTCCTGCACAGGCACTGACTTAGGTTTCTTCTTATGTTACTTGCCCTGAGGTTTACCAGACTTCTTGAAGGATCTGCGTTGCACGTGAAGTGCTTCGCCCTTCTGCTTGAAGCCATCCTCAACTGCCTAGAGAGCTCCTAAAAGCTCTGCATTTGTCATAGCCAACTTGTTCAAATTAAAGTTGATGACAAAGCCTTCAAAGGCTCCAGATAGAGAAGAGAGGAAGATGTCTGTCATCACCTCGCCTTCTAGCACAATGTCCATGGTTGCTAGTTCGTTCTGGAACCCAAACATTTTCATCATGTGTTCCCGAACTAGCGTCCCATTAGACATCTTAGTGCCGACGAGTTTCTTGATGGTAAGGTATCGCGTAACGCGATTGTGACCTTCAAACATTTCCTTCAGATACAACATCATGTCAGAAGCATCGGACATCTCCTCGACCTGCTTCTGCAAAGTTATTTGCAAAGATGCTATTATATAGCATTTATATATTTCATTAGATTCCTTCCTGTCAGTGAACGCCTTTAACTGTGCCTCTGTGGCATCGGGTCCTGGCAAATCTGGCTCAGAGCTGTGATATGTTTACCAAACCTTAAGACCAGGTACAGGTTGCGCTTCCAGTCCTCATAGTTGGGACCAGTAAGTTTGTGGTCATTTAGGATAGCGGACAGGGGATCTAACTTAGTCATCTGAAAATAAAAGATTGAATAATGAAAATGCATGAAAACTTATTTTATGGATTTTTAAAACAAGCTAATTATATCCATATGTCAACGCTACCCTCAAGCAAAGCCATCTCTATAGATTAATTAACCATGTATGCAAGATCTCAGAATAGGCTACACCTGTCCGAGGGGGCAGTGTGCAGGTCTTCCGCTTACACGGGTCTTTCCATTGACCTTATCCAAATCTGTCAACTAAGGGCTTTGATGGACCATGGTTATCTTTTGGCCAGTACCATGTGATCATCGTTGTCTTCGCAACGAATACCTCACATGTACTTAGGATGCTTACCCACGAGCCTAGGCAATTACGGCACTTGAGTTCTAATGGCCCCCATGAGGGTGAATAAAGCCTAAACACTTGGCACCGTAACTGCCATATCCCGAAGGAGATCACTAAGTAGCTTGGCATAGAAAAACACAGCTCTCACCCGAGGGGGTTGTTGAGTTATGCCCTTCCACCCAAGCACGAAGTGATTAGCCGTGGAGGCCAGAGGATCTCTAAAAGTCCTCTCTTACATCCCTTATAAAATTGAGGGTTATTTTGCGAGTATGAATTTATGCAAATACAAAGGTAGCGACCTCCTATATACTAGACCCTGGTCACACCATGCTCCCACTAGCGCTTTAAGCCCTTCGTCTAGTATTAATCATTCTCGGAATATCATAGTCCCTGCCTCAAGTGGATTTCTCCATTCAAGGGTCACATTACATATTCCGAGAATATTGATGCTCTACAAAATTGGTTATCACGCTAATACTCTGGAGCTTAGCCTAAAGTCAGACACACTGGAAAGGACTCCCACTAGTCATGGCGCCTCGCTTATAAATTTGATAATTGATGTTCAATGGATCTTCATCTCATCTTAGGTTTCAATGCTGGCCAAATAGGCACACCCAACTAGTCGAGTGTTGACCTAATGGTGGCATAACCATATATGATGAGATCCCACTAACATCAAAATTCAACTAAATAATAGGCATCATCTAGCGGGATTCTATCTTCAAACAGTCGCTTGGACCGGAGGGAAAAGGCATCCCTCTGAAAACTGATAATCATATTATCTCATCGGGGTTCGATATGAAACATAAAGAACTAATAAAGAAAGCAACCATTAAAACTGAATTGAGTTCAGGGTCCGACCCCTGAACCTAATTAGCACAGTACAGGCCTCTAGCTTTCTTCGCAAGGTCCCTCGGTCCGGCTCCTCCGTCGCGCTCACGAACACTTTGTCGGATCATCTTCATCCTCCAGGGTTCCGCTTACGCTCCTGATGGTGGATTTCTTTGGCACATCTTTCTTCTCGATCTGTAACCAAAAAAGTCTAGTACGCTTCGAGCAAGTGCTCGCTCATACACAATTTTATAGAAAGAAAAGAAAACACGCCTAGGAAAAGAGGCCATGGGAACCGAGGATGGTCAACCCCCATCACTCGCCCAATCTACGACTCTAAAACATATCCACACACATAGAGAGCAAATCCAAACAATGGCTAACTCGGGGTCCGACCCCCGGTAGCAAGCACAAACATAGATCTAGATTTTATAGCAGCGCCCTGCAAGAACGATTCATTAAACAAGCGCAATATATATACATATGCATGATCTAAGCGTAAGAACCCCGATGATCTCACGCGTTCATCATGCGCACACATTATGGTTTTATAAAAAATCATGAAATGCACATCACTAATGCGGCTCTGATACCAATTGTTGGAAATAATTTCATGATAGAGGCTCGTAGCGGAAACGATTTTACGGTCAAAAGACCGTTCATGGTGCATGTTACACGATTTAAACTTTCATTGAAACTAATCTATATATGTGTGCATGTGTATGCACGTGAATCGAACACCCTAACGGCAATATAGCGTAATAATTATCTAGCATGCATACAAATCATAATACTCACTAGATCTACGTGTTAGATTATTCATACCTTCGTGCGGATCTTTTAACCATGGAGAATTGTCTTCTTTGTCGACGGAGACGAAAGATCATTTGCAAAGAAGCCGATGGTATGGATGGAGACGATGCCTTCTTGTTTATCTGATCTCACATGATGCACGGAACATTGCTCTCGGATCTCTGAGTGCCTCCGAAGAACGACCCTTCTCCTTCTACGAAACTCCACACGAGGAAGACGAAGTTGCAAGCGGGAAAGTAGAGAGAGATTAAGGAGAGAACTAGGGAGATGAGAGAGGGAGGGGGTTTGGTTTTTGCATCCCTATAGCCGCCCCATATGGTCCCTTATATAGGGTCGGCCTACCCCCTTGGATAAGGATCCAAGGGGATAAGAACCTCCCACAATTATCTCTCCATTATCACCCTTTTATCTCTTCTTCTATTTATCCGTTTTTCCACTTTTTAGGGCTTGTTTTGACCGTTTCAAAGCCCTATCCCTATCTATATGGCCGGCCCTATAGATGAGGGATTCTCATCCCTACGACATAGGGCCAGCCCTAGCATGGTCTTCCACTGCTAGGGTCGGGCATAAGTGAGGTCCGGCAGAGTGAGTTTTTTACCAAAATGCCCTGACGCCTCAATTTGACCATTTCTAGTATGCCAGACCTAGCGGCCACTACTTAAGTGATCTTTACTAGTTACCTTACTATTAACTGAGGCCACCGGAGGGTGCCTCTACAAAGTCAACTAGTCAACTCGCAACATACCCCGGTGCATCGCACCTATGCAGCGAAGTTCACTTATGGCTAGGGATTACTACCTGCGCCTCTGTACTAGTCTCGGGCATACCCCGTAGTACTCGCATATAGTTGCACATCTACCGTGCTCTAGTGCCAAGCACACACGGAGCGTATACTTCTTTCTTCCTCTTAATGCTTATGGTGTTCCGAGGAGATGGTTCAAGAACCGTACATAATGTTGATAAGGTGGAACCATCAGGGACCGGGGTTCATGGCTTCCAACTCAAGCTCGATCGACACACTACCCGAGTGTACCGTCAATCCTCTGAGCTCGAGTTAACCTGCGTGGCCACCCAGAGTGCGACGCAGGCTGCACTCCAATTCACCCGGACTTACTATGTTCTCCATCATACCCCTGCTCTCCGCTTAGTAGTGGTAAACTCGTTGTCCCTCCACTTGATGTCAGGATTCACTTCGAGCGGTGGAGACTACCGTCAGACTCGAATGATCATATGACTTGGTTCCTTCCAGGTTGACCTATACATTGTACCTATGATTACCCCGTCGAGTAATCAAACCCGGTCAACAGTCAAACTGATGACCACCAGGCCTGGGTTTGGTACAGTGTAAGTCACACCAAGGAACGCACCTCCCTTCAGGGGTGTGGATGGCCTGTAGGAGTGACACGCTAATGCAACGCCAGCCGGGTAACCCAGTACACCGTGGTTTTGGATCATTGCATATGGATCCTCACACATTGGTGCGCCAAAGCACCACGCAACTGGTTAGTCCATCAGACGTGGTTCCTCAAGGTTTAAGACCGTTTTACCCTAAGCAGAAACATGGCTTAGTGTACCAGTGTCTGCTCACTGATCTGTACACCGTGTTAGTTCCGTTCAGCCACAGACACTGTTCCTGGTGATGACCATGGTGAAGACTTCCCATGAACTGTCATCCCCAACAGCTTATCATGATGAGGCGACCAACCTGATCATAGCTGCGAACTGATTTAGATTATATGGGACCAATTCACTCAGTCTTCAACTTAGTGGACTACCATATAACCATGGCTCTCTGTTCTTAAAAGAACACGTAACTATGTTATGTACCTGTATGCATTTCATATAATAACTATCAATCTTTATTAGACCAAAATATAAAGTTTTACAAGCTTAGAACACATCAATCCTAATACGAGCGTGTCGCTGGCAAGGCTCACGTACATCTTTGAACCACTTGGTTAGCATCTCTTGCTATTGTCAGCCAATAATAACCTTGAAGCTTTGTCTTAGCTTCAAGAGATCTGCCTCCCGAATGATTTCTGTAGGCTCCGGAATGGATATCGATTAAGATTGCCTTTGATTGTAAAGGACCAATGCATTTGAGCAACATTCCGTTGTGCGATCTGAAATATAGATCTTCTCCTTGGAGGCTATAGCATGGAAGTTTCCTTTGAAGTTTTCTGGCTTGAATTGGATCTTCTGGCATTCTGCTCTGTTTGAAGAAGTCGAAGATTGGTCGTCTCCAATCTTCGGGTTCAAGTGTTGTGATTTGATCGGAGGTTGGCTGTTTGTCACCCCTAAATCGTTCTATAGTTGCGATGACCTGCTGCTCGAGGGTAATCTTGGGTGATTCTTGATAATCGATTTGTATTCGCCTTTCCCCGAGTGAGTCTCCAAAAACCGAGGCAGCATTAGCCAATGCATCTGCCTCTCGATTTTCTGCTCTCAGGACTTGGATAAACTCGGTGCTAGCAAAACGTTGTTGGTGATGTCGCACTAGAGCCAAGTAATACTGCATTCTTTCTTCCCGCGCTGTATACTCCCCGTTGATTTGTTTTATTATTAGCTGGGAGTCGCTGTAGACGACGAGTCGATCTATCCCCAGGGATTCAGCCATTTCAAGACTGGAGATGAGTGCTTCGTATTCGGCTTTATTATTGGTAGCGCTGAATCCGAGTGGAATGGCCTTTTGAAGATGATCAAGTTCGGGGGATACTAAGACTATCCCAATTCCTAAACCGATCGCACTCGAAGCTCCATCAGTATAGAGTTTCCATTGAGCTAGCGAGGTGGCAAGAGCCTCAAGGCTTGGATTGGTCTTTGGATCCAAATTGAATGGAGGTTCATCTTCATCTTTGAGGCGCATATCAACGTCTTCCTCCCAAGTTATGGGGTCTTCCACTGTGAAGTCAGCTAGGAAGTCGGCAACCGCTTGCCCTTTGAGTGAAGTGCGGGATTCGAATTGAACCCCGAGAGCACTCATCTCGATCACCCATTTGGTCATTCGACCTACTCGACCTGCTTTGTCGAGGATATCTTTGAGAGGGTGCTCTGAGACGACTGTGATCAGGTGGGAGATAAAATAGGGTTGGAGTCATCGTGATGCGGTGAGTAAGGCTAATACGACCTTCTCAATATTTGAGTAGCGAGTCTCTACCGGGAGAAGTGTATGGCTGATGTAGTAGACTGGATGCTCGATACCTTCTCTTCTACTGACCAGGACCGAGCTGATTGCTTGATTGGTGACGGCAAGATAGAGCCAGAGATCTTCTTTTGGGAGCAGAGCTATTAGGATGGGAGCATGCACAAGATACCTCTTGACGTCTTGGAAGGCTTCTTCGCAAGTTGGACTCCACCCGGAGGTATCTGCCTTTCGCAACTTATTGAAGAGCGGTTTGCATTTATCGGAAGATTTCGAAATGAATCGATTGAGGGCAGCTAATCTTCCGGTGAGGCATTGCACTTCCTTCCGATTGGTAGATGATGGCATATCGAGGATAGCTCGAATTTGATCGGGGTTGGCTTCAATACCTCTCCTAATCACAAGGTGTCCCAGGAATTTACCCGATTGAACACCGAAAGCACACTTAGCTAGATTGAGCTTCATGCGGTATCTTCAGAGGACTTGAAAAGTTTCCACCAAATCAGAGAGGTGGCGCCCACGATTGGAACTTTTGGTGAGGAGATCGTCGACATAAATTTTAATGTTACGTCCGATTTGATCTTCGAACATCTTTGTGACTAGCCTTTGATAGGTAGATCCAGCGTTCTTGAGGCCAAAGGGCATTACGTTGTAGCAGTAAAGACCTCGGTCAGTCACAAAGCAAGTCTTCTTTCGATCGTCCGGATGTAGCGGAATTTGATTGTACCCAGAGTATCCATCCATGAAAGATAGGAGCTCGTGACCAGCAGTGGCATCGACGAGTCTATCTATTCTTGGCATGGGGAATGGATCTTTGGGACAATCCTTGTTGAGGTTAGTGAAGTCGATGCACACTCTGACCTTCCCATTTTTCTTTGGGACAGCAACTATATTGGAGATCCAAGTAGGGTACTCTACTTCATGAATGAAGCCTGCTGCGAGTAGCTTACTGATCACCTCTTGAACTGCGGCTTGTCTTTCTGGTCGGATTGTGCGTGGTTTTTGCTTGACGGGCTTCACTCCTTCTTTGATTACGAGTCGATGACACGCGTCATCTGGGTTGATCCCAGGCATATCTTCAAAGCACCAGGCAAAGACGTCGATGTTGGATTAAAGGAACGATACCATGTCTCACGCTTCTGCGTCGCTGAGACCA
Organism: Chamaelirium japonicum; assembly: GCA_947650365.1. Taxonomy (NCBI): domain Eukaryota; kingdom Viridiplantae; phylum Streptophyta; class Magnoliopsida; order Liliales; family Melanthiaceae; genus Chamaelirium; species Chamaelirium japonicum. The sequence goes on along the minus strand of OX393550.1, from coordinate 36,257,126 downwards.
GTACCGATGAAGGTTTTCCGAGGGAGATCTTCACTGCCGATGTTGATTGGATTGATCTCTTCGATTAAAGGTGAAGCCTCCCACTCAATCGATGGGGGTTCGGACAGTGGGATCTCCTTTGGTTGCTATCTTGAAGAAGGTCCAGCTTTATCTCTGGGTCGCTTTGGGGGGGCGAGACTTATTCTGCGATCTATTTTTGCAGCGGCCGCTTTGCAGGATCGCCCAGTTTGTTGATCTCCTCGAATGTAGACAATACCCTCCCCCGTTGCAAATTTGAGGAGTTGATGGTAAGAGGAAGATATGGCATTGATCTGATGGAGGAATAGTCGATCAAGGATGATGTTGTAGCTGGATGTCCCTTCGACGATTGCAAACCTTACCGAGACTCGAGTCTCTCGGCTGAGGTCGAGGGTGAATCTCGATTCGCCCATTGTTATACTCTGCTCCTCGTTGAAACCCGTAATCACTATTGGGACGACCTCAAGACTAGAGTATTTATGTCCCAGGCGCTTGAAGCAGTATGAGAACATGATATCAATAGAGCTTCCTGTGTCGATGAGGATGCGGTTGATAGTGCTCCCGTCGATGATGAGCTTCAGGACCAGGGGGTCCCGATGTGGGGTATGGACTCCTTGAAGATCGGAGTCGTTGAAGATGATGGAGGGCCAAGTTAAGCCCTTGACAGGTTTCTCGATCCAGGTATCTTCCTTGTTCGCTGCAGAGCGAACGTTGAAGATGCGTCGTACTTGCCGATCGACTTCTTTCCCGGTTAATGCCTGATTGTGCAACGACCCGTGAATGCCAAAGACGTTGGCACGCACAGTGATAGGTGATTGATCGGTAGAGATTTGATGAACCCAGCAAGCTTCTTTCCCCTTTGCGAAAGGTCGGCGTTGATCTTGTCCGCACTTGACGAACTCTTGGAGATGGCCTTCACGCAGCAAATCCTCGAGATAGTATCTCAGTCGATAGCATCGGTCGGTAGGATGGCCATGGCTGCGGTGGAAATCACAGTAGACTGTTTTATCAGCTGTGACTTTGGTATCAGGCTATAGAGGATTAGGCCTTCGGAGGAACTCTTCATGTTGAATTCGGTCGAGTATCTGCTCGATCGATAAAGTCCAATCCGTGAAATCTTCGAGTGAAGCTGTGAAGACTCTCGTCAGCACCAATCCTCAGCCTGTAGAGGGAGTCTAGCTTCTTCTCTGGCTTCAAGTTGAGCTGGTAATGTTGCACGAAATAATTGGCCAAGACTCCGAACTTGGTGATGGATCCAGCCCGGAGGTTATGGTACCAATTGAGGGAAGGCTCATCGAGGCTCCCGGCGAAGGTTCGGCAGAGCACGTTATTCTCTTCTTCGTGCGGCGTCAGGGCTTGCTTGAAAGCCAGTATGTGGAGAGTCGGATCTCCCTTGAGGCAATTGAATTTGGGGAGAGTTGGAGTTCTCCACCCCTTTGGAAATGTTGATTGAAATAAGCTCCGGTGAAGAGGTCCAGCATAAGAGTATCCCTCTCTACTACCATGTCCTTGACCTGGATGCAGATTGAGAGGTAAGATCGTGAGGTTTTGTTCGAGCCTTTGAGTAGTGGCCAGATGGAGTCGGTGATGGCGATCCGTTCCAGCGTCATATTGGAGGGGGAGAGATGGAGAAGCTCTACTCTTTGAGGGTGCCCCTTTCATCTGGTGCCTCCTTTGTAAGTTGGGCTTCGACTGTGTCCGTCCGACACAGTTGCGACCCGAAGATGATTGAGATGACTCATCATCGATACGATCCCAAACACTCTGCTTCCATGGAGCAGTAGAGGGGGTTGGGTCGCGACGAATCCTCTCAAGGGCAGCGGTGCCCATTGACCTCCGTGGTTCGGAATGGATCGATTATCGTGGTAGATATGCTCTTTCGCCGAATAAAGGGATGGGGAGAGCAATTCCGATCTCGGAGGCTGCCTTTTTGAGAGCATCCCTTTCCGCTGTGAGGGTGGCATTTTGCTTAGCCAATTGTAGCAGTTGAAAGTCAACCGCCGAGATTTGATAAGTAGATTATGGGTCTTCAGGAGGAGCAAGGGCAGTCTGTCCAATCGACTGTCGAGGAGGTGGTGCGATCGGCCGATCTTCCACTCCCTGAACGAACCCCCATTTCAGGGACAGTAAGGGGCTGCCCGAAGTTGAGCTGTTGACTCATCGAACGAGTCTCCGGACGAGGTTGACGTGTGTTACTTCCCTCTGGGTGATCCTGATGCTTCGTCTTCGCCATTTAGAGAGAGCGAAGGATTCAACTAGATTGTCGGTATCCTAACGGTTGTCTGCTCAACCGAAGGGGCTGGGAAATTTAGTTTTCTAGATTGGTTGTCTGCTCAACCGATCTGATGCTTGTTGCAGAACGAACTTGGCTCCTCGCTCGATCCCACAGACGGTGCCAAACCATGGGGGAAAATCTTCGTGTCGATCCGAAGACTTCACTCCACCAGTCAATTGAAGTTGAATGATAGTTCTTTGATTGAAAGGTGGCTCCGAAGGTCGATGCCTTGGTCACTTTGAGTTAGCGCTTTCGATATGCAAACAGAGAAGATTGACACAAGAAGTGATCTCGGAGTTCAGCCGAAGCCTACGTCTCCGTGCTATAGGGAGCAACCCGAATTCACTAACACTTTACTTGAAGTGACCTCGACAGGCCGAGTGTCACTGATCTCTTCGAACTCTTCAGAGATAAGAAGAAGATCAATGAGGATTGAAGGATAGAAAGCTAGAATTCCAGTGCTCTGGTTTTTGAAATCAGGATTTAGATTTTTGTTCTGGCTCTGGATTTTAAACTGGGATCCCTTTTTACTTGAAGGCTCTCTTATTTATAGGATTTCCTTGGAGGAAATCTGGGGCAAATGACGGTTTTTGCTATCATATCTGGGGATCTTCCAGGCAGGGCTGGTGAGTCCCGTTGTTGTCTCTGGGGATTCCACAGGCAGGGCAGATGGGTCCCGCTGTAGTCTCTATGGGCCCACCAGGCAGGGCCGGTGGGTCCCGTGGTATCCCCTTTGGGCCCACCAGGCAGGACTGATGGGTCCCGCGGTAGTCTCTGTGGGCCCACCAGGCAGGGCCGGTGGGTCCTGCGGTAGTCTCTGTAGGCCCACCAGGTAGGGTCGGTGGGTCCCGCGGTAGTCTCTGTGGGCCTGCTAAGCAGGGCCGGTGGGTCCCGCGATAGTCTCTGTGGGCCCACCAGGCAGGGCCGGTGGGTCCCGCTGTTTGTAGACTTCTTGCCAAAATTTGCACCCACAGGATTAGGATGGGTATGAGTGTGTATTGGCAGGTACGAATGGGTATGGATTGGATTGGGTTTTTTTGGGTAGGTATGTATGAATTTCAGTGGTTGAGGATAGGTATGGGTATATGGGGATCGGTATGGGTGAGTACAAGTAAGTAAACAGTAGGAGGAGGTATGAATTGGTAAGTGTGGTTGGGTAGGTATTGGTTTGAGGTGGGTATGGGGTAGATTAGAGTGTATAAGGTGGATATGGGGGGTATGGTGGCGTGGGGATGTATAAAGCTAGGAAAGGGTAGGTATGGGTGGGTATGAATGGGTTGGGGTGGGTATAAGTGGGTTGAGATTGGTATGAGTTGGTTGGGGTTAGTATGGGTAGATTTTGGTGGTTGAGGGTGGATCTGGGTGAGTTAGGGTGGGTATTGGTTGGTATGGTGAGTACGGAAACATATGGTGGGTATGAGTGCGTATGGATAGGCTGGGGTGGGTATAGATGGGCATAGGTAGATCGAGGTGGATATAGATAATTTGAGGTGGGTATGGGTGGGTTTGGATAGTTGACAATAGATATGGATAGGTTTTGTTGGGTATAAGTAGGTTAGGGTTAGTTTATATATGGTTAGGTGGGTGGGGTGCATATGAGTGGGTTTGGGTGGGTATAAATGGGTACGGGTGGGTATGAATTAGTTGGACCGAGTATGAGTAGGGTGACGGTGGGTATGAGTTGTTATGGATGGGTATGAGTTGGTTTGGCTTGGTTTGGGTGGGTTTAAGTGGGTTCGGGTAGGTATGGGTAGGTTTCAGTTGATGGACGTAAGTTGTGGTGGGTATGGGGATGTATCTGTAGGTAAAGGTGGATTTGAGCCGATATAGGTGGGTTTTGCTGTGTATGGGCGGGTATAAATAGGTATGGCTATGTACAGATGGGATTTGGTGGGTATAAGTAGGTATAAGTGGGTATGGGAGGGTATACGTCATTTCAGATCTGTATAGGTGAGTTTCGGTAGGTAAGTATAGGTATTGGTATGTATAGAGGATGGGGGTGGGTAAGAATGGGTATGGGTAGGTTATAAAGGGGTAGTAATGGGTTTGTATTAGTATGGATAGGTATGGGGGTGGGCGTGGTATGGGTGAATGGGAGTAGGTTGGGGTAGATATTAGTGGGTATAGATAAATAATGGTGGGTATGGGTAGGTATGAGTGAGTATGCATAGATTAGGATGTGTATGAGTGTGTATGGGCGGGTATGAATGAGTATAGATTAGATTGGGTTTTTTTGGATAGGTATGTGTGTATTTTTGTGGGTGAGAATAGGTATAGGTGATTATATATATGTATGGGCTTATAGGGGTGGGTATGGGTACATGGGAATGGGTAGGTACAAGTAAGTATGGCTGGGTGGGTGTTGGTTTGAGGTGGGTATGGGGTAGAATGAGGGGTATAAGGTGGATATAGGGGGGTATGGTGGGGTAGGGATGTATAAAGCTAGGAAATAGTAGGTATAGGTGGGTATGAGTTAATTGGGATGGGTATGAGTAGGTCGAGGTTGGTATGAGTGGGTTAGGGTTGGTATAGGTGGGTTTTAGTGGTTGAAGATGGGTCTGGGTCAGTGGGGGTAGGTATTAGTTGGTATAGTGGGTAGGGATATATATAGGTGGGTATGAGTGCATATGGGTAGGTTGGGGTGGGTATAGATGAGTATAGGTAGGTCGGGTGGGTATAGATAAGTAGGGGTGGGTATGGGTGGGTTTGGATAGATGACGATAGGTATATGTGAGTGTATGAGGTATGAATGGGTTGGGGTTTGTATATATATGGTTAGGTAGGTTGGGTGCAAACAGGTAGGTTTGGGTAGGTATAGATGGGTGCGGGTAGGTATGAATGAGTTGGATTGAGTATAGGTAGGGTGAGGATGGGTATGGATTATTATGGGTAGGTTGGATTGGTATGAGTTGGTTTGGGTTGGTTTAGGTGGGTTCGGGTAGGTATAGGTAAGTTTTAGTTGATGGTCATGGGTTGTGGTGGGTTTAGGGGTGTATCTATAGGTAAAAGTGGATTTGAGCCGGTATAAGTGGGTTTCGGTGTGTATGGGTGGGTATAAATGGGTATGGCTATGTACATATAGGATTTGGTTGGTATGAGTAGGTATGGGAGGGTATACATAGTTTCGGATCTGTATAGGTAAGTTTCGGTAGGTAAGTATGGGTTTATGTATGTATGGATGATGAGGGTAGGTAAGAATGGGTATGGGTAGGTATAATAGGGTAGTAATGGGTTTTTATTTGTATGGATAGGTATGGGGGATGGGCATGGTATAGGTGAATAGGGGTAGATAGAGGTATATCTTAGTGGGTGTAGATAAATGGTGGTGGGTATGGGTGGGTATGAGTGTGTATGCATGGATTAGGATGGGTATGAGTATGCATGAGAGCGTATGAATGGGTATGGATATATTGGATTAGGATTTTTTAGGTAGGTATATATGAGTTTCAATGGGTGAGGTTGGGTATGGGTGATTATATGTATGTATGAGCATAGAGGAGTGGGTATGGTTATGTGGGGATGTGTATGGGTACAAGTAAGTAAGGATGGGAGGAGGAATGAATGGGTAAGTGTGGTTGGGTGGTTATTAGTTTGAGATAGGTATGGGGTAGAATGGGGGGTAAAGTTAGATGTGGGGGGATATGGTTGGGTGGGGATGTATAAAGCTAGGAAAGGGTAAGTATGGGTGGGTATGAGTGGGTTGGGGTAGGTATGAGTAGGTCGAGGTTGGTATGAGCGAGTTGGGATAGGTATGGGTTGGTTTTGGTGGTTGTGGGTGCGTCTGGGTTAGTGAGGGTGGTTATTAATTGGTATGGTTGATAGGGATACATATAGGTGGGTATAAGTACGTATGGATAGGTTAGGGTGGGTATAGATGGGTATAGGTAGGTTGAGGTGGGTATAGATAAGTAGGGGTGGGTATGGTGGGTTTTGATAGATAACGATAGGTATGTATGGGTTGTATTGGGTATGAGTGGGTTGGGGTTAGTATACATATGGTTTGGTTAGTGGGGTGCATATGGGTGGGTTGGGTAGATATAGATAGGCGCAAGTGGGTATGAATGACTTGGACTGGGTATGGATAGGGTGGGCGTGGGTATGAGTTGTTATGGGTGTGTTGGATGGGTATGAGTTAGTTTGGGTGGGTTTAGGTGGGTTTGGATAGGTATGGGTAAGTTTCAGTTGATGAGCGTGGGTTGTGGTGGGTATGGGGGTGTATCTATGGGTAAAGGTGGATTTGACTCGGTATAGATGGTATTCGGTGTGTATGGGTGGGTATAAATAAATAGGTATGGCTATGTATAGATGAGATTTGGTAGGTATGAGTAGGTATAAATGGGTATGGGAGGGTATACATTGTTTCATATCTGTATGGGTGAGTTTCGATGGGTTAGTATGGGTATGGGTATATATAGAGGATGGGGGTCGGTAAGAATGGGTATGGGTAGGTATAAAGGGGTAGTAATGGGTTTGTAATGGTATGGATAGGTATGGGGGTGGGCATAGTATGGGTGAATAGGGGTAGGTAGGGGTAGATATTAATAGGTATAGAAGGATGGTGGCATGTATGGGTGGGTATGAGTGAGTATGCATGGATTAGGATGGGTATAAATGTGTATGGGCGGGTATGAATGGGTATGAATTGGTTTGGGTTTTTTTAGGTAAGTATGTGTGAGTTTCAGTTGGTGAGGATGGGTATGGGTGATTATATATATGTATGGATATATAAGGGTGGGTATGGGTATGTGGGGATGGGTATGGGTAAGTATAAGGAAGTAAGGGTGGGAGTAGGTATGAATGGGTAAGTGTGGTTAGGTGGGTGTTAGTTTAAGGTGGGTATAGGGTAGAATGGGGGGTATAAAGTGGATATAGGGGGTGTATGGTGGGGCGGGGATGTATAAAGCTAAGAAAGGGTAGGTATGAGTGGGTTAGGGTGGGTGTGAGTGGGTCGAGGTTGGTATGAGCGGGTTAGGGTAGGTATAGGTGGGTTTTGGTGATTGAGGGTGGGTCTGGTTGAGTAGGCGTGGGTATTAGTTGGTATGGTAGGTAGGATACATATAGGTAGGTATGAATGCGTATGGGTAAATTAGGGTGGTTATAGATGGGCATAGGTAGGTCGAGGTGGGTATAGAAAAGTAAGGGTGGGTATGGGTGGGTTTGGATAGATAACAATAGGTATGGGTGGGTTGTGTTGGGTATGAGTGTCTTGGGGTTGGTATACATATGGTTGGATGGGTGGCGTGCATATGGGTGGGTTTGGGTGGGTATAGATGGGTACGGGTGGGTATGAATGAGTTGGACTGGGTATGGGTAAGATGAGGGTGGGTATGAGTTGTTATAGGTGGGTTGGATGGGTATGAGTTGCGTTGGGTTGGTTTGGGTAGGTTTAGGTGGGTTCGGGTAGGTATGGGTAAGGTTCAGTTGATAAGCATGGGTTGTGGTAGGTATGGGGGTGTATCTGTGGGTAAAGGTAGATTTGAGCCGATGTAGGTGGGTTTCGGTGTGTATGAATGGGTATAAATGGGTATGGCTATGTACATATGGGATTTGATGGGTATGAGTATGTATAAGTGGGTATGGGAGGGTATACGTAGTTTCGGATCTGTATGGGTGAGTTTCGGTGGGTAAGTATGGGTATGGGTAGGTATGAAGGGGTAGTAATGGATTTGTATTGGTATGGATAGGTATGGGGGGTAGGCGTGGCATGGGTGATTGGGGGTAGGTAAGGGTAAATATTAGTGGGTATAGATGGATCCATTAGATCTCGACGTACGATTCGGATTAGATGGGGAGTGAAAGCAATGGTGTTCGTATTAAATGCCAGTATTAAAAGCTCGTAGTAAAAGCTAGCCCGTATTTACTACGGACACCATTGCTTTAACTCCCCATCTAATCCAAACCGTACGTCGGGATCTAATGAAGGGCCCGGATCATAGGTAACTATATGAGTAATAGGCCATGAGTAAGAGTATCCCTCCCCATATATATATATATATATATATATATATATATATATATATATATATATATATATATATATATATATATATATATATATATATATATATATATATATATATATATATATATATATATATATATATATATATATATATATATATATATATATATATATATATGGGAAAGGGTAGCCTACTCCATGGAGTAGGAAACTTACCTACTCCATGGGTTATATAGACGCCACATGACACTTTTTAATCAGATTTTTTATTCATGTATGATAATCTAATATGGATAGATTAGGATTATGAAAAAAAATCCGAAGAAAAAAAACTTAAACCAACTCGATCAAGTTGAAACAAATTTAACGGTAAACTGTGTATCGTAAAAACATATTTTTTGTGGATGCTAAAAATGCCACTTGGCATATTTTTTTCTCAAAAAAAAATTCTTGATAATTGTTGGGAGGGGTGAACCTAACTTGACCAAGTCTTAACTTCCATCAAAAAGTGCAACACGGCATCCATTTAACCTATGGAGTAGGTAAGTTTTCTACTCCATGGAGTAGGCTACCCTTTCCCTATATATATATATATATATATATATATATATATATATATATATATATATATATATATATATATATATATATATATATATATATATATATATATATATATATATATATATACGATTTTTTTTTGAGAACCCTTGACGTAAGGAGGGTTAGGCATGGAACCCAGCTAGTTTATTGGAAAATAAAAAAAGACAGTACAACTCACACCTCTATTTATATAAAGATGACTTAGTGATATGTCCTCAGCAAAAGTACTGACTTCCAATAAGTCCCTCTATAAGTCCCATATTGCATTAGGTCCCTCCCATAATACCGTAGACCCAAAAAGAAAAAAAAGATAACAATACCCAACCGAAATTTATTAAATTTATATTTCCTGCCAACAACTGAACCATAACATTTTTGTGCAAGAAAAAAATTTAAAACCTCTTGAGGCCGTCGATTTAAAATCATAAGCAATTTGGAATATATATATATATATATATATATATATATATATATATATATATATATCAAAAAAAATATTATGTCAACCAAACAAATAGCCACTCCTTTTTACCGGATTGTTACTCTTTTGTGTGAGCCAGAATCGATTTGGTTTCACATAGTTAAATGTATTTTTTGTCACAAAAAATCATATTGTGTTGAGAATAGTCTCACATCATTAAAAGGTTGGGAGTTCCACATCTTTATATACTTTTTCTCCCTAACTCTCATCACCAGTTTTGAGGGGGTACGAGATTCGTAACATTGTATCAGAGCTAGCCCCCCCCCCCGTCTTCTTTCTATGTAGCTCCTTTACACTCTCTTTTTCCCTATGATTGAAATCTTCTCCCTCCCTCCGATCAAGAGGCACTCTGCGTGCGGGCTGTAGGGGATTCTTTTGCCGTGTAAGATTTCCGCCAACAATCAATCGACAATTAGACGGAGTTTCAGAGAAGTTGAGAGAGAGAGAGAAGAGAGAGAGAGAAAACACAAGGAGTTGATAACGAAGTTCAGCCGAAGCCTACGTCTCCGTGTGGTAAGTCGCAACCTTGAATTCACTATCTTTTATAAATGTTTGAGCTATTCTTCGACAGGCCGAGTGAGGCTTGAACAAAGATGTGAGATAGAGAACTAGAAGGGTAGTGGAACTAGAAGGTCGGAGAAACTCGTCAGCCCAGATGCAGAGCTCTGCTACTCCACGCGAGGTTTAGAGTGCTCCCTCTGGCAAAAAAGCCCTTCTGCTGGTATCATCTGGTGTATTTATAGCTGCTGGCCTTCCAAAACCACATTTGCTGATGTGACAAGCTATGATTGGTCCATGTGGCGACTTGTGATTGGTTCACGTGCAGGCCTCTGAATGGGCCATGAGCTATCCTCATGGGCCTTTGACGGTGTGGTCGTCTGTTGGTTTGCTAGTGGGCCACGAGCTGTCATCGTGAGCTTTGGAGATGTGGGCCTCTGCTGGCCCGCTTGTTGATGGGTCGTGGGCTGGCCTTAGCCAATTTTTGCACCCAATACGAGCGGGTATTGAGAATAGTCCCACATCGGTAAAGGGGTGGAAGTTCCAGATCTTTATATATTGTTGCCCCCTCCCTCTCTTCACCGATTTTAAGGGGGCACGAGATTCGTAACAATGATCAAATATACAAAAAAACTATTTAATAGAAAGTTACTCTTTTTACCGAATTATTACTCTTCTATGTGCAAGATAGAATCGACTTTGTTTGACCGAGTTAATTATATTTTTTGTCATAAAAAAATATGGAGGTGATATAAATGATAGGATTGAAGGGGAAAAGAAACATATGATACGAGGACTGGATTATAAAAAAAAATACTACAATAAAAAAAAAATTTGGATATAAAAAGTTAAATTATGTACATACAGCATGCTTAGGTTTGACAATTTGAGGGGTCAACATGAAGCAGATAACTGAGTTCCCTCTCATTGCAGCTTTTACAACACATCACACATCCATCCAATGAACTCACCATTGATGCAGAGATTGTAGTTGGATATCATTAATTGCTTTTTTTTTTTTTTTTTTTTGAGAATTAGTTGGATGTCGATGTTGATGACATGTGGTCAAAAATTTGGACTTGAATGTGATTCACCCATCGGGGTGCTTGCTCCATGGCTAGGTGAAATTCACCATTCAATGGTTAGTGTATTTGAGGGTTGTTGCACCACATGGGGGTGTTGCACCACATCAGCCCTACAACTGGTCCACCCATCAGGGTGTTGCACCACATCAGCCCTACAACTGGTCCACCAAATATTTTCTTCGAGCAATGCTTTCCAATCTTTGTGTGCTGGTCGAGGCCAAATGCCATTTTTGAATTTTTTTTGGAACTACTAAATTTGCCCCTTTGCCGAATGCATGATTTGTTACTATTCTTGGAAGTATATGTCCCTTACAAGATGTGTCAATTTCTCTTAACAATACCTAGCAGGGGTAGTGGAGTTTTTTTTTTTTTTGAAGGAAACCAAGGGGGTTCTATTCATGGTGCCTCATGCCCAAAAACATATCAAAACTAGCTACATCGTCGTGGTTAGCCAAATATGAGGAAGACTCTTCCTGTAATACATTCATATCTGAATTGACCACATCCCACAGAAACTCCAACAAAACCGAAAGGAAAAAGTCGCAGTCACTATTAAAACATTGAGTCACCTTGTTCACAATTCTGAACACATGATTCACCGTGCAGTAGGAAAAGAACTTCAACAGTCTCTTGCATTCCATAATGTCATTATGGATACGCCATGGAGGGGAGGCATCCCCATCCAACAAGAGCATGATCACTGTAAGGTTATCGTCTTCCAGGACCACTTTGTTCGCATTCAACCTCAAGAGAATCCTAATACCCACTTTCATCTCCAAGCATTCTAGTTACACCTTCCAAAAATTCTTCCTTTGACTTCAACCACTGCACCTTCACCATTTCTAATGAGAATACCACAAGCAACCTTGTTCGATCCAATGGCAACATCCACGTTCACCTTAAGAAAATCCATCGGTGGCCGGGACCAAACCCGAGCACTAGCAAGCTTGCCGTCCTCATTGGTGGTAGCACTATTCTTCATCATCATTAAACACAAAGCATTAGATAGGGCAATCACCCTCATAAAACTAGGCTACTTAGCCTACTTGTTACGGAACACGACTTCATTATGCTCCTTCCAAATAAAACACAAGGCATTCGCAACCAAAGGAAATGATTTTGGATTATCCTTTTACACCTGAATTAGCTACTCCCAAATTGAATCTTCGCTCAAGCCTGGGCCTATCTGAACATTGACAGTCTTTCACACATCCCTTGCTAACTTACACTCCAAGAAATGGTGACGGAGGTCTTCAGCAATAGTCGGGCAAAGAGAGCATACCTCTAGAAACGTGGAGATGATCTTTGATAACTTGTTCTTTAGTGGTAGACACCCGGTCAGTGCCTGCCAAATAAACATGACCACTATAGGGAGAAGGTTCCGCCTCTTCCAGATGAAGTTCCACATTTTATTTTGCTACAGAATATCATAATCTGCCCCATGCCCTTGGATGTGTTGATTTAGGGGATTATGGTAAGCCTATATAATAGTGAAAGCACCATTATGGGTTTTCGTCCAGCACAACCTATCCCTGTCCCCCATACTGCTGACTCGGATTCTACCAATGGTCTCAATCTCGCATTCTTCCAACCTCTCCGTTCTCAAAGCATTGTAATTCCTGCTAGCTGAAGGGATATCAATGAACTCTGCTGCCAATCGATCATCCTCACAGTGCCTCCCATGCCTTAACCTGAGTACCATTTCCAATGACCCAACGTTGCCCTTTATTGACACATTCTCTTACTGCATGCAAGCATACTTTTCCTAACAATAGATTGACTTTAATGTCTCTGGAAATCCCAAAAGGGCCCATTGTTCAAATATTCGAACTCAAGACCTGCGCCCACATGGAGTTCGGCTCTGAGAGAAACCTCCAAACTAGCTTCATGACAAACACCACATTTAGCATCCCAAATTCTCGAATACCTAGACCTCCCAAGTCCTTGGGGAGATTAAAATATCTCCAAGCCTATAAATAGAGGCATCTTCCGGCCCTCTTGAAGCCCCACCAGAAGTCATGGACTGTGGCATTCAAACAATCTGTGCATGCAATGGGTAAAATATTGATAGACATAAAGAAAGGAGGTATAGAAGTAAGGGATGATTTAATAAGCATGGTTCTACCAGTATGAGATAATAGTTTAGCTTACCACCCTTTAAGCTTGGCTTGCATCCTCTCCTGAATAAACCCAAACGTCGTTTTGACCGCCCTATGAATAAAGGGATACCAAGATAGGATTCCTCTTTGTTCATAATTGGAACTTGTAGAAGGCTGGCTAGCTCTACCCGGGTATTTCGCAGTACATTCTTGCAGTCACCGCTGATTAGCATTGGTTAACCGTTTGTCCCAAAATCCATCCATAAAATTCAAGCGTCTCTTTAATGTGTTGGATTTCCTGCTTGTTTGCATGCCCAAAGACAAATAGATCATCTACATATAATAAATGAGAGAGATGTTGAAAACTTCGCGAAAATAAACATGCGATAGGGGAGGCCACAGTCTCGTAGCCAAACATGATTTTCTTTAACGTGATTCGCCCGTTGGTAAGCGGGCTACACCACGGATAACAATTTTCTTTCTGGTGACCGTACACCACACTCGACACTCCGATCGGTAGATCATTGCCACGTCCTTGCGCTCCGGTCCAGCGCCCGTTGACGCCCGTCCACCGCAACACAGCAGCCAATGCCCAAGCAGTCGCCCGTCGACCTACGTTTTCGCACTCGTCTCCATCGAGATGCTCCCCCTCGACCTGACACCCACACAAGACAGTGCGCCATCGCATCCGCGAACCAGCCCTCAGGGAGACTAACACAAGTCGCCCAACTCGAACATCTTCCACTGCGATCCATCCGTTCGTCCGTCGGTGTCGTCGAACCAGCCTTCGGTGACTAACACAAGCCCCCCTGCAAGGCCTAATCATCATCAACATCGACCCGAACAATCCGGGGAGAGAAGACACTGTATTGTGCCTCTCACAGGAGGAGGCCTCCAAGCTCCACTCGGCTTGCAAGGAGTGGGGATTCTTCCAGGTTACCCACCACTTCATATGTTTTGTTTTGCCTTATTTACTCCCCATGATGGATTATTATACGAAGAGAAAATCTGGAAACAAATCAACATGAAACATGGATGAATTGGTATGAGATGAATTCTTTGATCAAGGAGCTACTCCTCCCTTCCTACAATAAAAAAAAATACTACAATAAAAAATTTCTTTGGATATGAAAAGTTAAATTATGTACATACAGCATGCTTAGGTTTGACAATTTGAGGGGTCAACATGAAGCAGATAACTGAGTTCCCTCTCATTGACTTGAGCTGCAGCTTTTACAACACGTCACACATCCATCCAATGAACTCACCATTGATGCAGAGATTGTAGTTGGATATCATTAATTGCTTTTTTTTTTTTTTTAGAATTAGTTGGATGTCGATGTTGATGACATGTGGTCAAAAATTTGGACTTGAATGTGATTCACCCATCTGGGTGTTTGCTCCATGGCTAGGTGAAATTCACCATTCAATGTTTAGTGTATTTGAGGGTTGTTGCACCACATGGGGGTGTTGCACCACATCAGCCCTACAACTGGTCCACCCATCGGGGTGTTGCACCACATCAGCCCTACAACTGGTCCACCAAATATTTTCTTCGAGCAATGCTTTCCAATCTTTGTGTGCTGGTCGAGGCCAAATGCCATTTTTGATTTTTTTTTGGAACTACTAAATTTGCCCCTTTGCCGAATGCATGATTTGTTACTATTCTTGGAAGTATATGTCCCTTACAAGATGTGTCAATTTCTCTTAACAATACCTAGCAGGGGTAGTGGAGTTTTTTTTTTTTTTGAAGGAAACCAAGGGGGTTCTATTCATGGTGCCTCATGCCCAAAAACATATCAAAACTAGCTACATCGTCGTGGTTAGCCAAATATGAGGAAGACTCTTCCTGTAATACATTCATATCTGAATTGACCACATCCCACAGAAACTCCAACAAAACCGAAAGGAAAAAGTCGCAGTCACTATTAAAACATTGAGTCACCTTGTTCACAATTCTAAACACATGATTCACCGTGCAGTAGGAAAAGAACTTCAACAGTCTCTTGCATTCCATAATGTCATTATGGATACGCCATGGAGGGGAGGCATCCCCATCCAACAATAGCATGATCACTGTAAGGTTATCGTCTTCCAGGACCACTTTGTTCGCATTCAACCTCAAGAGAATCCTAATACCCACTTTCATCTCCAAGCATTCTAGTTACACCTTCCAAAAATTCTTCCGTTGACTTCAACCACTGCACCTTCACCATTTCTAATGAGAATACCACAAGCAACCTTGTTCGATCCAATGGCAACAGCCACGTTCACCTTAAGAAAATCCATCGGTGGCCGGGACCAAACCCGAGCACTAGCAAGCTTGCCGTCCTCATTGGTGGTAGCACTATTCTTCATCATCATTAAACACAAAGCATTAGATAGGGCAATCACCCTCATAAAACTAGGCTACTTAGCCTACTTGTTACGAAACACAACTTCATTACGCTCCTTCCAAATAAAACACAAGGCATTCGCAACCAAAGGAAATGATTTTGGATTATCCTTTTACACCTGAATTAGCTACTCCCAAATTGAATCTTCGCTCAAGCCTGGGCCTATCTGAACATTGACAGTCTTTCACACATCCCTTGCTAACTTACACTCTAAGAAATGGTGACGGAGGTCTTCAGCAATAGTCGGGCAAAGAGAGCATACCTCTAGAAACGTGGAGATGATCTTGGATAACTTGTTCTTTAGTGGTAGACACCCGGCCAGTGCCTGCCAAATAAACATGACCACTATAGGGAGAAGGTTCCGCCTCTTCCAGATGAAGTTCCACATTTTATTTTGCTACAGAATATCATAATCTGCCCCATGCCCTTGGATGTGTTGATTTAGGGGATTATGGTAAGCCTATATAATAGTGAAAGCACCATTATGGGTTTTCGTCCAGCACAACCTATCCCTGTCCCCCATACTACTGACTCGGATTCTACCAATGGTCTCAATCTCTCATTCTTCCAACCTCTCCATTCTCAAAGCATTGTAATTCCAGCTAGCTGAAGGGATATCAATGAACTCTGCTGCCAATCGATCATCCTCACAGTGCCTCCCATGCCTTAACCTGAGTACCATTTCCAATGACCCAACAATGCCCTTTATTGACACATTCTCTTACTGCATGCAAGCATACTTTTCCTAACAATAGATTGACTTTAATGTCTCTGGCAATCCCAAAAGGGCCCATTGTTCAAATATTCGAACTCAAGACCTGCGCCAACATGGAGTTCGGCTCTGAGAGAAACCTCCAAACTAGCTTCATGACAAACACCACATTTAGCATCCCAAATTCTCGAATACCTAGACCTCCCAAGTCCTTGGGGAGATTAAAATATCTCCAAGCCTATAAATAGAGGCGTCTTCCGGCCCTCTTGAAGCCCTACCAGAAGTCATGGACTGTGGCATTCAAACTATCTGTGCATGCAATGGGTAAAATATTGATAGACATAAAGAAAGGAGGTATAGAAGTAAGGGATGATTTAATAAGCATGGTTCTACCAGTATGAGATAATAGTTTAGCTTACCACCCTTTAAGCTTGGCTTGCATCCTCTCCTGAATAAACCCAAACGTCGTTTTGACCGCCCTATGAATAAAGGGATACCAAGATAGGATTCCTCTTTGTTCATAATTGGAACTTGTAGAAGGCTGGCTAGCTCCACCCGGGTATTTCGCAGTACATTCTTGCAATAGGTCACCGCTGATTAGCATTGGTTAACCGTTTGTCCCAAAATCCATCCATAAAATTCAAGCGTCTCTTTAATGTGTTGGATTTCCTGCTTGTTTGCATGCCCAAAGACAAATAGATCATCTACATATAATAAATGAGAGAGATGTTGAAAACTTCGCGAAAATAAACATGCGATAGGGGAGGCCACAGTCTCGTAGCCAAACATGATTTTCTTTAACGTGATTCGCCCGTTGGTAAGCGGGCTACACCACGGATAACAATTTTTTTTCTGGTGACCGTACACCACACTCGACACTCCGATCGGTAGATCATTGCCACGTCCTTGCGCTCCGGTCCAGCGCCCGTTGACGCCCGTCCACCGCAACACAGAAGCCAGTGCCCAAGCAGTCACCCGTCGGCCTACGTTTTCGCACTCGTCTCCATCGAGATGCTCCCCCTCGACCTGACACCCACACAAGACAGTGCGCCATCGCATCCGCGAACCAGCCCTCAAGGAGACTAACACAAGTCGCCCAACTCGAACATCTTCCACTGCGATCCATCCGTTCGTCCGTCGGTGTCGTCGAACCAGCCTTCGGTGACTAACACAAGCCCCCCTGCAAGGCCTAATCATCATCAACATCGACCCGAACAATCCGGGGAGAGAAGACACTGTATTGTGCCTCTCTCAGAACCTCCAATCTGCCCTTCGCCCTGGGCGCCCACAGTGGCGCCCAGGGCATCGGCACTGCTACTTCCTGAGAGTCGGCTCCAAGCCGTCTGCCTCTCGCCTTGGGCGCCGTCGATCACAACAACTGAACCGCTCGGGGGGGAGGCACCCGAACCTGCAACCTCCCCCCCCCCCCCTGAGCAACACCTCGTCTTGGCTTCTCCTCTCCTTGCTTTGGATGAGATCTTCCCATAACCCTTAGGGGATGAGCCATCAGCGAGATCTCTCTTCGGCTCAAAGAGATCCCATTGCTAAGATGGGGAGGGAAAACCCCTTTATAGACCAAAGGATAAAACAAAGTGTGTGTGCATAGGAGTCCCAATCCCATACGGGGCTACTTTATCCCCTCAACCAACTCTATCACTTCAGCCAACGTTTATCCATCCAAACCTAAATCAGCCAACCTCTATCTCTCTAAACTAAAAGATAAGGCTGGGCGCGCTCTTGCATGGGCTTGGGTAACGGGCCGAACTTCATGGGCTGTCAAAACCCAACAAGATAGACAGTCTAGACCGGTCAACCTTAATGCCATGGAGAAGCATTGATCCGTGAGATTATTTAAAATCCTAGAGAGGATTTTAGAACAAATGACAAAAAAATTAATATGGGGAGAGAGGGCACCCTAGCGAAATCCTCTATCAGGCTTAATGGACCCTGTGGCCGTCCTACTAATCATGATCGAGAAAGTCACAGTAGAAATGCAGCTATTAAGCAACTAATGCTTTGATGAGGAGGTTGTGCGTTCAACTTCTTCTCCCCCCCCCCCCCCCCCCCTAGCCAGAGTGCGTAGGGAAACTTCCGAGTGGATTGGTGCGTATTTCCGAAGGGATTAGTCCGAGCCCGAAGTTGGAGAAAATATTTGGTATAATCATGATACCAGATCACTGGTATCAAGAGCCAATCACAACCACCGGAGCACCCCTCGTGCACGAGGACATGTGCATCATTGTCGCACGATGACAACGACCACGACAGGTGCATTGCACTCAGCCCCAACTGCACCTCATAGGTCTCTCTGATTTAAACGGTGAATACAAAGAGAGAGGTCGGCTCTGGCGTTTTGTGATTGGCCTGTGACCCTAGATTAGCTGGTATCAGGGTTAGACCAAAGTTTTTTTTTCTGACAAAGTGGGTCCATTGCTCAAAAGGTTTCGAGACACCTGCCAATCTCAAAAAAAAAAAACAGTGTAATGATTTATTAAGGGGCCACCGAACATCTATATAAAAAGGGACGTCGGATTTGTGATGACTAGACAAAACGGAACCAAAAAGTTGACTAGAACAAGCTCATTGGACAAAAATAAACCGAATAGATCTAACCATTCGTTCAAAAATCAACGCACGATCTCTATTTCCTTATCAACCAACTCCCTCCCCTTGGTTTCAAATCCCAACCCATTTAAACTGCACTAAACCCCTAAAATCCCAGCCCATTGAAACTGCACTAAACCTGACCGTTCATCATGTGATCGTTGTTAACATCAACAATTATAAACCCGCTTGCTGAAATTTCAGCCACCCCAAACCATCGGGTCGATCTCGAGGAATCCGTTCGAACAGAGACAACTGTGATTGATCGATTATAGGGGGAGGGGAAGTTGGTCGCACCGAAGGCGCCCGCTTCGTGCCAATCAGTACGGGTGAGAAAATGGGTGCCACATGGACATGCACTATAATCCTACAAATCAAATCAGTGTAATGAATTATTAAGGGACCACCTAACAGTGTAATAAATTATTAAGGGATCACCGAACATAATTGTACAAATCACATCCACCTGATAGCATATTACCATGTCGTCCATTTAAAGGGGCTCGAAGGAAAGTAAGCGCGGCAAAACGAGCCGGTAGCAAAAATCTTCCGGTGCCGGTGCGGCTGCCGCCTCTGGTGAGGAGGGGCAAAGGACACAGAGGAGGAGAAGAATAAGATGGAGGTAGCAAACAATGGTGGTGAGACTTCGAGGGAGGGCCATAGCTCCCTGAAAGTGCCGAGCGTGCAGGCGCTCGCCGCCGCCGCCGGTGTCCTGAGCGGCGAGGTCCTCCAGAGGTACACCAGGCCCGAGATCAAGGAGGAGCCGGTTCGTGATGCCGGGTGCTCGGATGACATCCCCGTCCTCGATCTCGGCAGGCTTCTGGATCCCCAGCTCTCACAGGAGGAGGCCTCCAAGCTCCACTCGGCTTGCAAGGAGTGGGGATTCTTCCAGGTTACCCACCACTTCATATGTTTTGTTTTGCCTTATTTACTCCCCATGATGGATTATTATACGAAGAGAAAATCTGGAAACAAATCAACATGAAACATGGATGAATTGGTATGAGATGAATTCTTTGATCAAGGAGCTACTCCTCCCTTCCTAAATTTTGTCAGTGACCAAGAGATGAGCTTGCAAGTGGTGCTTTGGATGGGTCTGCAACTGCAAGTGGTGCCTCTGGGTTGTGCAAGGATGGGGTCAGGGGACAACAGAGGTAAGGTGGGTGGATGATGTTTGGTGGAGTTTGTCTGATGGAGTGGAAAAATTTGGGGATTCCCCCCCCACTACCATATGCTCCTCACTAGGGATGGCAACGGGTCGGGTTTGGGACGGATCGGTCTAGTCCGACCCCATCCCACTAAAGAATACTTTTATTCCAAATCCGTCCCAGTTAAAAACCCAAATCCGTCCCGTCCCAATTATGTTTATGCTGGACAAATCCAAACTAGTTGATTATATTTTGAACTAAATTTATTTTCATTAAGAGAAGCAATGAATATATTGAGATCTAAATTCATTATGACATAAAACAATTGTTTCTATGGTTTTTCTTAAATATCCATACATTGAATGAATTTAACATATGTACTACAATGAAAATGTATAACTTACTACAAGTCTACAACCAGTAAAACACCATAAACATATTGAGAGATTAGATCATATATGTTCTAGAAATTTTATAAACAAAAGGCATGAGTTGTATTATCTCCTTAAATATGGTACGTATTGGTCCAACATAAAATAGGATGCTAGACTATATCCAAGTAAATTATCAAATGGTAAAAAAAAAAACATATATATAATCGGGTTGGGTAGGGTCTGGGTAGGCTAATCCCGATCCCGTTCTAAACCTGATCGGGTTTTATTTCGTAAATTCTAAACCCACCCAAACCCAACTAGTTCTATTCCAAACCCAACTTAATAGGGTCGGGTTGGGTTTTCCATTTAGCCTATCCCATTGCCATCCCTACTCCTCACAGTCCCAAGTCGGTCCATGGGGGTTCTGCTCCTTTGCGTAAGGTAGGGGTTGAAGGTGGGGATGCTCCTAGCAATGGTGCTATATAGAAGCCTGAAGCATAGTAGGTATTTGATAAAATGCCTGAACCAGGCAGACGGCCTATCAGGCCTGATTTTCTGGCTACTGATGGAGTTGGCAAGGCAAACCAGCCTAGAGGCTAGTCTTGGAGTGCAATTTGTGGGGGTTCTTCCCTCATTGAGGAGGATCTTCGTCTCCACTTCGTCAAGCCGGAGGTTCAAGACGGAGTAAAGTTTGTGATTATTCCGACGAGCGAGATTGAAGCTAATCTTCGTGGATGGGAGCACACTCTGGTGGGGGGTATGTTGTCGGGCGGAAGCCTTTCTTCCCTAAATTTTAATTTGTGATGGAAAGAATTTGGAAACCGAGTGGCAGCTTGGAAATATTTTTGAGAGAAAATGGCCTTTACTTGTTTAAATTTTAATCCGAAAGCGACTGCACGAGAGTGCTAGAAGAGGGCACGTGGCATTTTGAGGGACGGTTTGTGGTGTTAAAGAGGTGGAACAATGACATCAAGTACGACCTTGACCCGCTTGATAAAATTCCAACTTGGGTTAGGTTTCCGGATCTCCCGATTGATTGGTGGTCGAAGGAAGGCATTAGCCCTTTCAAGCTTGATCGGGTCCCCTCTAACTAGGGATCGTAGGTAAGTGTGCTAGTTAATTAGATTCATTAAATCGGATCGTGATTAAAATTAATCATCAAACATGTAATCCTTGATTTGATTCTCACTACTGCAAAAAGCAAAAAGTTCTTAATCTTGAGGGAATAATGAACTCAAGTTCCCGTTCTGATTGTGTTGACTTTCCAACAAGTAAGATCTATTGCATTCTTGGATAACTAACATCAGGACGATGGGACCATGTATTTGCCAATACGGAATCCCCGCTCTACGAAAAGAGAGTTGATATATATTCTTGGGTAAGTTTATAGTATTTGATCATGTCAATCTAGGTACCTGGTTAACTTAATAAAATTGTTTTTACTTAAATGTGTTTGTGCATAATATATATATATATATATATATATATATATATATGGAAATCATGTATTTTTGTTAAAGAGATTATCCTTGGTAAAGTGGGCAATCGAGAGATTTAAGTAGTAGCCAATTGGGTCAGTACAGATACAAGATGATTGTTTGTGTCGTTTACGAATATCAACTAGTGGAGGGTCTTGATTATAGGAATTTAGTAGAAAAGGGTTGATTATAATGTTTACTAGCTTGGAGTTCATTCACGTTATTTAGTGGAGTTAGACCAAGGTTCAAAGACGCGGTATCAGTCGGCCCCGGACTGGTATGTACATTGTTGATTGTCAATAATATCGTTTGTTCGTATAAGGCAGACATAATTTACAAATTGGAAAATAACATGTGTTTTATTTATTTATGTTGTTAGTGTGACACAGTAAATAGGAAAAAATTGTGTTAGAATCAACAAGTGAAGAAAATTATAAAAAAACCCCAATATTTATCAAAAGTGAAACTTAAGAAAAATAACCACTGCTATGTAATTCAATCTGAACTAATGTCACTTGTGAAGATATCCAGGGAAAGCTACCGATCAAGTTGTAGTTATCATAAGTATAGAGTTTTGGCTTCGATTAATGGTGGTGGTGCTGGACTCCAAGGAGAGGATAAAGTTTTCTCTAGTAATGTGGGGTTGCAGACTTCTGGATCTCGCTATGCAGTCCTAGGAGATGGCATTGTGGCTGATGCTGATGATCATGAGGATATAGAGGTTCATGCTAATAGTGAGAGCGAGGTTGTTTGGTCAGGTGATCTCGAGGGAGTTTCTGCTGAGTTATAGGTTGTGGTTGATGTGGGGAATCCAACCATGTCAGGTGTTACTGCAACTGATTTTTCTGGTGATGTTGGTGGGTTACAACCATTTGTGAGTAAGGTAGTGGAAGAGATGGTTGCTGCGACTAGTTCAAGTGTTACAAACGGGTAAGATGCTATTGCAGTAGGGATTAATAGTGTTGTTGGTGGGCTGCAAGAGGAAGTTCTCTTTAATGTTGGGGTTGTTCCGGTAGGTGCTGGGCCCAGGGTGGTAGCTCATCTAGATGATGGTAATGGTGAAAGGGGGGCCTTGATGTCGAGGGGAAAGGGATCCTGCATGTCCAGGCTGTTTTGGTCGAGGACCCAAGCATCGGCAGGCTTGTCCTAACCAGTTTGGCAGAGGAGGATGTGAGGGATGTTAGGGATCCATTGCAAGTAAAGAATGAGATGATTTCAGCTCTCGTTGAGGAAGAAGGCATTGTTGCATAACTCTCAAAAATTTGTTGAGTTTGAGGTTGGTGCTTCTACGGTAACTATTCCTCTTAGGACCGCTGACCCTAAGCCTGTTGAATATGTTCTAGCATAACATGTGGTTTTGGGGGATAGACTTTATATTTCAGCAGCTGAGGTTGTGGATGCGACTATAGATAGAGCCATGGAGTACTGTATCTATGAAGAGCTCACAAATAAGGTGATCGTTGAATATTGGAATGCGGCTCCGACATATAGCATGGAGTTTTCGGCTTCATCTTGAGATGGAGTTGGAGATGCAGGCCATGTTGGGATGCTGGAGGAGCAACAGCAAGGTTGCGACTTGGTGGGTCGGGGACCCAAGGAGAAGACCCCCGCTTTCGTGTATTCTACCTATCCTTGCTCCTCAAACTTGCGTCGCAGTCCTCGTTTGGCAAACCTTGGGTCAAAAGCGATTGAAGCAAAGGTAGCGCTTCGAGCCAAATGTAGAGCTCTTGAACTAGGCACGCACAACCGACCACCCTGCCCTAACCCCACGTGTTCAGTGGTTATGACCCTTCCAAGCTGCTCATCTTCTGTCGAAGTCCTTCAACAATCAACCCGAGACAAACCGAATCCCCTTCTTCATAATCTTCAGGAGCAATTGTCAAATCTTGATGAGGAGGGGCTGAGTCTTCCTCTTAATTTGCTGGAGGACAATACCATTCTCGATATAGCTTCGTCTCTCGGCTTCTCTGATAATGGGGCGGGTTCGAAGTCTTTTCTAGCTAAAACCCGTGAGATAGAAAGATCGAGAGCTTCGAAGTCTTGAATCCCAGGGGTCTTTTATTCTTCTCGTTAAAGCTTCATTCAAGTTAGGTTGTGTTGGTCGGGGTTCTCTTTTTAGATGTTTGGTGTCTCTTATGCACAGTTTGTACTTACAATTTATTTTAATAAACTTGTAGGGGTTAAGGCCGACCTCCCCTCATTCACTAAGAGGGATTTCTAAAAAAAAAAAGTATTGAGTATTGGATTAAGTTTTCTAGCCACATTGTTCTGGTTTCCATAACCATATATACGTAATAATGCATCAATCAATGATGTCGATGTTGCAGGTGGTAAATCATGGGATATCCGACGAACTGATCGAAAAAATGAAGGTTGTGATCCAAGAATTCTTCCAACTTCCCTTTAGTGAAAAGGAGGAATTTGCACAGGGGCCAGACAGTCTCCAAGGCTACGGCCAAGCGTTTGTTGTGTCGGAAGACCAAAAACTTGACTGGGGAGACATGCTTCACCTTTGGACCCTGCCCCCAAGCCTTCGGAGCTTCAAATTCTGGCCTACTCACCCTCCTACATTCAGGTAAAATACTTAGGGTTCGAATAGAAACAAATAAAATAAAACTGTCAGGAATGCATAATTGTTGGGGCAAATTACAAAAACCTCCCCTGAACTATACACCTCATTTCATATTGGTCTCTCAATTTTTTTTTTAAACAATTTGATGGCTGAACTATACTCGATCTGCATTTAGCCCCCTCCGTCAACTTTTTATCCCGAAAATAACCTTATCAATTTTCAATAAGACTAAAAAAGAAAGAATATTTAACTTGTGCTTATTAGGAGAAGGGTATTTTTGGAATAAAAGTTAATAGAGGGGGCTAAATGCAGATGGGGCATAGTTCAGGGATCAAAAATTTTTAAAAAAAATTGCGGGAGAAATGAGGTGTATAGTTCAGTTGAGGTTCTTGTAATTTGCCCTCCCCATGTTAGTTTTGTGGCTTGTTCCATATATTGTGAATCTCAGGGACACATTGGAGATGTACTCAGTAGAAGTAAGAACCGTTGCGCACAGTCTCTTTGAGTTGATTGCCAAGAACTTGGGAGCTGACCCCAAAGAGTTCGCCGACATGTTTAAGTTCCAAGCAGTGAGGATAAATTACTACCCGCCATGCCCCCAAGCTGACAAGGTGTTGGGCCTCTCGCCGCATTCGGATGCTGTTGGCATAACTTTGCTCCTTCAGATCAATCAAGTGCTAGGGTTGCAGATCAAGAAGAAGGATGCATGGGTCCCCGTCAAACCACTTCCCGGGGCCTTCGTGGTTAACATCGGCGATATCCTTGAGGTAATCCTATGCAAATTGTCCTTACTGAAACATAAATAGGAAAGATATGACTGTACGATATACTTGTATGTATTAGGATATACATCATTCCATTGTGTATGAGACTTATACCCACTTTTCTATATATTAGGATTGTCCTAATGTGAGAAACTATTCATTCTCCCCCAAAACTCTACTCTCTCTCTCTCTCTCTCTCTCTCTCTCTCTCTCTCTCTCTCTCTCTCTCTCTCTCTTAGGGTTATTGGTGGCAATGATAGGGTTGAAAATTTTTCTGATTGAACGGGATTTATCCTGCTTGTTTATAGGTATTCAGCAATGGAAAATACAAGAGCATCGAGCATAGGGTTGTTATAAACCCAGAGAAAGAACGGCTATCGATTGCTGCATTCCACAGCATAGAGCACAATGCGATGATTGGGCCTCTGCCGGAGATCGTAAAAGGAGGCGAGGAATATTATAAGACCATGAGCTACGAGAGCTTCATGAAGCTCTACTTCTCTAGTAAGCTTGACGGGAAGAACCTCATCGATCGTGTGAAGTTGAAGACATAAAAGGTACTCTGAAAGTCTTAGGGGGTTGGTATCGAAGACCTGGGATCGATTCCTGCTTGCATCGAATTAATAACCGATTGGGGATGTCTTAATTTATAACCCTCTCTCGGATGAAACCCTAAGGGGTTCTCAAATAAATAAATACATAAATAAAGGATATGTTTTCTGCAAAAGTAAAATTGTGCCCAAAATTGTAGCAAGAGGTGGTAAATTATGTGTAATGGGCCATGGATGTGTGGCTCAAATTGATGCTTCTCAAAATTTCTCTATGTATTTTTTTCTTGAAACTTTGGGAATAAAAAGGACAGAATCTGAGATCAATTAGGTGAAGTTGACAAAAAAAAAAAAACACAATATACAGTGGCAGTGCTGATGATAACCCGCATCACCGACCACATGCAGTCTGCTGGAGTATGATTTACTTTTGGATCGTTTGCCATCGTGTGGCTGTGATGCAGACCGGACCCACCAACCAGCCGACTAACTGGAGGAGATCTGAACTCACTTTTTATAGATCAGAACTTCATATCAACAGGAGGTTATGGATAATTTGATAAGCGACATGGTTGGAAAAATGTTCTTATTTGCTCACTAAAAGGTCTTAAATCTGAAAGAGGCACGTTCTGTGCAGGGCATGGCCCGCTTTTGTCGGTCCCATGCAATCCATCGTCTCTTTTTTCTTTCATTATCATCTTCTTCTTCTTCTCTTAGTAGTGTCAGACAAAGTTCCTATATTTTTCACCCGGCCATTGAAGACCGAGTAAATCTATAGCTCATTCGTCCATCGGAGGCTAAGTGCTCAACGGTAGTCGAATGGGTTGTAGATGCATTTGACATTCGATCGTAGAGAGGTTCACCTTGAAACTATCGATTGTTGGAGGAGGAGGGGGGAGGAGGAAGTAGGAGGAGGGGGCGGAAGAAGAAAAAGGAGGAAGGAGGAGGATGCGGTGATGGCGGTTGGTTGTACGGGACGGGCGGCTACGGACAACTGACGACTTACACGAGTCTGCCCCATGGATGGGCGGTGACCTATATGGGCGGCGGCTTGCACATAAGTTGAAGGGTATGATAAAGGTGTGGGCTGCCCCTGGCAATGTGCAGCTGTCCCGAAAAATATGATGCCTCTAGTAATATGTGGTGTAAATAGTCAAGTTATTTGTACCCACAATATTATTAAGTGACCCCCAACTTAATATTGAAAAGGAGCAGTATTTGGCTATGCCCAGCTACATCCAACGGCTCCACGGAATAAAGGGTGACGTGTTGGGAACTCATTGGAGTGCATGTCATTAGTGTAATCATGTAAGGGTAAACTTGGTAACCACATATAAATGGACACCAAACATCTTGCACCGCAGCCTTGTATTGGATAATTTGTTTGGAGCCGTTGGAAGTAACTAGCGTAGCCCGGGTTGACTCCTCTCCATTGATGATCGTCTCCCTCATCGATCACTGATGATTTGGGAAGCAACAAGTGATGATCTGAAAATCAACGGTCATGATTTATGACCATGGGATGAATCCAAAGGGTTGCCATCACCCTCGCCAGCCGCTCACCACCTATCGCTGCCTCCCGGCCGTTGCCATTTGTCGCTCTCCAAATTGTCAACGATAGATAGGGGAGACGATCATCAATGGAGAGGAGTTGAACCCGTGTAACCCGGGCTATACTGGTGGTCGTAGCCGAGTATTGTTCATTGAAAAAAAAAAGTCAATGTTTCCCATGGAGTCGTTTTTTTCGACCAGTCACATTTCTAAGTGCACCCAACAACTTCACCACCGTTGGTGTTCACGTAACATGCTACCATCGCGGGTTTCCCATGGAGCCCACCGCCAGCTCCTCCTCCTCTTCGCCAAAACACTAAGAAGAGGATCAGGAGCAAAGGGAGAGGGGTGATGAATAGGAAGTAACAAGGAAGAGCAAAGAGGAGCAGGAGGAGGAAGGGGAAGAGGAACGATTGTGGTGACCTACACAAGAATCAACAAAGTCACTGACTTGCAAGGGATCGATAGGAAAAACGATGGATGCGTCCCATTTTGAGCTAGGCAAAGAGGTTCAATCTCTCCTCCCCCCCCCCCCCCCCCCCCCCCGTCCCCTCCCTCCCCTCTCCTCCTCTTTCTCTCTCTCTCTCTCTCTCTCATTACCCATAAGTGCGTACGAAAACGTTCGAGTGCATTGGTTCACATTTCTGATGGGATTAGTTCAAGCCTGAAGTGGGTCCATTAACCAAAAGATTTTGGGACATTCGTCGATCTCAAAAGGAAGAAAAAATTATAAAATCTTATTAGAAATTAGTAGTGCGATAAATGGGCATGGTCAACCTGAGGCTCATTGGCAAAGCCCAATTTGGCCTAGTTTTAGACAGAGTTAACTTAGGCTTTAGGGCTAGGCTCAAACTTTTAACCCGATCCAAAACCCAACATATATATATATATATATATATATATATATATATATATATATATATATATATATATATATATATATATATATATATATATATATATATATATATATATATATATATATATATATATATATATATATATATATATATATATATATATATATATATATATATATATATATATATATATATATATATATATATATATATATAGACAGATAGATAGATAGAGAGAGAGAAATAGAGAGAGAGAGAGAGAGAGAGAGAGAGAGAGAGAGAGAGAGAGAGAGAGGGTCATGATCATATGCCATTAATTTTTGCCTTCATTTTTTACCGTCAAGGTTATTTGATGTCAGAATTTAGAATGTACTGATATTTTGTGGATGTAATCATCCCACCTTAGATAGAACATCCACAAAAAATCAGCACATTCTAAATCTTTTAGGGGCATCAAATATTACAAGATTTATCCATCATTTATTTTTATCCGTTAACTTTTATTATATATTTGATGCCGCTAGAAGAAAAAATCATTAGTATTATCTCTTTTTCTCTCTCTAACAAACAAACCACCGCCAGACTAGTGAATAACAATTACTTCATATTGCATTTTTTTCTTCGGACGGCTATGATGTTGTATATGCAAAGTGGGGTGCATCAAGTTCATCTTGGTGGGTAGTGTTTTGAAAATCGGACCGGACCGGGCGGTTTAATAGGTTTGGACTGGAACCAAAACATGTTTCGGTTCGGTTTTTGAATAAACCGGTTTGTATGTTAACCCAGGAATTAAACCTTTCCATTGAAATTTAGCAGATATCTATATTAAAAAACATATTTTCATACGGTTCAAACCGATTTGGAAACCGGATGTTTTTTTGCTTCGCCGTCCGGTCCGGTTTTGAAAACACTACTGGCGGGTGTCTTTAGTAGTAGTTCTAATAGTTTGGATTAGTTTGGGGCATCACAAGCGGACAAAGTGTTTAATACGGATCCAGACCGGATTTGGGCACAAACTCAATGTTGGGCCGGGTCTGGTTTTGGGATCCCGGTTCAACGAAGACATTATCAGACCTAACACAGGGAAGGTCGACAGGGCGAGCGAGCAAGAAGAGAGAGAGAGAGAGAGAGAAAGAGAGAGAGATGGCGGGATGGGGTGGTGGAAGGCAGAAGGTGGCATCGCTGCTGCCCTACCTCGTCAAAACCCTTCGAAAGGAATCCTCAAAGCAATCGGATCAAACCCTCCCTTCTCTCAGGTTTCCTCCCCATTTACCCTTTCGAAGAATTTCTTGTTGAGTTTGAGCTTCTCTTCACTGCAAAATTCTTTGGTCTTATGTTGGATTTTCTTCGGGTAATGATCAGGCGCACGTTTTCTATGTACGATCAGATCAATCTCATCGACAACGTCCCTGATGACCAATTGCGCTTCCAAGGGTACTCTTTTTCTGCTCTCTCTCTCTCTCTCTCTCTCACTTCGATTCTGAAATGGGTATTGCTGGAAAACTATGGAAAATACCATAATGATCGGATTTTATGAATCAAACCCTCCAATAAAGGTTGTAATTTTAGGTTCAGAGGTAACAATGGAACACCCGATTGCGGCTATCGGAAAAATTATACAATCAGTGAGTTATTTGGGCCTTTTGTAGATCCTGTTATTCTGTCATTGAATGCAAATTGACGAAAGATGATGAATGGCTGCTAGAATGGAGAACTTGGTTCTCGAGAATGAAGCCCTATAGCTTATTTATGAACTTATTACCAAGGATAATGCTTTTTAAGGTTTGGTCTTGAGATTCATCTTAAGGCGTTGCGAATGATGAATCTAAGTGGAGGGAAGGGGTAATTCTCACCCTATCATGTGATGACTGGATACTATGGGGATTACATTTTAAGGGTTTGTAGCCTGTTTTGTTGGTTCTAGTGAACTGCTATCTCTGCTTTGAGAAGGGAAACTTGGCTTTACATGAAGGCAAGAGTCCACTTGGGGATTAAATGACTATTTGATTGGTTTCGGATTAAGGGTTCTAATGAAGGGTCTTGGGTGGTCAAGATTATACTCTATTTGATTATAGTTAGATGTGTAGATTTATAGTTAGGGTTCTACTTCATAGAGGTCGAATGTCGAGTCGAATGAATAGTAGTCTGCATTCTATTTGAGGGTGTAGATCTTTACGTTGGTTCTTGTAGAAGTTTGGGTATCTATGTAGGGACTCAAAAACCAAATTATTTTACATATTTGCACTCTAATTTGGTTCTTGGGCTGT
Organism: Chamaelirium japonicum; assembly: GCA_947650365.1. Lineage (NCBI taxonomy): Eukaryota > Viridiplantae > Streptophyta > Magnoliopsida > Liliales > Melanthiaceae > Chamaelirium > Chamaelirium japonicum. The sequence continues at coordinate 36,226,831 of OX393550.1, read as the reverse complement.
CAATTTTATTTATATTGGCAGATTTATTTATTGACGCCAATTTGATAGCTAGTTTACGTCACACGGTCGTCCATGTCGAAGTTGGAGATAAGGGTTCTTTTTAGGGTCAAAATTCATCTGTTATGGAAATTTTACTCCTTGAATAAGCTAGGGACATGCATTCTCAACTTGGCATTCTTTGCAGAAAATAGATATTACTTGGGTCATTGGGAGCTCATTATTTCATATGTCATCAATTTTCTATGCTAAATATAGTTGTTCAAGACTTATGAACATGATAATACATGGTTTATATGTTTAAATATCCAACTTTTGGACAATAGTTGGGCAGTAGAGTCCATGGGTACTGACGAGCTTGCTTTCTAAGCACACGAATCCATGAATGCTAGTGAGGTAGTACATGAAAGTAGATGCAAGCTTTATATTTTAACAAAGTAGTTCAGTGTTTTAAACATGGAAGCCCAATGATTAGTGTTTCTTCACCGATATTTCTCAGCATCACAGATAGGTGATGAGCTTGCTTTCTAAGCACAATTATCCATAAATGCTAGTGAGGCAGTCCATGAAAGTAGATACCAATTCGGGTTAGCAAGTTGGGTCAAAATTTTTTTATCCCCTTCTATATATGCTGCAGATTATATTTTATTTATATAGACTAAATTATGGGGAATTCTCATACCTTTGACTTTAAAATTATTTTTTGAATGTAGCTTGTCTTTGCTTATCATTATACCTTACCATGTTATTCTTCATAGGATTTAAAAATACTTGAATTTTCTTGCATGGTGTTCTTTTAATTTTTTGAATTTGATTATTAATTCATGATTATTTTCTTGAATTTGTTACAATCCCCTTTGATTTATTCCCTCTTCTATATCTCAGTAATATGCAACATTGTCCTTTTTCTGAATGTTGACCCAAAAAAAGTTTCCTTGTCTAAATTAATCCTTATTCCTACTTTCTGAATTTCTTTTTCTGTCGCATTCCCCCAAATTAGTCTTAAATTTTGGCTGAATATTGAGACTCCTATCTATGATGTGTTACTTTAATGTCAGTTATTCAAATTTTGTGACGATTGTCTTCTCACTTTATTCTTTCTTCTAGGTATTCAGACACAGGATTTACAGTTAATGGTGTAAAGTATGAGGGGAGCTTGCTTATTATTGAAAACAAGCTCATGTCATGGACTCCCAAAAGTTTTGCAGAGATCACCGCCGAGAGGTATGTTTGGAAGTTGCTTGTTTATCATACCCTGTGAGAGGTTACTGATGGCTTTGAGCTTGCTGCAACATCCACATATATATAATACAATACTTCATCGAATCATTAGATTGATCCATTCCAGCTAACCTAGAAGTCGGTCTTCTTTTGTTGTCTTCCAATTTCCAAGTTCATCAATTAGTTAGTTTGTTTTTAATGGCGGTTTCAAATTATTAACATTTGGTTAATTTTGTATAATTTGCAGTTTATCCATCTTCAAAATTGTGCGGCCTGTTCCAGGTAATTGCTCTGCAAGCAGTTTTTCCCTTCACATCTGTTGTTTTGCAACCACCAAATCTTTTGATGGTTCGATTATTGCAATGTTTACAAGTTCATGTTAAAATTCTCGTGTTTTTTGTTGACCTTTGGTCTCTTTTTCTAACACATGTTTTCTATATAATTGGTTCACCAATAATTGGAAACACATTCCATTGCTTTTTCTTAGCAATTTTAGTCTATGATATTGTCCAAATAAACATGACTGTCACATAATGATATGAAAATAGCTGTCAGAAATTTCCTAAAATTCTAGATGTCATGTCGCTGCACACACATGGGTTTGTTGAAGTTCAAATCATCTTGATCTGACATTGGGAAAGAAAAATTAAAAGAATCTATTAGTAATCAAGTAGTTGTTAATCGAGAGTTTCTAGTATTTAATGTTGGAGCACAATAAGATCAGAATCTTCAATGTGATCATTATAAGGTATCATGATATCATCATCATTGGCATCCTAGACCGTAGAGTGGTTTTCTAGTTTATGTTTCTGCAACTACCATATCCATTTCCGGATGGCTACTTTTTTAGATATGGGTCTCTCCGATTACAAATTAGATAAACATTAGCATGCATGCTTGGATTTAAGTGTCTCATGTGCAACACAGATGTAGATACCATATTATGTACGTGTCCATGACAGTGATGACACTGATATGAGTTCCCACCAAATCGTAGATTATTGCGCCAAGAGTGATATACCTCGTTGGCTAGAAAATTATCCTCATGAGTAAGATGCGACTATTTGGGATATATAATGATATGAATGCTATATGCATCTTAAAATTGGAATTTATCTCTGCTATGAGGCCATTGGCCCCGACCATCCAATTGACTGACTAAAAATCATGTCATCTATAAATACCTAAACATCTGATTGATCAACTGCTCCACCATAGACACCTCCATTTCTCCAAGTTAGGTAGTAAAACCTTTGTTTTGAGTTGTAAAGTGTTCTATTTTCATTGTAATGTGCTATTTGACTTTAGCAACATATATTTATGACCAAGAAATAGCCTAAGACTAACAATCTTCAACTAGGTCCAAAATCAGTAAAAACTCATTTTTGAAGTATTTGATTTAAAAGCAGCATATAAGAGCTTAAGGAAGTGAGAAAATACTTTTAGATGATGGTATTGGTATATTGAAAATTTGAAATATCAAGGTTCTAAAAAGCGCTAGGCACTAGTCGGGAGGTGGGGGGCCTCCTAGGTGTTTTGGCTATTTTTAATTATTATTTTTATATTATATATAATATATATATGTTTTAAAATTACTATAAATTCAAGATTATCTCAATAATTATTTTAAATACATAACCATAAATTCAAGATTAACAAGAACAAAAACAAGCATGATATTATGAGATAATATGCTTGTTTTTAAGTAAAATCCAAACCATAAATTCAAGATTACCAACAACAAAAGGAAGCATGATATTACGATAAAGTATCCAAGACTATAGTACAATCCAAAACAAAAAAGTCATAATATACAACATCATTTCTCGTATAAGCTACAATACTAGACTCGTAGTACTCTTCTTCTTCTCTATATCCCTCCAGGACTATCTTTATTAGACTTAAACTATACCTCATCATCACACTCTTTGTCTGTCTTCTCATTCGATACAAAAGCTCCTTCATGAAGTTCTCTAACTTCACGTGATGAAGAGCTACCACTAACGTTTTTAGAACTTTTCCTAGGCACTATAACACTATCCGCTTTCATCACTTCTCCAACCATTCACCAAGTAAGTCTCGAACCGGCGTCGACTTCTTTATCATTTACTTCATCATCATCACCATCAACAATCCATCATTGAGCCTTACTAGCTTTAGTTGTTAATAATACATCTACTCCTTGCTCCTTCCCCCTTTTCTTCGTATTGGTGATCTAGGCATTGAATTAGACATAGACTAGGTTAAAAAAAAGGAAAGCCTAGCCCGCCTAGTCCGCCTGGGCGGCTGCCTGGCCCTCCTGGTCAGCCTCCTGGCCCCGCATAGGGGTCTGAGCCGCTTTTTTGCACTGCCTAGGGGCTAAGTTAGACGGTGGGGGACCTTCTAGCGCCACCTTGGTGGTCGCCTGGACCACTTTTTAGAACACTGTGAAATATAAATATGAGAAGCCTAAATTTAAGAGGATCGGTCGCCTGGCCCCGCCAAGTCTGCCTGGGCGGCTGCCTGGCTCTCCTGGTCAGCCGCCTGGCCCCGCCTAGCCCCGCATAGGGGTCTGAGCCGTTTTTCTGCACTGCCTAGGGGCTAGGCTAGACGGTGGGGGACCTTCTAGCGCCACCTTGGGGTTATGAAAACCCCAACCCGGTTTGAGTTGGCTTTGTGATTGGGCCCAAGCCCGTTGGTTCACCCGAAGGCCTATCCTAGCCTGCCATGGATGAATCAGGCATGATGTATCTTATGATATCTTTTAGAATCTTTTTAAATTTGAGATCTTTATTTTAGGCAAGTTATTAGGATAATTATTGGTTTTTAAATTTGTTGTCATCTTTATCTTTTCTTTATAGCCTATTTAAAGGCCCCCATTGTAACCATTGAGGAGGGAGATTAAGATGAATGAAAATTGATGGCGGATGCCTTCGTTGGCTCATGGATTTGAGTCCCCTACATTGTTTCTTGATGGATTTCAGGTACCCTCTCATCTAAGCTTCTAATCATTTCTTCTCTATCACGATTCTTACCCCCTCCGCCACTTCTCTCTCGGTAATTCTGTATCACTAGTTATCCTTTTACAAATAAAATACAAAAAAAATTACACCGCCCCCATCTATCGCTCTTCGACGACACGCGCCTGCATCAAGTTGGTATCAGAGCTCCGGGCTTCGTGGCGTTTCCGTACCACGAACGATCTTCGCTTCGATCACCGTCGTCCATCGTCATCGTCGCCATTCCATCGTCACCATCCTTGCCAATTCGTCATCTTCTTCTGGTACGTCGCCTACAATCCAAAAAAAAAAAAAAGATCAGATCTGTTGAGAGAAAAAAAAAGAAGAAGAAGAGAGATCAGATCTGTTGAGAGGAAAAAGAGAGAGAGAGAGAGCACATACCTCCTTCAACCGCTACCCACCCCTTTGCTTGCCCACGCAACCACCGCAAGTCACCCGCGAACCCTTCTCCTTTGCCGCCTGCCCGTCCACTGCAGGCCGCCCCCTTCCTCTCGCTCCATCCGCTGAGCCGCCACCTCTGTTCCGTGCTCCCACGCACTCCGCAGCCATAAAAAAAAAAAAAAATCCCCATTAGATCTGTGAAGACAAAAAAGGAAAGAAAGAAAAAAAAAGGAAAGAAGAAGAAAAAGGAAAAGGAGAATAGAAGGAAAGAAGGAAAGAAGGAAAAAAAAAACGTAAAAGAGAAAGGAAAGAAGAGAGAAAGGAAAGAGGAAAACGTACCTTGATTGCTTGCTACCAGTTGCAGCCGCCGCTTCCTTTCTTCCCTCCCTATCTGCCAACAAAACAAACAAGAACAAAAGCCCTAATTTTTTTTTACCCTTTAGTCCCTTTCCTTTTTTCCAATTCACTCATCCACCACAACCCTTAGCTCCCCATTCTACGGTCCTCAAATTCACAACCTTTATAGTTGTTATTGTGCACTAAAGTGCTGAACCCAAGTTGAATTCGGATCCGACCCGAATAGACAAAACAGACCCGCCAACTTCAATTGGGCATATCTCTTTCATTTCTAGTCCGTTTTTGACGTGTGACCTACCAAATCGAAGGGTTTTTCGAGCTCTACGCATCCATACCATCAACAGAAATTTTTGGCGAATCAATAATTACAGATTTCCATATTTACCCCTGGACCACACTTCCACCATTGTGACATGGATGACAAGATGCAAGGGTTGGTTCATTGTCATCAAGGGAACAACTCCGTCTACGAATACACTTCAGCATTCTATCGGCGCATGATTCGCTATGGTTTGTCAGAGAAAGATCTCATGGCAGTGAAACATTATGTTAGAGGGCTCCACTCCGACATAAAAGTCTAGTTTTTATCTAGATCTTGGAGGGATTTGGACGAGACCTACGAGGTAGCCTGCGAAATCGAATAGGAACTACAACAAATGGTCTCACCTCTAGCGGCCTCCACAGATGAGTTTCCACCTCCAGCACTTCCAGTAGAGCCTCCACCACCGACAGTGCTTCCGCCAGTTGTATCTTTGGTAGATCCATCAACTCCAGTACCACCACCAGCAGACGAGCCCCCTCCTCCAAAGGATCTTCCGACGCCTGTCATGCTACCACCTACTGCGGATTCTTTCGAAGTGATCTCTATAGCCGAGCCTCAGTAGATTGATTTTCTTGGGCTAGATCGACTATTGGTGCCTACAGTGTTTGTTCAGCTCTACCTCCGTTCAGACGAGCCAATGTTTGAGCTACTGCAACGGTCTGATATTACTATCCGACTAGGTCGTCTACCCCAACACCGTGTTGACGTGTGTTTCCCGATCGACGGCAGTGATACTTTCTCATGGGACCTCGATGATGACTTCGGTGTAGTGAGACATCATTTGTTGGGCCTCTACCATCAGCTCCTGACGACATATACCACATCGGTGAAGACCTCGATGCTGACTGCACCTTACCGTATGAACTCGAGGGCGAGTTTTTTGCAGCGGACGCGAATGATGTGATCCGAATTGGGCCCAAGCCCGTTGGCCCACCCGAAGGCCCATCCTAGCCTGCCATGGATGAATCATGCAGAATGTATCTTATGATATCTGTTAGAATCTTTTTAGATTTGAGATCTTTATTTTAGGGAAATTGTTAGGATAATTATTGGCTTTTAAATTTATTGTTATCTTTATCTTTTCTTTAGCCTATTTAAAGGCCACCATTGTAACCATTGAGGAGGGAGACTAAGATGAATGAAAATTGATGGCGGATGCCTTCGTTGGCTCATGGATTTGAGTCCCCTACCTTGTTTCCTGAGGATTTTAGGCACCCTCTCATCTAAGCATCTAATCATTTCTTCTCTGTCACGGTTCTTACCCCCTCCGCCACTTCCCTCTCGGTGATTCCGTATCACTAGTTATCCTTTTACAAAGAAAATACAAAAAAAATTACACCTCCTCCATCTATCGCTCTTCGACGACGCACGCCTGCATCACTCTGCAATTAGTAACTGTATGTTTCTTTTCCACATATAATCTTATTCTTTGGCAAACTTATCAAACGACTGCCTCCAACATTACAACAGGACCAGGATGGCTCGTTATCTAGGAAGCATGGACACAGACACATACACTGACAAGGGACACAACAAATCCTAAAAGAGGACACGGAGGCAGAGGGGATGCGAAAATAAAAGTATAGAATATCTCTACGAACTTGATTAACAATAATATTAATTCGTAATTACTTTTATCAAAAATTTTAAGGACAAAAGGTGCATAACATATATAAATGGACATGTAATGAGTTAGAACTAGGCTTCAAATGTTTGAACCCTACATATCAATCTTTTTATTTTAAAGACGCCCATTTATTTTAATTTCCGAAAGAAACCCACTGAATAGAAAAGCTAAAAGGCTTTTGTAATAAGTTCAGTTTTACATATCCTTAATTGAGAAAAAGACTTGTTTTAAAAAAAAAAATTATTTTTAAACCTGCTACATGTCCTTAAAGTGTCTGATGTATTAAAGACGTTTCCGATGGAAAAAAATCACAAAAAAATTGACACGTAAGAAGGTATCCAACAAGTGTCCGAGGCGTGTATGAAGCGGCAGCGTGACTGACACATGTCAGACACAACACCTCTTGGGAAGTTTCCACACTTCCTAACCTGTTTTCCATGCGTTATTAATCATTATGTGCGATGCTGAGTTTATTTGCTGAGATATAATTTATTGACTTGTCAGTCATTTCTAACTAATTAAAGATAGATAAAATGACCTTTAGACCATAGGAAGTATGCAGTATTGTCAGAAGTGGAGATGCATCTTGCAACACCTGATTAAATTCTTCAGGTTTTTTTTTTGTTGTGATTTCTGTACTTCCTCAAATTTCCCTATCTTTAGTCCTTTTCCTTTTGTTCAATTTTTGCGTATTGGGTCTGTTTGTCTTCATGTTACATGAACTGTATGATTCCTTTTATCATCAAATTTCTTCTTATTGATTATTTTCAGAGATATTGCTTCTTGGCTGTGGAAGGAATACTGAGCCCATGGATCCTGAACTCCGGCGGTTCATCAGATCTACTGGCATGAAATTGGAAACAATTGACTCGGTATCTATTGTATATTCCACACAAATTATCTAAGCATTTCATATGTAGAGCTCCCATTTTTTCTACTATTCAGTCCGAAAGATACATTTGTCTACATGAAACTCATTGATTGGATTCTTGTTAGTATAATCATTATCTTCGCTATTAGTCTACTTAGAAATTGCTGTTTCACCGCGGTTACACTCTGCCTTTACCCTCTCATTTTCTTGATAGAGAAATGCTGCATCTACTTACAATATTTTGAATGAGGAGGGAAGAATTGTGGCTGCTGCACTTCTCCCCTATGGAGTCACTTCATAAAATCTCGTCTGTAAGTATCGTAAACCACCTATATGCCATGCCACTTCTTTGCAATGCATTTATCTTGTAAAGATATGGCAAAAGTGATTATTCATATACAGATAGAGTTATATTTTGCTGTGTAATGTCATTTTTATCTGTTTACTGTTCTTGTCTTTTGAGACAAAAATTTTTGGCATTGCATTTGTTGTATCTTTTTATGCTCAAACAATCGCACACATGTCATGCGTCTTTGCTGTTAGGGTTATTGCATATACTCAAAAACTAGTATGACCTAATAAGTATTAAGACACCGTGCATCTTTTTGTAATGATCGGCAAGCATGCATCCTCTGATGAACCATAAAGAAGGGCTTACGCTTATGATTTTCTGGTTGATCTTCTATGGCCAGCCTTGTGCCCTGGAAAAGATCTTACACTATGTTACAAATGGGCATGGTTTCAACCTCTTGGATAAAAGGATATTAATATTAACGGAGTGAAAGCGGTGTATGTTAAAAGGATGCTTTGATGGTACTGCATAGGACTCCATGAATGTACCTATACTTCCATCTTTAGCCACATCTATACCCATGGTGATGCTGAATTAAATCACTAGGAACTGATGGATCTAGAGCATCATCTTTGTTATGGTTATTTTCATCATGATAATTATTTTCTAGGTCTTTTTTCTTCATTATGTTTCGGAGGATATGACAAAGAGATATGAGGAAGGATTTCTTCATAATTGTTACATTTAAACCTTATGATATCGTCAACTTATTTTAATTTCTCAACTGGAGCAGATGTAATAGATGAATATTAACTTTCGTAGTATGGCAGGACGAAGATGATTGAACCTTACTGAAGAAGATCAATAAGGATCAAGAGCCCTTCTTTGACCGAGTGGCTTATTAATCTTATCAAAGAGTTTAACTTATTGATTCAGTCGGCCTTCCATCCTTATTGAGGTGTTGCTCCGTTAATGCATGGATTCATAGTTTAAGAAAAATCAACCGGTCTTAAAACATGCTCGCTCGACGAAACAAACTTGCATAGTTGAATGATCGATCTGTTGTGTTGTAGGACCTTCCTTTCCGAACGAACAAATTGAAGACCAACATTTTTAATCATAGGATGTTTTTGAACAGAAGAAGTTAGAGTAGAGGAAGGAAAAAAGGATTGCCAAAAGTATGGCAAGAGCTTCAACCGATTATGAAGTAAATTACTCACTAAGGAAATAAAACTCTTTCATTATATATATATATATATATATATATATATATATATATATATATATATATATATATATATATATATATATATAAAGAGAGAGAGAGAGAGAGAGAGGAGCGTGACTTTGTATGACCATACATTGAAGGCTTCAATGTTTGCTCCTCTATTAACATACATAGAGGTTTTCAAATTTGCTAATTTTTTGTGGATGTGATATCTATGTTGAGATGATTATCCTCACAAAAAATCAGCAAGTTCTGAAACCTCTAAGCATTTTAAATAAGCTCATCAAATTAACGGTTGAAATAGACAGACGATATAACTTCTATCATTTTGATACACCTGGAGGTTTTAGAATTTGCTGATTTTTGGTGAGGGTGATCATATTGCTATAGATAGCATATCCACCAAAAATTAACAAATTCTGAAACATCTAGGTCCATCAAAATGTTAGAAGCTTTATCAGCTGTCCATTTCAACCTTTAATTGATGAGCTTATTTAAAATGCTTCCTCACAAAAAATCAGCAAATTTGGAAACCTTTATGTATGTTAAAAGAGGAGCATACATTGAAGCCTTCAATGCATGGGCATACAAAGTCACGCTCCTCTCTCTCTCTCTCTCTCTATATATATATATATATATATATATATATATATATATATATATATATATATTCTGAGGAAACTTTCTTGTGCCATGATGGCTCATAACAATAATGGCTAATTCGATGAAATCTCTCTTTTTCTCTCTCTCCAGTGAGAGTCAATGGATATTACAAAGTCCAATTAAACCCAATAGATCATACTTATCTAAATAATAAAAGAGCCTTATCAAGAGTCATACCATGTTTGAAAAACTTTTAGTGCTTAGAAGAAAAAATGTTTGACAATTCGATTCTAAATTGGTTTATGTGTGAATTTATTATTAGTTCAACCAGTGACCTATGCAGTCAAAGTTGGTAGTCGGCCCTAGTCGGCCAAGGGCCGACTAGGACTATTCGGGACTAGTCGGCCAAACCTTATTCTAACCCCTCCCCCATCCCTAAACATATATGATATATGAACTAGTATAAATGTCAATAAGTATATGATATTAGTCGGATAATAACAATACATACCTTCACACTTCACAGCATGGGTATAAATACATAAGTAACAGTCTAACAGAACACAATTGTATTGGCTTCATGCCCATGTCAGAAGACTCAGAACTAAGAATTCATCACAATATTTGTTTGATGATGTTTAATCCATGAACAACCCCAATTTTGATTATAGGGCTATATGGATATCAACAAATAAACAATAATTATTTGTCTATGTTTTTATCTGAGATTCTCAGGTGCTCAACAGATGATTACAGGAAAGAGCCATAGTTGTGAGTCTTGCGACTCAAGACTTTGAGCCAATGTAAAAAAATCCAAACAAAATTGCTTGCAAAGATTCCTTGCAAAAAAAAAAAAATTACTTGCAGAATGTTGCATGGGGACTAGTCGGCAGTTGCTAGTCGGGGACTAGTTGGGATTCCGCCCAGCAATGATAGAATCTGAATTAATCAGTCGGCAAACTGCCGCCTGGGGACTAGTCCCGATTTTGATAGCATAGCCAGTGACAAAATTTAATGTGTTAGTATATGGGCAATAATTTCTATATATAGTAAGGCGCCTCCTTATGGTTTGTGAGTGTCTCTTTTCTATATATAGTAAGGTACCTCCTTATGGTATGTGACATATTCCATCTCTCTCTCTCATGTGTTCTCTCTTTTTCTCCCCTTGTGCTCTCTCTTTTTTTCGTATGCCATGGTATCAGAGCTCTAGCCACTTCATGTTGATCCTTCTTTTCTGTCTCCCCCGGCCACTCCTGCCTCACACATTACCTCTAGGGCCACTACATGTTGTCACACCATTCAGACCTATTGTCTCTCGTTGCACCCTCCTTCGCTTATCCTCACTTGTTGCATCGTACCTATGACCTCCCTTCGTTTTTGTATGCCTTCATGCATTGCCAAAATTTAAGTCGTTGCAACATATTTCGTCTTGCCCCGCTCCGTTGTCCACACGTTCAGCACGACCCATCCTGATCTGCCACATGCAACCATCACCTCATGTTCATTATGATCCTTTGTGCAACGACCAAGATCTAGGAGTTGATAGGCAATAGCCAAGATTTATGAGGCGAGGAAAACCAAGATGGATGAGGTGAGGTGATGTGTCTAAGTTCATGAGTTACTTCTACATCGCCTGGGGAGAAAAAGTTTTTGGGCTATATATAACTTCCCCTCCTTAACAGATTAGACACGTTTTAAAGCCGTGAACTTTCGAGCATAGTGGACAATTTCTTGTGTGTGGGGTCGGGATGTTACTTAATGGTATCAGAGTCGGACCCGCGATGGGGGGACTGATATCACACAAGGATGTGTGGCCCTTAAGGGGGGTGGATCGTGACGACCAAGATCCAAGAGCCAATAGCCCCAAACGCTTGAGGCCGGAGAAAACCAAAATGGATGAGGTGAGGTGAGGTGTCCAAGTCCATAAATTTGTCCCACATCACCTGAGGATAAAGAGTTTACATATAACTTCCCATCCTTAACACATAAGACGCGTTTTAAAACCTTGAGCCTTCGGACAAAGCAACAATATCTTTTGCACGTGGGGTCGGGATGTTACACTTTGCTCGTGCCCGGTGCCCCGTGCCCCAACGACCCATCTTGACCACTGTGCACTCTGATCTTTGACCCCGTATGCACGACGCCCCACCATCAGTGCCCCTTAGGGCCGATAACATTGTTCAAAACCTAAACCTTAATCCTTCACATCCCTACCTTATTGGGTACCCGACCCTATCCGATTTTCCTCGTGGACCAAGTCTGTTCTGGCCTGACCCATCTTACTTACAAACCCGCTTGCCAGGCATGTAGATTTGTTTGGGTCTTCAGTAGTGATTTCTTCACAATTTTTTGTGGTTTTTGTTGTATGGTTATATTCCACAACTCAATCTCATGGGGCAAGTGAGTTTCCTGGGAGTCATGGTGATGTTTATTCAAGGAGTTGATACCACTTACATGCCATAACTCCCAACATGTTCACTATTGGGGGTAGTTTGGTATTGAGAAACTTCCTTACTTCAACTGTTTTTGTCATATTTGTTCTTGGGTGTGCTGTACTCTTCAGCTTGCCTCAGTCTTACGTGGTTTTCTTCTTTTAGCTCTTTACTACAATAATACATCATGACTGAGGTATAATCGGCAAGTTGCTACGTTCTGTTTCGAGGCTGTGTTACAGATGGTGGTGCTCATGATCGAAATGACCTTATCAAAGGTCACTTTGGTAACCCTGCCAATAGTAGAAATTGTGCTTGTGGGAAAAGGTCATTTATAGTTTGAAGCAATCTCCTAGATCATCTAAAACATTGTTTTGTAAAGTTGGTATTCTTGTTGATGAGGTTCGGTTATAATAATATTATCTTGTCTCTGTCGTACAAATACCGAATGATCATCTGATCATTCGGTATTTGTCCGACAGAGACAAGATAGTATTATTATCCTTGTAGTGTTCATTGATGACAAAATCATTACAAGCAATGACAGGGCATTCATGCCTTAAAGTTCTTATGATTAAACTTTTCATATGTGCCAGGACTTGTCGAAGTTGCAAGATCTAAGAATGATATTTCTTTCTCACGGCTAATTTGCTGAATGAGACGAGTATGTTGGTTTGTAAACCAATTCAAGCTTCAATGGATCCAAATGTAAAGCTCGATAATGAGGAGGTAATCTGCTTGATGACCCAAGAAGTTAGATGAGATAAGTAGGAAAGATGATACACTTGACTGTGGCTTGACTAGATATGAGGTGTTGTGGAAATTGTTAATCAGTTCATGTAGCGTTTATTGGGAAATTGTTTGTCGTGTCATGAGGTACTTACAGGGGAATCCAGGAAAAGATTTTGTTTTTAGGGTCTTAGATGCAGATTGGACTTGAGATCAGTTTTAGGTTGTATTGAGCAAACTGTTGTAGATAGATCGAATGCAGAAGTTGAGCATATGACTATGGCGCATAGTGCTTGTGAAATGACATGGATTAAATCTCTTGCAGTAAATGGGGTTTGCTGCTAATGCAGTCATGAATAAAGTCTTCTGTTTTGCACGATCTTGGGTCTTAACTTTTGTCATCTAAGATGTGCTGCATCACCTTTAATGTGTGAACAAATTCCACTGGCCTCTGAGCTATACTACATGAGACGAAAGATTAGTACCCATTAAGTCGTTCGTGAATATTTTGTGTACAAGCTCTTTTGATTTTTAGTTTTGACAAGACCAATCCTCGAGTTTAGGCTAGTTTAATAAACAAGCCAAGTTCAAACAGACCAAAGTTTGGCTCGGTTGGGCTCTCGAACATGCTTATTAACCTTATTTAGGACTTGTGAATGATCTCGTGAAGGACTAAGTCTGGAGTTCACTAAGAAGCTGGGTAAGGGCTCTTTCGAGTTTGTTTGATCATTAATTAAGCCAAGCTTGTAGTTTAGGCTCGTTTAATAAACAAGCCAAGTTCAAACAAACCAAAGTTCGGCTTGATTCGGTTATTCAATGAGTCAAGCCAAGCTTGAACAGAAGCTCTGGCTTGCTCGTTTGCAGCCCTACTTATAGTGAATGCTGTTCCGGAAGAAAGAGATAACAAGAGAGGTGCTGCCTTACTATCTACTGAACTCTGCTCTATATCCCTACACCACTAGTTTGACTTCTACTTATATCACCCCAAGCCCAACCTATGGAGCAATGTATCTTTGAACTAGTGTGTCCCGCAACAACCACCTTACTCTGATCTCTTCAGCAGTGAAGCCAGCTTCTTTTCCAGATCCACGGGCGATCATTATGCCATTTAAGTTCTAGACTACTACATTCTCGGGGAGTCCATACCAACCCACATGCAAACTTTCCTTTGGGCACCTCGCACCTTTTTCAACCTTGCTAACTTTGTTATTGATCTTGTTCATGAATCATCCACTCACCAACACTGCAACACACGACCGGCATAATATAATTTGTTACTTTGCCTGCTCTGATGGACCATAACCTAATACCGGCGGACTAGTGCAAAGAGATTTAAGGCATTGAGATTTGACTGTCCTTGTTGCAAAGAAGAGCGAGACCACTCGAGAATTGTTTTTTTTTTTAAAGTCCTCGTGTGGTTTTGAACTCAGTCCTCTATCCAGGTCACCCTCGTCACCAACATCACTTTGTCATTGATCTAGAGTTGTGTGTGCCACCTTGATGGGAAGCTGCTTGGTCTGATCAGATCTCTTTACCTTGCTGTAGAAGGAAACATTTTTCTTTTCTGTAGCATCATCCATGCACTATAATGCATGACCAACTTTTTATAACTCCTTACTTTGCTTGCCCATGGTGGCCCCATGCATTGCTAAGAACCTGTGTATTGATGAAGTCTCTCTCTCTCTCTCAAACATTTTTCTTTTTGTTGAGCTTTTTTATTTTCGCGATATTTCTGATACATAGTTTGATTGCTGAAATTATTTTTTTTTTTACATTTTTGAAGGTAAAGAAGCTAAGGATAATCGAGATTAGCATGGTTTGGTGCAAAACTTTACAATCGAAGAGGTGCTTGGCATCAGTTCTCTGTTTCAATCGGTTGATGTGATCAAAATGTATTCATCTTGTTAACACAAGTGCTCTGTATAAATCTTTGGAGACTTGGTGTAGATGTCAACCCTAAAGATCACCCGGAAAAGGCTGTATTTGGGTTAACAGTGTGGTGTGGGTATCTGTGGTGCTAGGGCTGCAGCCTGAGCCCAACACAACTCTGGGTTAGGTTTTGGGCTAGTTTGTTTGACCGAACTAAATCAGGGTTGGTCTTGGGCTAAGGTGTCGGGCAACCCGGCTCAACCCGAACCCAAGTTGGATATAACATGCATAGGTGCCAGACATCTTGTTTCTAGTTGGGGTGGAACTTGGGGCGGATATATACACACCTCAACCTGTTTTGCCCGTGGAATCTGGGGAAGCTCAATCCGTGCTTGCCTATGATGAGTTGCCCAATTTGTCAAAAAATAGGCCGATTGGTCAGGTTGGATGTGTTTAATTTGATCACAATAAATAAAAATATTTGATCACTTAAAACCAAAAAAAAAAAAATTTATTATATTAACCAACAATTGCCATCACTACAAAATATAAAATCAACCAACACCTCTCTCTCTCTCTCTAAAACATCTATCGAATGACCATGGTGATGGATCAACAATAGCAACCCTACAAGCATGTAAGTCACTGTACTTACTCGGGTTCCTCAGGTTGGGAAAAATGATGCCCAAATCAGTTCAAATTGAAACCGGGTTGATATTTTTCTGTACAAACCCATCCAAGTTTTTAATCAATTTTGCCTATGATTGTCCATTGTTCGAGTTGGGTGGGTCGGGTTCGGGTCAGACCCGTCCAAGTCCCACCCCTATTTCTAGGCCTACATGGACCATATTCCCAAATTAGAGGGCAATAAATTGCCCCCTTAAAAAGGATATGAATTTTTCTTGGGTTGGGTTGGGTTGGGTTGCTGGCTAAGGGTTCTACCACTCAGATTGAGCTTGGGATAAGAACAAACTGGGGCCTACGAGAAGACGACGATGGCGGGGTGTGAGCAACTTTGAGAGAGAGAGAGAGAGAGAGAGAGAGAGAGAGAGAGAGAGAGAGATCCCTTCCTTAAGATTGCCACGTGGCATCTAGAGAACATGAAACCCCATGCGGTTTCCATGCACGATAAAACCAAGCTGTCCATTGACATCTTGATATGCAATACCAAAAGTATGAGTGCGATTTCAAAAGAAAATAAAAAAATATTCTTTATCCTAATGCTTAATTTTATCGATTTCTTTTAAATAGAATGATGTATAGAATGATGTGTCTATATCATAGCCGTCTGTTGCATCCAGTTTCCATGGATGAGCCACACTCAGGGTGCGTTTGGCATCAGTTTTGAAATTTCTAGTTTTGGTTTTGAAGTACCAAAAACCAGTTTTCACCAAAACCAATTTTAGCTTATCCATAACCAGTTTTGTGCTCAAAATCAGTTTTGCAATTATGTGTGTTTGGCTGATTCAATACAAAACTGATTTTGATCATAATTAGCAATCGTGACTCAAGTATTACAAGGTTTTTCATTTACGAGAGAACAAGCAAACATGCATGCTTTGTTACGGAAAAACTTGGGCATTGGCCCATTTCCGACGAGCATTCTATGAAGGCCAAAGTAAAGCACAGAGTTCTACCCCATCTGATGTATGTCTCTTACAAACCAACACACAATATAAGAACCCCATCATGAAGACAAGTTCAAAAAGTATTACAACAAACCAACATAAGAACCCCATCATGAAGACAAGTTCAAAAAGTACCCCATCTGATGTATGTCTCTTACAAACCAACACACAATATAAGAACCCCATCATGAAGACAAGTTCAAAAAGTATTACAACAAACCAAAATGAAAAATACGTAATATGAGACCCTAATACAATCAAATGATTCCTGCAATTCCTTCTGATGCTGCCATTGCATTGGCCAATGACTTTCTGAATTCTGTCATTTGGTTGTCCCGACCTCTAAGCACAACGCCCTCATTCTCACCATTACCACCACCACCATCATCGTCATCCAAAACATCCTCTTCATCGGTACCATCGCTAATAATCATATCATTATCATCATATTGGGTGAATAAGAAATCCCTTGTAGCCTCCTGTTTAATAAAATTATGCAGTGCACATGCAGCAATGACAATCTTCACTTGCGTCCGAAATGGATATGAAGCCATACGTACCAAGATTGGCCACCTTTTCTTCAAAACGCCGAAGCATCGCTCGATGACATTCCTCAGTGAGGAGTGGGCATGGTTAAATAACTCCATTGCACCTTCCGTTTTCCCACCAACACGATGAAAGTCTGGTATATGGTATCTGATTCCACGAAATGGCGAAAGATATCCCGGCATGTTCTTATAACCCGAGTCTACGACGTAATATTTGCCTAAGAATAGAATAAGTTACATATAAAAAAAATACACAATATAAAGTATAAAGTGACAAACAAACATAAGACATTTAGATATACCTGGAGGGGGGTGAGGAAATTTTATATTCGGATTCCGTATTGCTTCACCCAAAATCCTGCCATCATGTGCTGTTCCCTCCCAACCTGCCTGTACAAATGTAAAACGCATATCGAAGGAGCAAACAGCAAGTACGTTTTGTGTTACTTCATTATTCCTGCAAGATCGATATGGGATTTGTTTTTCTACTAGAATTACTGCATTTATATGGGTTCCATCAATTGCACCGATACAATCCTTAAACCATGGCATGAATCTTTTATTGTTATAAATCTCCATTGATATCTCGTTGAAAGGCGGTGGTACAATAAGCTCATTGGAAAACTCAATAATAGCCTCTAACATATTATTAAAATGCCGGCTAATTGTCTCTGAAGAATGATTGAACCTATCACATGCATCAAAGTTACTCCAGTTATGAGCAATAATAATGATAAATATTGCTAATTGCTCCTCTACGGACACATTTTGTGTATCCTTCAACAACCCTCTCTCTTTGAGTGCTTGAACTAATTTAAGAAATACATTTCTGCTCATTCGAAGTATCCTATGAACACGTCTATGGTGTGTTCTAGGATCTAAAAGGCCCTTAACATACTTATGTCCCGTCTCCTCCGATGTGAACATCCGTTGTCGAGATATACGTGGTTTTTCAATATATTTAATAAACTCCAAAAACATCCTATCGATTACGATAGATGTCAACACATCATCTTCGTCTTTACTCAACACAATGTCCATTGCACCTGTTCATTCAAAATAAAGGGTGAACATTAAAACTTTCTCTTTGACATCTGGTACATACAAAAAGAATATGTAATCAAATATAAAATAGCTAAAAACTTTGAACCTAACAAATTAATTGCTCAACCCCATAGTTGACAGTACCAAAGATGATTTCACTGAACCAAGAAGGCAAATGAAAAAACAAAATTCATGCTATCATTGTAATTTCAGATGTTAAGCATAAACAATGAATTATATGTTCAATTGATAGCTTACTAACTACTTTTCGTCGATCGATAAGGTTAGAAGACCTCCAACAAGAGAAAATGATACTCATCACACTTGCGTGCGCAATTGTACAGCTATTTTGGATTGCAAAAAAAAAAAAAATTGTATAGCTAGACTTTCCATGATATACAAACATCACATTCTTCACAAGATATGATTCATTAGACCATGCACTACCACCAATCCCATGATGAAGGAATGGTCTATGTTGGGCTCCACCACCAGAGCTAACACATCATCACCTAGTGTCACCCCTGATTCTGTTTCCTTCCTCTTTACCTGCTCCAATGACAGCAAAACACATTGAGAACATTTGATTAAAGCAATTAGAATGAGAACATCTGAATATAATCAATCTAGAATTAAAGGCCTACCTCCGCGACTGATTTTCCAGAGATGTCGATGATCTTGTATGATGATTTGCTAGCCAACCCATCAATCCCATAGCAAATGAGGCAGCCATTGTCACCCAACACTTCACAAGATGAGGACTGGTCACTTTTCAGAATCCTGCAAGGCTTCTTGACCTTGAACCATGGCTTCAGTTCCTCTTGCTGTGATCCATCTTAATTTCAGCAATTGGTGTAGAACCAAATTCATTCAGAATAAAGGGTTTGATTTCAGAACCCTTGATCCAAGAGAGAGAATTCCAAATCATAGAGGCGAGGAAGAGGAAAACAAAAACAAAAACAAAAAATGAGGGACCAAATTTGTTCCCAATAAAAAAAAAGAGAACCAGTATGAAATGAGATGGATAGTTCAGGGAAGTTTTTTGTAATTTGCCCTAAAAACAATATCCAGTTCCCCACTAGGATGCTCAGCTAGATAACACCAGTGAAGAGAGTCTTGCCACAAATGAGAGTAAAATGGACTTCCTTTTTCCACGTACGCCATTTTGTTTAGGATTGGCATGACAACTTGCAAAGCGTATGCCTCCTCTCTTTGTTGAGCTGATGTAGGTTGGGCAATTCTGGACTGTAGGAATTGAGCCATCAAGTCCGCATTTGCGTTAAACTTATCCAACAACTTTGTTTTGGTACGAGATTGCTTTGAAGCGGATGCTGATGAACCAGATGCTCGCTTCTTGTACCCGCTAGTACGTTCTTCTCCAATCTCCTCATCGACCCCCAGGGAAGATGAAGTATGCATCTCTTCAAATCCTTGTGGGGGAGCCGCATCATGTGGTGCCGATTCTGAATTAGTAGGTTCATTATTCATGCTCATGGTTAATGCTTCCTCGCCTGTGGCTGTTGTTCCTTGAAACACTGCATAATATAATTCTTTATATTGCAATGTTTGAGTTCTAAATTTCTTTGACATTGGATGTGCCTGTGTCGATTTCATACTTATATCAGTGGAATGTTCGTATAACAACTATATATAAGAACCAACTTTAAAGTTTTCTAATTACCTCTATGTATGCATCCCATACTACATCATCGGCCACAAAGACATGCTTCACTTCATCCCAGCCAAATCCAGATGAGTTCCGTTCAAGGTAATCCCATTCATTCCAATCAGCACGCATATTTTTATATAAATTCTTAAGCTGGTCCATTTGGTAGACCCCATTTGTTTGCTTGGTATACTCCTCAAATAATAATTTCCAACCTACTTTGGTGAAACTACTTGTAGGCCTATGACCCTGTTGAACTAGCTCCTGACAACATTCTAGAAAAATTCTTTTTAAGTCCGATGTCCATTCTGCTTTGACAATATTTGAATCTTTCTCCTTCCCCTTCCCCTTTCTCTTTCCCTTTCCTTTTTCATTTCCTGTTCCAAGTTGGTTTGCAGCAGGAATCTGACGATCCATTTGTAACTATGTTACGATAATTGCCTGAAAAGAAATAATATATCAAATATATATATATATATATATATATATATATATATATATATATATATATATATATATATATATATATATATATATATATATATATATATATATATATATATATATATATATACTGTACACTCTAGCTAATATATCTAAAACGTATGTTAGAAGCAAATCCCTTGTTGTAATCCATTGATTACAATATAGAAGTTAAAATGTGAAAAGTATAGAAAATTAGCAATTAAATCAAGGAATTATAGGTTTTGAAGACATAAAATAAAGAATTCATACCAATGCTTAAGGACCATTCTTTTATGTCTATTTTTTACATCTTTAGTAATCAATGCTATTTTTCCCACTTATCCTTTGATAACGAAAAAAAAAATCATTTAGGGCCAGGTTTGGGCTTAGGCTTCACGGCCACGCACAAACGATCGGGATCATGCCAAAACCTCCGACCGATCGCAGAATTCAGAACCTAGATAGAAATTTAGGTGGATTAATGATACCCCAGTTGTTCGAAGCACTCGTACTCTCATCTTGTTCTATTCTCGGTTTCAAGTAGTCTACTCTATCGATCAGTGGGCACAATTTTGTTTGCATTTTCAAAATCTGTATCTCATGGTAGAACAGCTATGGGTAATTCTATAAGCAAATAAATTTGAACAAATTACAACCAGTAGCAGGAGTATGCAGAAAATAATTCAAACAGATCGATGGATCCGATTAAGTGGGATCGAGAAGCATCACGGGGAACTTAACATCCCCAATTAATCCTACCAAACCCCAAATACTAGGCTCTCAAACCCTTCAAAATCCCAAATCCTAGACAATTAGACCCTTAAAAATCCCCAATTTCGCATGAACAGTTTCGGGGCTTGAAATCGGCAAAACGAAAATGAGAACAACCGTAACAGGGGACAAGAAGAGGGAGGAGAAGACTACCAGGATCTCGCTGGTGGCGGCGATGCCGTGAGATATCAGACGCAGGGGAGCTCGCTGGCGTCGAGAGGTCGGAGACGGCGGTGGGTTTGATGGTCGGGAGGGGTGAAAGCTCTCACCGAGCGACCGGGGCTGCTCTCACCGGCAATCGGAGGAGGAGCGGCCGGGCTGCTCTCTGCTCGATGAGGAGAGGAAGAAGAGGCCACGCCCCTCTTCAAACCCTAACCCGATGGTTAGGCGTCGCTCGAGAAACAGAAACACAAGCCGAAAAGCAGAAATTTTCTGCTTTTCGGTTTTAACCCTTTTTCCGGTTTTGGTTTTACAGAACCGGTTTTGTAACCGGATGCCAAACAGACTTTTGGTTGGGGTTTAAAACTAGTTTGGACACGGAACTAGTTTTGACCCAAAATCGGGTGTTCAAAACGGATGCCAAACGCACCCTCAGTCCCGTCCACCAAGCAAAGGGATGCTTTGATTGAACACCACGTCATTCTTGTTAAACATTCGGGTTAAATAGCGTTGCTGAAGAAAACATAGAATGCCCAAAACATACGACCACGAAATCTATACTATATACTAAAACGGAAGCCTCTCTCCCGTGTTGTGACATGTGGATGTCATTTAAAGAACCTTAATCATTCTTCCATGTGTGAATATGGCTCAGCATTAAATCCTATTAAAAACCTATCATAAAGATAATAAAACACCCATTCAATGACATTTAATTATCATTTGATGTTAATCTCTCTCCCCCTCTATCTCTCTCTCTCTAATAAGTGAATTACACTCATTTTAGATTTCGTACTTCTTCGAACAGTTGTGATGTCATCTGTGCCAAATGGCTGTGCATCAAGTTCATCTGGGCATTGCCCGGGTTTCTTACTAGTAAAAGTTTATAACCAAAACCTGAGATCAGGGCATGAAACACATGATTCTTTGTATCAAATCTTTATTGGGAGAGACAGTAAGAAAATTGTGGAAATTCGTGTTAGGTCCTAGATAACGGATTGGTTTGATGATGACACTAATAAGATCCTTTTTAGAAAAGGTCTCAAAATTATTTTATAAATCCAAAAATATTCTTCTTACCTCTGTCATTCTCAACGCCCACGATGCCCTCCACTCCCTCATCCTCAATGCCCGCGATGACCTTGGCATCCGTCTCCTCCCACCATCCGATGCCACCTCCTTCCTCCTCAACGACGTGAGCATGCAGCAGCGGCGATGAGAGGTGGGCAACAAAAAGGATTAGGTTCGGTTCGGTTCGGATTTGATCTAGGGTTCACCCATGATCTATAGATCTTAGGTTTAGAATTTGGTTTACTTTAAAAAATAGTGGCATTGAAATTAAAATTTGAAGCAAGATGAGAGGCATCTTCGTCCTTCTTTGGCTACCTTGTGCATCACCCGGGGTTCACACTAGCGACCTCGGTGGCGGGGCGAAGGTGACCGGAGCATCGCCAGGGTTTGAAGCATTCGTTCCAACCCTCTCCACCGACACCTCTCCCTCTTTTAGTGACCCCTTAGGGCTTGAGCTGAGGGGTCGAGTAACCTGACCCAACCCGAACCCGATATAAGGGGCCAGAGATTTTGTTTCTAGGCCTACATGGACACTAGTCCCAGCTCAGAGAGCAACAAAATTGCCTCCTTAAAAAGGATATGATTTTTTTCTTGGGTTGGGTTGCGGGCTAATTAATGGTTCTACCACTCGGGTTGAGCTTGGGTTGACCTCTAACCAAAAACACAACCCGCCTGAGTTGCAGTTGATTGTAGTACTTTTCTGCTTCTCGTGTTTTGTACAACTTCCGAGTGGGTCGGTGCCCGGAGGGATTAGCCCGAGCCCGAAGGGGTCCATTACTCGAAAGGTTTTGGGACACCAACGTTTTTTTTAAAAAAAGAGGGAGTTGGTGAGTGGTCCCTGACAAGATATTAGTTTAAGCCAAAGTTGTTACAAAAATTGGTTTTGATAGAATAATGAAAAAACCGGTTTTTGGTTTAGTCCCATATTGCCCGTGGGGAGATCTTTTAATGCGTTTTTAATGGAACTCCTTTCATTGGGCTTTGTAGCTTCCCAAGAGCCAGGCCATAGCCCACCACACACGTGCGCGCGCCGAGCCGGGCCGGGCACGGACACGGGCTCGGGCCGCGGCTCGCGAGCCGCGTGGACGCGAATGGTCTTCGGGCTTCGGGCCTTGTTTTACACTGGGTTTTAATTTTTTAATGTTTAATGGAGATTTATTTCTTCCGTTACACTATTCACGAGGCTGAGCTAGGTTCATTGAACCTGGACCTCTGCACTGTCACATGCAACCGTTTCACTTGACAGAGCAGTGAATGCTCATCAGTGCGTTGCATGCAATGGCTGAGAGTGTGGGGACGTTATGGCTAAGGACCTCTATATAAGAGAGGGTCCGGTGAAGCCAGAAACACACCAAGCTAAGAGCTCTCTCCACTTTCTCTTTTCTTTCTCGTTCTCTCTTGTCTGGAGTGTCTGGAGTACGCTGAGAGTCCAAAAGGGGTTCCCTTCGGTGCTGAAGAGGAGTCCAGTCGTTGTACCCTGGGGAGCGTTCGTCAGAGGCCTTGAAGCACCTACCGAGGCGGCGAAATAGCTTTCAGGGCATTGTGCTAGCACAAGCCTCGACAACTGCTAAGTACCTTGTTCTTCTTTCTTCTTCCACCTCTTTGCCATATCTGTAGACAACCTTAGGACAACCTAAACCTTGTTTGATTGTTGTGTTCAACCTTGCATGCTAAACCCCTTTAGATTGTTCAATTTGTTTTGCACTAGATTTGTTTCATCTCTACATTATGTTAGTCATCGTTTGATTGTATTCATAGAGTAGAATACCCAACAACTGAAAGCTATTTTCTTCGTTCTATTCTATTCCGGTTAGATCTAGATCCAATACGAGAGTGTTTAGATCTAGTCTCTTGTTACCTGTTAGAATTCCTTTGATTTTTCATAAGTTTGACGGTGTCGAGGAAAGCTTGACAAACCGGCATTAAATTGCCCTAGGAAGCTTGGTATTTAAGCGAGCCAAGTGCTCCACCTCCTTCCTGGAGCTGACCTGGCCGTCAAATTTTTAAAAATTCAAAAGGAACTCTTCCTAGATGACTACTGAGATGGAGAGGAAACCTAGCAAGTCTAGTGAGAAACCTGAACCATTCGATGGGAAGAACTTTAAGAGATGGCAGATGAAACTTAGGTTCTATCTGACTGTCCTTAAGGTTGTCGACCTTATCTCTTCCGAGAAGCCTACCCTTATCTCTAAGGATGATGGCTCATCTAACCAAACCGACTTAGACTCCTGGGAGAGGCAGGATTATCTGTGTAGGAACTATATCCTCAACTGCCTTGTCCCCGACCTATATGATGTTTACTTCACCTGCAAGTCCGCAAAAGACCTGTGGAACTCCTTAGAGAAGAAGTACGCCACAGAGGACGCCGGGTCGAAGAAATTTGTGGTCGGGAAGCTGCTAGAGTTCAAAATGGAAGATGGGAAATCTGTAGTCTCCCAACTTGAGGAGATACAGATTATCATCTATGAGGTCATTGCTGAGGGGTACAAAATCTGCGAGGGATTCCAAGTTGCAACTATCATAGAAAAGTTGCCTCCCTCGTGGAAGGAATATAAGAACAGTTTGAAGCACAAGAGGAAGGAGATGACCCTGGAAGACCTTGTTGTCCGAATCCGTATAGAGGAGGACAATCGAGTGTCTGAGCAAAGGGAGCGAGCCTCTATGATGAAAGGAAAGGCCAACCTCGTGGAGGGGAAGTCTTCCAAAAAGAAGGCTCTTGCTCCTAAGCCCTGGGAGAAGAACAAGCAATCCAAGCCCCAGTTCAAAAAGAAGCCGAGGGGAGACTGCTTCGTTTGTGGCAAGCCAGGTCACCTGGCTAAGGAGTGCCGCTTCAATGCAGCTAATCGGCCGAAGAACAAGTCCGAGGCGAACGTGGCACAGAGCGGCTACTTCTCGGCAGTGGTGACGGAGGTCAACCTAGTCAGCAACCTTGCAGACTGGTGGGTGGATACGGGAGCTACCCGACATATATGTGGGTCGAAGAGCTGCTTCTCCACCTACACACCTGCAGAAGAAGGCGAGTCGCTGTACATGGGGAACTCCTCAGTTGCTCAAGTTGCTGGGAAAGGGAATGTGACTCTGAAGTTCACCTCTGGAAATCTTCTGACTCTGAAGGAGGTGCTTCACGTCCCAGACATCCGGAAGAATCTGGTCTCCGGAGCAATGCTGAGCAAGAAGGGCTACAAGCTTGTATTTGAGTCGGACAAATTTGTCCTGACTAAGGGAGGGTCTTTTGTGGGAAAGGGTTATCTTGATGAAGGCTTATTTAAGCTCAATGTAACCTCTTTCAATAATGATAATAAAATATCTTCTTCTGCTTACTTGTGTGATTCTTTTGATCTGTGGCATGCTAGACTAGGACACGTTAACTCTAAAACCCTTAAAAGGTTAGTTAACTTAGGTAGTGTACCTAAATGTGTTCCATCCTCAAATGGAAAGTGTGGCATATGCGTAGAGGCTAAATATGCCAAGAAACCTTTTAAGAGTGTAGAGCATAGCCTAGAAACCCTAGACTTGATCCACTCAGACGTGTGCGACCTTAAAGGTTACACTACGAGAGGAGGGAACAAGTACTTCATCACATTTATTGATGATTGTTCCAGACATTGTTCAATCTTTCTCCTTAAGAGTAAGGACGAGAGCTTGTCCAAGTTTAAATCCTATAAGTCTGAGATAGAAAACCAGTTAGGGAAGAGGATCAAAGTCCTTAGGTCGGACAGAGGAGGTGAATATGAGTCCGGAGAATTCACTAAATTTTGTGAAGACAACGGTATAATTCATCAGACCACTGCTCCATATTCCCCTCAGTCTAATGGAGTAGCTGAGAGGAAGAACAGGACCTTAAAGGACATGGTCAATGCCATGATGATCAGTTCAGGGGTACCTACGAACCTGTGGGGGGAAGCTGTGCTCTCAGCAGCACATGTTCTTAATAGAATCCCATTTAAGGAATCTGAGCAGACTCCTTATGAGATTCTGAGAGGTAGGAAGCCATCCTATAAATACCTCAAAGTGTGGGGTTGTTTAGCGAAGGTATCCATACCTAACCCTAAGAGGACCAAGCTAGGTCCTAAAACAGTTGACTCTGTATTCATAGGATATGCCCAGAACAGTAGTGCGTATAGGTTTTTAGTAATCCATTCTGAAAACCCATACATAGATGATAATACCATCATCGAGACTAGGGATGCCGAATTTTTTGAAAATCGGTTTCCTTATAGAGAGAGGTCTGAAAAACCTCAAGAGCCCAGTACGCTTGAGAGGCCTGCTCCTAGACAGAGGGATGACTCTTCAGATAATGAAGAGATCGAACCTAGAAGGAGCAAGCGAGCTAGGACTGGTACTTCATTTGGGCCTGACTTCATTGCATATCTAGTGGAAGAGGATCCAACTAGTTATAATGAAGCCATGACCTCAGCTGACTCCATCTTTTGGAAGGAAGCTGTAAACAGTGAACTTGAATCCATAACATCCAACAACACCTGGGAGTTAGTGGAGCTTCCTCCTGGTTGCAAAACTGTTGGGTGTAAATGGATATTCAAGAAGAAGCTTAGGGCAGATGGATCTATAGAGAGATATAAGGCTAGGTTAGTAGCAAAGGGCTATAGGCAACGAGAGGGAGTGGACTTCTTTGACACTTACTCTCCTGTGACCCGGATTACATCCATTAGGGTGCTTATAGCCATAGCCGCTATCCATAGCCTTGTGATTCACCAGATGGATGTAAAGACTGCATTCCTGAATGGTGAATTAGAGGAAGAGATCTATATGGATCAGCCAGAAGGCTTCGTAGTGCAAGGTTTAGAGCAGAAGGTTTGTAGACTAAAGAAATCTCTTTATGGTCTCAAACAGGCTCCAAAACAATGGCACGAGAAGTTTGACCATGTGTTAACTTCAAGTGGTTTCAGAATTAATGAATCAGATAAATGTATCTACACTAAGGTCAATAACTTGAC
Organism: Chamaelirium japonicum; assembly: GCA_947650365.1. Lineage (NCBI taxonomy): Eukaryota > Viridiplantae > Streptophyta > Magnoliopsida > Liliales > Melanthiaceae > Chamaelirium > Chamaelirium japonicum. The sequence continues at coordinate 36,199,596 of OX393550.1, read as the reverse complement.
TTGTGTGGTCATATGTCTCTATGTAGATGATATGTTGATCTTTGGAACCAACTTAGAAGTAGTGGTCAAGACCAAGGACTTCCTGAGTAGGCACTTTGATATGAAAGACTTAGGAGCTGCAGATGTCATTCTTGGAATCAAAATTAAGAGAGATTCCAATGGCATAACTCTATCTCAATCTCACTATATCGAGAAAGTGCTTAGGAAGTTCGGTCATATTGATTGTCTACCTGCTAGAACGCCATATGATCCTTCAGTACACCTGAAGAAGAATTTAGGGCCTAGTGTATCACAACTAGAATATTCTAGGGTAATTGGCAGTCTCATGTATATCATGAACTGCACGAGACCCGATATTGCCTATGCGATAGGTAGACTTAGTAGATACACTATTAACCCTAACCAAGAGCATTGGGATGCTCTAATCCGAGTTCTAAGGTACTTAAAACATACATTAGATTATGGCATTTTCTATAGTAGGTATCCAGCTGTCCTAGAAGGATACAGCGATGCTAATTGGATTGCGGATTCCTCAGGAACCAAATCCACTAGTGGGTATGTGTTTACCCTTGGAGGGGGTGCAATTTGTTGGAAATCATCCAAACAAACATGCATTGCCCGATCCACTATGGAGTCGGAGTTCATAGCACTAGATAAAGCTAGTGAAGAGGGTGAATGGCTAAGGAATCTCATTATGGATATTCCTTTTTGGCCAAAGCCTATTCCTGCTGTCCCAATTCATTGTGATAGCCAAGCAGCTATAATGAGGGCCAGGAATAACTCCTATAATGGAAATTCACGACATATTCGTCGTAGACATAACACTGTTCGACAGATGTTGAAAGATGGGATAATTACTATTGACTATATTAGGTCAAAAGATAATTTAGCAGATCCCTTAACTAAAGGACTAGCTAGAGAGTTAGTTCTAAGTACATCAAGGGGGATGGGGCTGAGGCCTATAAACGAATAAGTCTCCGATAACGGTAACCCAACCTACGTGATTGGAGATCCCAAAATCGAGGTTCAATGGGAAAACAAGTTATTCGAGGGATTTGTGGGGGTGCTATCAAATTCTCCCCTCCCTATGATGTGATAGTACATTCTGTATCGCTGAGAGGCTGAGTTTTAGACTCTTAATGCTAACTATAGCTGGCATACCAGTGGGGTGTATAGATACAGAGCACTCTTGATAGTAAGCACCTATATGAGTGTAGAAGTGTGGCCGCTTCTATGAGAATTGAGGCTAATTCTCTAGAACACTCAAGAAAACTGGGGAAGGCTCATGGCCATAAAGAGCACAACCGCATGGGACTCTATGATGTATATGAAAGTATGGGTGAGACTTGTCGACTAGACTTACAATATATAGCTGTACAGTTCAAGACGTAAGTTCACTGTCAGCTAGTAGGTCCTGCAGTCTACACTAAGCAAAGGTTCAAGTCGAAAGACACCTTATGTCTATACATACTTTTATAAGTACTCCAGACTACTTCTTTCAATTTGGTTTTCGATATTTTCATTATTGTGGGGGATTGTTACAAAAATTGGTTTTGATAGAATAATGAAAAAACCGGTTTTTGGTTTAGTCCCATATTGCCCGTGGGGAGATCTTTTAATGCGTTTTTAATGGAACTCCTTTCATTGGGCTTTGTAGCTTCCCAAGAGCCAGGCCATAGCCCACTATACACGCGCGCGCGCGCGCCGAGCCGGGCCGGGCTCGGGCCGAGGCCGCGGCTCGCGAGCCGCGTGGACGCGAATGGTCTTCGGGCTTCGGGCCTTGTTTTACACTGGGTTTTAATTTTTTAATGTTTAATGGAGATTTATTTCTTTCGTTACACTATTCACGAGGCTGAGCTAGGTTCATTGAACCTGGACCTCTGCACTGTCACATGCAACCGTTTCACTTGACAGAGCAGTGAATGCTCATCAGTGCGTTGCATGCAATGGCTGAGAGTGTGGGGACGTTATGGCTAAGGACCTCTATATAAGAGAGGGTCCGGTGAAGCCAGAAACACACCAAGCTAAGAGCTCTCTCCACTTTCTCTTTTCTTTCTCGTTCTCTCTTGTCTGGAGTGTCTGGAGTACGCTGAGAGTCCAAAAGGGGTTCCCTTCGGTGCTGAAGAGGAGTCCAGTCGTTGTACCCTGGGGAGCGTTCGTCAGAGGCCTTGAAGCACCTACCGAGGCGGCGAAATAGCTTTCAGGGCATTGTGCTAGCACAAGCCTCGACAACTGCTAAGTACCTTGTTCTTCTTCCTTCTTCCACCTCTTTGCCATATCTGTAGACAACCTTAGGACAACCTAAATCTTGTTTGATTGTTGTGTTCAACCTTGCATGCTAAACCCCTTTAGATTGTTCAATTTGTTTTGCACTAGATTTGTTTCATCTCTACATTATGTTAGTCATCGTTTGATTGTATTCATAGAGTAGAATACCCAACAAAAGTCACCCCAAATTGTTGCGGAAGAAAATGTCCTTCCAATCAATTAAAATTTTCATTTAGAGTTCGTTTCTCTGAAGCTGACCGAACCTCCGAATCACTCATATGCTGGATCTTCTCGCCGGAGCTACTCGCCGCCGTCGAACCGAACCTAAAACTAACACTAAACCCTAGATCTATAGGCCATGGGATGAATCCTAAATCTAGGATTTCTAAACCTAACCAAACCTAACCCCCTCCGGTCCCGTTCCTCCTCGTCTCCATTGCTCGCCGCTGTCCATTTGCAACTCAAGAACGTGCCTGTTGCAATCATCACCGTCTCCACTACTCGCATTGGTGAGTAGGTGACCGCCATGGAAGAGATGAGAGCTGTGGGTATTTTTGGGTTTCTGAAAAATATGAGGGACCTAGCTTTAACTGAAATGTGTAAAGTGTAAACGTCCTGCACCTTGGAAATTTGTTCTGTCAATGAATAATCAACAATTAACCAAAAAAAAAAAATCAAACTCTGATTAAATCTTTCTTGTGAAACTAATCAAACTCTGAAAAAGAGAAATTTCTTTCAGTAATTACAGATGGTGGCAAACTCAGACTCTCTTAAACACCAATCTAGACTCAGCCGTGGGGCTGGGTGGATCACCCCCGTGAGAAGCGCAGTAGTTCTTGATCAACCGAACCACCGAACCCTCCGAGGGAACGTCGGGGGAGATCACGCCGGCGCAGCGCTCCGGCAGCCCCTCCACGGCCTCGCAGCACTCCCTGCTCAGCTGGATGGTGCCGCTGAAGTAGGACCGGTCGATTGAGGGAGCGCAGCCGGCGGTGCGCATGATCGGATCCAGGCAATCCGTGGTGGCCTCCGGGTTGGTCAAGAGCGGCAGCAGCCCGACCTCCGGCCGCTTCCCACATCCCCATCCGGGGTGAAACGACGGGCGATGGGGAAAGATGCTACGCGACGCCCCGCAGCCTGTGACGCCTGCGCCGGTGACGAGCGGCGACGGCGGACGGTGGGTGGATGCTTCTGATGGCAACGGCAGCGGCATGGCCATGAACCCTAGGAGCACCAGGAGCAATGGGATCCCTTGTGCTTTCTTCATCACTGCATGCCTTTGGTTTGCAGCCAGGATGACGGTGGGGGGAGTTTTAGAGAGGAGGGGGGGGTGGCACTGTAGGGCTGGCAATTTCGGACCCGACACGACCTGATACGAAGTTAGCGGGTCTGGGTCAGGCTAAACGGGTTCGGGTCATAAACGGATCGACACGATACACCTGTTTAATAAACAGGTCGGGTTCGGATTTAGGGTATGGACACGGTAGACCCAAAAAGACCCGTTTAACCAGCCCCCTAATATAATTTTCTTACACTTATCCGTTTTCTAGTTAGACTTCGGGTAAACCCGGTATCCATAATACCGGGCCTAAACCCGCTAATCCAGATACCGGGTTTATCTTAACTCGGAAAAAAAAACCCTTGCAACATGCTTTCCGGTGCGGACCTGCCACGTGGCGATCAGAGCGCTAAAATGACACATAGTTTTGATCAGTCGCTATTTAGTTAAATATTTTATTTTTTAATAATATTTTGAAAAAAAACTCTTCTTTTTGGCATTGGATGCAACTATGAATATGATGTGCAAAATAATAAAATTTCTCACAAGTGGAATGTCTAAAACACTCGCTATTTCAAGTTGAGACTTGATACGGGTTAAGCTTAGCATGACCTGAACTCGAGTTCAGACTTGAGATCATGTTCAAGTTCATCCCAGTCTAAACACATAAACTTTGGTCCAAATTTTTGCGGGCCAAGTGGGTAGGTATCAGACTAGCCCAGTCCAATTGTGGTTAAATTATTTGAAGGGTTATATTGACTTTGCCCTCCTAATTTTGCTCTGAACTAGACTTTACCCCTCATATTTCATTAATTAGATTTTACCCCCCAAAACTAACTGTTCTGTCAGCTCGAGACCTAAGAGAAAGGGTGAGCTGGCGAAAGTTTTGTGGGTGAGCTAACGGAGCAGTTAGTTTTGGGGGGTAAAATCTAATTAAATGAAAAGATGGGGGTAAAGTCTAATTCAAGTCAAAATTTGGGGGGCAAAGTCAAAATAACCCAAGGATAAATTGCACTTTACCTCCCTGAAGTTTAGGTCAGAAGCACGTAACCCCACTTTAGTTTCTTTTGATTCAAATCACTCCCTAAAGCTTAAAATGTTAGCACAATACCCCTCCCCCCCCCCCCCCTTTTGTCGACTACTTAATTTTCTCATTTGGTAGTTTTTATCGTATCAAAACTGAATTGAAGGCGGGGGGGGGGGGGGGGGGGGGGGGGAATTGTTTTGTAACTAGGGAGTTAAAGTGTAATCTACCAAAAAAAAAAAAAATCGATAACATTGGCTGTGTGGACAGTGGATCCCACCATACGGGCCAGAGGGCGGCGGCATATTCTAGGGCAAATGGTCGGTGACTCGGTGGCAGGGCTAAGGGCAGTTATGTAAATCCGAGACACCAGTTAAGGCAAAAGACATTAAAAACCGTGGCGGAGGCTCCAAAGCCCCCGGAGATCGCACGTCTCGTTCTTGGCGGCTTCCACCGTTCCACGGCTTTTCCTTTGTTTTGACTCCTTCACCTCGTGCCCACAGCGTGCCCGGCGGAGCTAGCCAAGTTCCCCACTCCATCGCCACCACCATCAACCCCTCCTGTAAATCCCCCCCCCCTCTCTCTCTCTCCTCACAAACTCTCTCTGATGGCGGCTTCAACGGAGATCGGTTTTCTTCTGGCACGGATCGTGCCGTCGGACGTGGCCCCCGCCGGCCTGGCCTCCTCGCGGCATCTCTGCCGCTCGTTTCCCTGCGCGGGAAGGAGATTGCACCGGCCGTCGCAGAGGCTCGTCGGCGGGCTTGCCGTGAGATCTATGAAAGCCATGGAAAGAATCGAGCGTCTGGATTTCGGACCGGCCAACGGCCCCGTGAGCACTGTGAGTTGTTTCTCAACTGTGAGCTTTGCTTGGTAAAAAGACCCGAGGACTTTTAACTTTTGAACCGCCACATTATGTTGGCTCCACTACTGATCCAAACGTAGGAGCCCAAAGACTAATTCCCATACGGGATTCGTTTACTTCATTGTGAACCAGGATTTTCCTTTTAGGAGGGGCCAAAAGTTAATTTATCAGAAGATGGCTAGATTTTACTGAAGAAGATTAGAATTTATGTTGATAAGAATTGTATTTAAGTTTTATTGAAGCTTTGCTTGATGTTCTTTTATACAATTGTAATCATCTGTGTCTTTATTATTGCTATGATCGAAATGCATTAGATTGCAAGTCCAATCATATAATTTGTTAACTCAGATTGCATAAAAAAGACAGGGTTGGGTCTGAGGAATCCCTAGAATTCACGGATTGTTACTGGAGCCATTGACGGCAGGGGCAGAGATCTCCATGTGGGCAGACACGATGAGCATGACTTTTGGTTGGAGCTTAGGCATCCCGTGTTCTTGAAGAGAGAGAGAGAGAGAGAGAGAGAGAGAGAGAGAGAGAGAGAGAGAGAGATTGTTGATCGGGGGTCTTGATTTCTCTATACAGTATCGAGTCGTAAAGATGCACGGTGGACAGCGTGATAGTTGTTCAATGTGGGTCAGGAAACCAGACAGATGAATCTCACGACTTAGTCCGGAGGCACTCGAAGATTTTGATACTCATCATTCGGGCTCGTATTCAGGAGGGTGGGGGGAGTGTATCTAGAAATTTTGACAATTGGTGTGCTACTTTTCTAACGAACATAGTTTTCTCTGCAATTTTGCCCCCTCCGGGCACTCCCCCTAGTTCCGCCCCTAGCCTAGCGTTAACCTTCACATATTAGAGTATGTAGCTTCATAGACATGGTTCCATAATGGGAACTGAGAGAACAATTTTCTCCTTTATGTAAGAGAATAAAGATTATTCTCTCTTTAGCTTGGGTCTGATCATAATCAATAATAAGAAAAACTTTATAATTTACTAGAACCATAAATTTATGCTTTTCCTACCTATTTCAAAGCAACTAGCCAAATATTTATGAGTGACAATTGTTTACACAATTATGGAATGCATGGACGGGCCCAAATTGACCTCCGATATGTTGCACACACATGTCTTATTAGGTCCTTAATAGACAGCTGTGAAGCAAGTAGGCCCTTTTGGGCCTCTGACAATAGTTGGATCCCTAGCTGTCAAAGACAGGTTGGGTTCACTTCTCAATACATACAATGGCTTCGACCTAATTCACATGTCCTTAGACGGTCTATGTGAGCAGGGTCTGCACACTCACAAGTCAAAGCGGTGTTATGCTCTGCTGGTTTTGGGCATGCATGACCAAGGTTCGAAATTTTCATTTCGGTCAATATTTCGACCCCTCTGGATATGGAAATATTTCGTGGAAATATTTTGACAGTATGGAAATATTGTGATTTTATAGAAATGGTGGAAATATTGATTTTTTAATGGAATTTTTCAGTGAATCTCTGCATAGTCATAAACCAAGTATATATACACAATTTGGAATACTCAGATAATAATTATACCCAATCTACACGTGTAGAGCATCACAAAGCATATATTCTATATTTGAGTCTGTGAGTCTTGTGTAGTCTTGTTTGGTCCTGTTTTAATCTATGTTTTTAAAATAGCTTTTAATCTTTTTTGTGGATAAAAATATTTTCAAAATAAAGATTAGTTGATTGTTAAAATAATGCTTCAAACGGACTTAAAACAAGAAAGTTGAGCAAGTTTGAAATCGTGCAAAAATTATGCTGAAATGCAAAACACTGTTTTTTTACTAAGTCTGAAAAAATGAGTTTTTATAAAGAAAAGTTTTTATACATTCAAAATTTTCTTTGACGGACCATGGTTTTCTAGATGTACTTGTAGTTCTACATCTTGTGGAATTTTTTGAGCTAAAAATGAGTTGATTTAACCACTTTTCTCAATATACAAATTTTATGAAAAACCGAAAAAACTGTTTTCTCCTACTAAAACTGAAAACTTACTTTTTGATTCACTTGGTTTTTGATTTTTTTGATATTTATATTAAAATCAAATGGGGGGGTATTTGCTTATTTACATATAATAACTTAAAGTAAATGGTATTTAAATGTTATTATATGTAAATAAGCTGCTGAGAACGAAACCCCCAGTCCCCTTTTATAACCAGTCAGTCCCAACATTTCGGTGCCAAAATCCCGAAATTTTCCGAAATTTCTCGAAATTTTCACGAAATATCGCGATATTTTGTGCCGACAAATATATCGTGCGAAATATCGCGATATTATCGTGATTCCTATTTCGTTCGATATCACAATAGGAATTTCGTGCCGAGGTTTGAGAAAACCGAGATATTTCGCAATATTTCACGAAATATCTCGAGATTTTGTACCTTGTGCACGACTAATGCTGAAGAACATCTTAGGTTCTAGCTTGTGCACCTGCCTACCACGTGCACTTGAGGGACCTTATTTCTTTTGTTTAATCTGACTTAGTGCGTGCAGGAGCTTATGATGGGCTATATGATATTACGTGATGCACCAGTATGGGCCCCTATGGAGCCTAGTTTCTAACCTGCATCGAATCGGGTGATTCATGATTCAATCGGACACGAGCCCGACATGAAAAACTTGTAGACCGAACTGATCAGACCCAACCGAGTTTGATTTGAGCCTAACTTGAGCTAGCTACTTGTCGTTTGCTCATGCTGCACTTAGAAAGCATCTAGTTGTGCCCCTAGGTTTTTCCTGTGTATGCTTATGACGCACCCACTCTGTGGCCAAAGAGATTGACTCGTGACAATGATGTCGTGTGGAGTCCAAAGTGCAAATACTACGCCCCCAATGCACCATATAGTGCTCATTGGGTGCTTTGGTCCGTGGCTCATGCGAATGTGCACACGGTCCAAGGGTTTTAGATAAAATCCGCACCGTGTAAGGATTTGAACCCATGACCTCTACCATGCAACACATGGTCTCTAACCCGGTGGGTAAGCAGTGTTCTAAAAACGGCCGCCTAGATGCTAGAAGGCCCCCCACCACCCAACCTAGCCCCTAGGTGGTGCAAAAAAGTGTCTCAGGCCGCTAGATTGGGCTAGGCGGGCCCAAGCGGGTAGGAATGGCAATGGGATGGGTTTGAGAATTGATTTTTATGATTTTTGAATAGGCCCACCCTGAACCTGCGCCGTTTTCAATTGGATTTTAAAAGGAAAAATCGGTCCCATCTTAAGTTCCTATTTATAGTAAATCCATTGGTAAGACTATTTCATAAAGCCTGATCCTCTGTTCATTACTTTGATTGCAAATGATCCGATCTTAACCGTTTTGGATAACGATTTTTTTTAAAATACCATAAATACTCATATTATCCTCTCACATTGATTAAATAACGGTAGATGAAATATGACACACTTTTTTTACAGCAATAGTGGCATGGGTTGCTATAGTGATTTCACTGTAGCTGCTACAGTGATTTCAATGTAGTTACTAAAGGGAAATCAGCTACAGCGAATTCACTGTAGCTGCTATAGTGATTTCATAGTAGCTGCTACAGTGAAATCACTGTAGTTGCTATAACGAAATCACGGTAGCAAGATGCTAAAAAGATATTTCTATAGTAAAATCACTGTAGCAAAATACTCAATTTTATGCAAATAATACTCAGTTGAATTGAGTATTATTTTGTATATTTGAGTACCATGCACGGGTTGCTAGAGTGATTTCATTATAGCTGCTACAGTGAAATTCACTGTGCTGGCTAAAAAGGCTTCCCTACAGTGAATCATTGTAGCAAAGTACTCAATTTTATTAAAATAATACTCGGTTTTTTTGAGTATTATTGCGACTAAAATTGAGTACTATTGTGATGTTACTGTATCAAAGTGTTTTTAGCAGTCACAAAAAAATCACTATAGCAGCTATTGTAATTTCACTGTAGCAAAAATACTCAAATATATGTCAATAATACTCAATTAAAATGAGTACTATTGCTACAATAATTTTACTGTAGCAACGTGTTTTTTAGCAGCCACAACGGAATCACTATAGTGCTACAGTGATTGCACTGTAGATGCTACAACGGAGTCACTATAGCGCTACAGTGATTTCACTGTAGCTGCTACAATGAAATCACTATAGCTGCTATAGTGCTCCCACACTAGGTCTCGAAACTGTAATTTCGTAGAGATTGGGTGAAGTTATATAGACAATGGTAGGTCGGTAAATTCGATAACTTAACCAAGACTATTTTAGTCTTGTATTAACCAAAAGAGTTGTTGCAATTAATCTGCTGAAATGTGGAGCTGGGTTTAGAGGAAAAGATTGTCGGGACCTACCCTAAAATGAAACCCTTAAAAATGATTGTTTGCAGTCCGCTCCAACCCGAACCCGACCCATTGCCATCCCTACAAGCTGGCCAAGGCGAGTCCAGGCAGGGCTAGGCGGCCGCCTAGGCAATAGAACGTGTACGATGCTATTCTATTGTTGATAATTATGAATTTATGATTTGGATTGTACTAAAATAATGATTATTATGATATTATCTCATAATATCATCTTTTGTTCTTATTGATTTTGAGTTTGTAGTTATGTAAATGATACATACTCTTTAAAATAATGGTTGGGATAATCTTGAATTTATAGTAATTTTAAAACATATATATAATAAATATAATATCAAAATAAGAAATTAAATAATTAAAAAAACCAAAACGCCTAGGCGCTAGAAGGCCCCCCACTACCCGACTAACACCTAACGCTTTTCAGAACATTATGGATAAGTGATGTTTGGTGTAAACTCATACACATGCATTAAGTTTAAGTCATTCTTATATGACGTAATATTTGAGAAATCTTGAGAACACTTTGGTTATGTTAAGATGATGAACTTCGAAACCCAGACCTGACATAATTTATATAACATTCTGCGGATGTTGATGCATGGGCAAATTTAGTCTTGGATAGAAAATGGTGAAGAATTGAATATTTATTTTAAGATATAGCAAAGGCATCATGAAGTACGACTAGGAAGAGATGGGTCAAGGTCTTGGTGTGCATCTACAGGATCTACTCTTGACACCAAAGGAAGATGTCAAAGAAAAAGATTGGATCATTTGTTCTGATGCGAAAATGCGCTCATCTCAGCAGCCTCTTTCACACTTGGCTTATTTTTGTTTGAACTTGTTTTCATTGTAATTGTCATACATAAGCAGTACCGGTTCCTTCATATCTAGTATTCATAACTAGTACATTTATTTGGTTAACTGAATAGCCGTTGTGACTTGACCAGGAACTTTTGAACTCCTCTCATGGGCTTCTGTCCAGCATCCCTAAGGAAGGGAAGACGATGGTAGTCTCAAATCCACGAAGGAAAACAAAGATAGTGTGCACGATTGGTCCTTCCTCGAGTTCACGTGAAATGATATGGAAACTAGCAGAAGCAGGAATGAATGTTGCACGGCTAAACATGTCTCATGGAGACCATAATTCACACCAGAAAACTATTGATTTAGTTAGGGAATATAATTCTCAGTCTAAAGACAATGTAGTTGCCATAATGCTGGATACCAAGGTACATTTGCTCCTTGCAAGCATCTCCTAATCTTCTCACTTTATTTCTTTCTATCTGATGCCTTTTAGTTTGTGACTTAATTATATAATTGACATGCTACAATCATAGACTTCTCTAATTTTTTCTGAAATAAATACCGGAGGTCCCAAGGTACTGTTGCCGAATGTCTGCATTATAGTTCATTAAATTCATGTCAACACTTGTAGATATCTGTGGATTTTGTCTATTATTTGTATTTGGCAGTCATATCATCAGAGTGTGCTATTTGCTTGTTAATGACCTTTGTCTTGACTCCAAATAAGAAGTTTGCGCATGTCCTCATCCTTAGTTTATACCTGAAAATTTGATGAGTATATACATGTTACTTCTTTGAGAGGGAGGGAGGGAGAGCATTTACATGTTATTTTGTAAATTTCTAACACTAGAAATAAAGTTCATTCAGAAGTTATAATGTCAAAATCATGGTTTTAGAATTGTCAGCATTGAACAAAAACACACCAAAACCTATATCAGACTTGGCCGAACTGTATCTAATCAATCTTGACTATGCGCCTAGCATCCTGATCCATAGGATTGGCTTGTGTTTAGATCAATACTTGGTGCTTGATTCAGAGTTTAAGCTGCATAATTCAATGTTTAAGCTTCTTAGATTATTTGCATCATTTCAACTAGTATACTCGCAAGTCGCAATGGGGCATATCAGATCTGAAGATGCTGGCTTTATCATTTTCGGCCTACTTCCCACCCGAAACCAAACAGCCCAAAAACATGTCTGATATGTTCCAGGTGGGAAGTAGGCTGAAAATCCTATAGATTAGGCTATAAGAAGAAGAAATAAAGGAAAGATGAGAGAGAGAGAGAGAGAGAGAGAGAGAGAGAGAGAGAGGAAAATGATTGGGTATTCATACCAAGAGTGAGGGCAGAACGTCTTTCAAGCTGCTTATAGGGGATGAGGAAGGAAGAAGTGGTTTCAACTTTCAAGCCACCTATATCAGGATGAGGACGAAGTGGATAAGTGAGCTCAAACTAGGCAAGTGCAGCGAGGGTTGGAAAAAGATAAATGAGAAGAAAAAAAAGTAGATAGACTATTAACTTGTGATGGGTTCTATGTAGCCAAGGCACATAATGGATGTTGGATTCCGACAATTGGATAATTGTCTGACATATAGCAAGAGTTGAATGTAGGATTTCTCAGAAACACGAATACTATCAACCAAACCAGAAGGGGAGAGGAATCCTAGATTTTCTTTCCCCTTGGAGGCGGATGAAGGGTTGGTAGAAGATGAAACTCTAGCACAACTTGTTCCTCCTTTGCTTTATCATTGGTTTTCCCTATTCTTAATTATCTAATAGTATAATACTAAAATGGAGCCCTCTCTCCCATGTTGTGACACGTGGACCTCTTTTGAAGAGCCAGAAATCTTCTCCCGTGTGTGAACGCGCTCTCTCATAAATCATATTAAAACCCTACTATAAAGATGATAAATACATATTCAATGGCATTTAATGATCATTTGATGTTAATTAGGAAAATCTTCTGTCCTATATCTCCCTCTCTAACAAGTGAACCACACCCCAATGAGTGAATCACTCTCACTTCAGATTGCACACTTCTTCGGATGACTGTGATGTCGTTTGTGCAAAGTGGTGTGCATCAAGTTCATCCGAGCATTGCCCGGGTTTCTTACTAGTGATAAAATAATGTGGGGCCGGATACTTGATTGTACATCAACATGCTTTTTTTAACTATTGAACTTGGCATTTGTTTATAAGGATAATAATGCATGATCTTTTATCCTTTGTATATTGTTTCCAATTGATATATTTTTTCAATTTTCACACTATTATCTTTTTTTTCACATTCTTACATGAATTTTGTACTAGTATACTATCATGTTAATGATTTTTTTACTTATTTTAGTTTCACAACTAAATAAAATTTCAATGCGATTCTTGACATTTTAAGATTTGAGTTTTGTTACGTTTATAAAACCAAAGATTGAAAGATGACACTGGGCATAATACTCGAGATATGCAAGTCATACATCTCTCCACTAGACGTGTGCATGTCCATTAGTGTTTTCAGAGGCGGGGGCGTAAGGCGGGGCGTTTTGCCTGATGTGGGGCGGGGCGTAAGCCCCAGGGCGTGGGGCGTAAGCCCCACGAATTTTTTATTTTTTAATTTAAAAAATATATAGAAATAAAACATATTATATAAATAGGAAAAATAGATTAAAAACAAACAAAATAAAAAATATTATGAACAAACCAAGCATTTAAGTCTACAAAATTGGTTGATAAAACACAAATATATACAAAATGATAATAAAAATGAACTTATCATTGTCTTTCAACATCATTTAAGAGCTAATTCTAAATTTCTAACCAAAATTCAAACTATCTACGTTTATATTCCATAGATTCTATCATTCTATACATGATGTATAACCAATTTAAAACAACTTTAGTTTCAAAAAATGTCATAATCGTCATCCAAGAGAGTAAGACGCATATAAGAGATCACACGGTAGCAAATAAATCATTTTTTTTCAACTATGCAGACAAACTCCAGTGGGGCGTAAGCCCAGGCCATTGGGGCGTAAAAGGCGTACCCGGGCGTTCGGGGTGTAAGCCCCAGTGGTTCGGGCGTAAGCCCCACAGGAAAAAAGCCCCAGATTGAGCCGCCCCGGGCGTTTTAGGACCGCCCCGCCCCGGGGCGAGCCCCGGGCGTACCCCGGGGCGAGTTTTTTAACACTGATGTCCATGCAAACGAAACTCATTTTGGGGCTTTTTGATGAGTTTTGAGGGTTCATAAAAAATCCCAAAAATATCCAAAAAATTTATAAAAAATCATGAAACATGAAAAACATGTTTTTATGCATAAATGCATTGCATGAAATAAGAAAATGTTAAACAGAAAAAGAAGGTTTGATAAATGGAAATGGGGACATACCTCTCAATTAAGAAACGGAACCTTGACGGTTTTTCAAAAGGACTTTGGCTATCCTATTGCACCTTTAATTTTAATGAACCCTATCATGAAAACTATATGTCTGCCCTTAACCCTATTTTTCTTATGGTGGTCTATAATTTATGTTGTATAACATTGGTGGTCTTCACTTAAATAATCATGTAAGGCAACTACTACTTAAATGGAGACGTGGACACCCCGATTCATAGGCATGTTCCAATGGTAACTTAAACTAGCGAGAGGCTAATACACAAGAGATCAAATTTAAACTGAAAATGAGATCCTAGTTGTGATAAGAAGGGTTTTGCCTCTTTCCTTCACGAGAGAATTTTCCAATTAAGTAAGATCACTGGCATGTCTCTGATGGCCATATCTCTTACTTGGTGTATGTTTGCCTTTCTCAACTGTGAACTTCTCACCAAAGTAAGTTTTCCTTCAATTTAGTGTATCTCAAGTGGCATAACAACCCATAATAAGTTTTCCTTTCTTCAGTTTCTCCCTCGAGCATTGTATTTGGTGATAATCGTCGTTGATGCTTTGGTCCTATTTATAGTTAACACATTTTTTTCAAAGTGATATGGTTAACACATTTAATTAAACTAATAAATGACTGATGTATCAGGCCTGACAACTTCTTCTTGCAGGGTCCTGAGGTAAGAAGTGGAGATGTGCCCCAGCCTATCTTCCTTCAAGAGGGTCAGGAGTTTAATTTCACAATCAAAAGAGGCATCAGCTCTGAAAACACTGTTAGCGTAAATTATGACGATTTCGTAAACGATGTGGAAGTTGGTGACATTATTCTGGTTGATGGTGAGCGCTGATATTAAATGACATTTGCTTTGTACTTGAAGGCTCCATTTCTTATATTATCATTATCTAGAAAATGCTATCTAAAATGTTGCTAATGCTGATGTAATGACAATGAGAAAAGTTGGTCAATGATGCCAACTAATCAGGTGACTTATGGATGGCCACACACTTTTACTATGCTTATTCTGGTATATCATCAATATAATATTCTTGGAATTGAATTCAAATCAGATGTGAAAACTTATTGCGGAAGAAAAATTTACCATTTGTGCTGTCTACAAATGAAGGCACCTTTGCTTGATGCCTTAACGAGAAAGAAGTGAAAACATATGTTTGATCTTTCTACTGTCTAATAGATCACAACGATGAATGTTCTAAGACCCATGACTCACTAATACATCCGAAGATAATTAACTTTTTTCTTACCGATTATTCATCAAATTAGATATAGTTCTATAACGTATGGATTTCCTAGGAAATGCCTAGTCACTTGTTTCTAGCTCAACTTAAGGGACAACCTTGTTGTTTGTGTTATAGGAGGGATGATGTCACTTGCTGTGAGGTCAAAAACAGCAGATTCGGTCAAATGCGAGGTAATTGATGGTGGAGAACTAAAGTCAAGGCGCCACTTAAATGTACGTGGCAAAAGTGCTACCTTACCATCCATAACAGGTTGCTCCTTATTTCTGCTGATGATTTTTTAGAATTGAAAATTCAGTTCTGCTAGAATGTGTAGATTATTTTAGAGCAAAATAGATATATTTTATATTTTTTGATATTTCCACAGATAAAGACTGGGAAGATATCAAATTTGGAGTGGACAACAAAATTGACTTTTATGCAGTTTCATTTGTGAAAGATGCAAAAGTGGTCCATGAATTGAAAGAATATCTCCAAAGTATAAGCCTGTATTTCTGAACATCTCTTTTTAAAAATTTTGGATGTCTATTAGTAATGCTCAAGGCAACATCATCATTGTTTGTTCTTTTTTTTAAGGTTGCAATGCTGATATTCATGTAATTGTTAAAATCGAAAGTGCCGATTCCATACCAAATCTGCAGTCCATTATTTCAGCTTCTGATGGGGTAAGCCATATTGTCGTTCATTAGAACTAGCTTTCCGTTATCTTATTTGAGTGTAAAATTCTTAATTTTGATCCTGCTTGATTGGCTACTTATGTGAGCATCTATTGTTGATAACTCATTAGTGGCTGGAGTGAGTACATAAGCTGCTAACTTTATGTAGTTCATTCATTACATTATTGTAAAATTCACAGTAAATCCTTCTTTTTATGGATATTCCTCCGAAAAAGATGGGTTAAGCTGCTACCCAAGCTATTTATTACGGGGAATTAAAAAGTATCTACATGAGCTAAAAACTGCTCAAAACCTCAATCTCTATTCACACAAGATTAGAAAGCTGTTATAAAGTATATTTTTTAACTCAGACGGACTTGCATAGTCGTTTTAACTGAAGAGAAAAAAAACTCTAAAAAAAACCATTTTAGAAGTTTCAAAACAAACCAAACCTCAAAGCCCTCAATTTCACGTTATCGTACGTATTGTGTATCTTAGATTTCGTATTGTGTATCATACGATACAGTGAAAAACGATATATACTCATATAGTATCATTTTCCTCTTGTATCATATCATATCGTACGTATCGTATGGTGTATTGTAAGATACTAACACCAATGGTCATACACACTATTTTTGTAGAAACTTTAGGCATGATACACATTCAACCATATTTAAAATTGTAAATTTCATATGCAAATTCCCTATACAAAATGTAAATGTCTTAAATCTCAATGTCATATATATTATGCTAGAACATAACTAACAAACATACAATAGGTACCTCAGAGTCATGATCGAGGAATGAGCACTCAATTAACACATGTCTACACCATATGCATGTAGATCTACACCATGTGCATGTAGATCTACAACATATGTTTGTAGATCTACATCTTACATATGTAGATCCGTCTTTCATAAATTTCAAATTTAAAATTAAAAAAAAACTTAAAAATCAAATGAAAGGAAATATCTCTTGAAATTTTGTTAAATGATTCAAATCTTCAACATATTTTGTAAATCTACATGTGAGAATCATATAATCATTGAAAGAAAATAAAAACATACCCAAATTACTCGACTCCAGCGAGAATCTGGCAAAAATCGCTCTGATCTGGCCTCCAAATGGAGTTATTGAGTTAGAAAACTTTAGAGAATTATTTTCTATGTACAAAACCCCACACCAAACTAAGAGGAATGCACAAATGACCCCACAAATGGTGCAAAAAATCCAAAAGAACACATACCCGACTAGTCCGATTTAATTTAAGTGGGTTTGGGTCGGTTTCGGTTCGGATTAGTTGAAATCGGTCAATTTTGGCCAAAACTGTTCGGTTTCAACCGATCCGAACCAAAATTGGCTATTGGGGCGAAACCAGGGGGAATTGGGACTGGTTCAGACCGAAACCGATCCGATCCAAAACGGATTCGGCCGAAACTCCAAACTATGGTTTATATGCAAGGCTAGGTAGGATCAATATAGTTTGGATTAGATGATAAATATATTAAAACATTGTCATGTTTCTGTAATAAGCTGTTACGCTATATTACTATAGCTAATACTAATAGTGACTATTATACTAAATAATTTTTAATTAATGAAAATAAATGGGTCTAGTCGAGTCGGAACAAGTGTCTTGAGTATGGTCGGGTGGGTTTGGCTTAGATCCGTTTGACTTCAATACGGTTAGTCTGGTCAATGGCAATTCAGATCCAATCACAATGAATTTCTTCTTTTCTCTATCTTTTTTATTTTCCTTGTTGCAACACTGCCTTGAGTGGGTTGCTAGTTCTATGTAATACTCACCACTATCCATTGTCAGAAAGGGGCAATTCTCTATTTGCTTGTGTTCCTTTTCGATGACATGCACATACTTATGGAGTCCATTTAGGTTGCTCGCCATCTAAGAAGCATTGACACTGGTACGGGGACACGGGGTACGACACGACACTGGTTCGCCGACACGGCAAATCCTAAAAAAGGAGGACACGGGTACGGCGGGGACACGGCAAAATAAATTTATATTTTTAAATTTATATTTTATGTGTGTTTGCAATTCATATATATTTTAATAACCGAAAAAACCTCAAAGAAAACAACTAAAATGAAAATTTAATACATACTGAATCGCTATCGTTAGTTATATCCAGTCCGATCGGTGAATCACAGACAGCTCTAAATGGTATGGAAAATAATGGTTGTGCTTCAATTTTGACTTCAACATATCTAAAACCTCAGAGGATAAGATAAGTTAAAGTCAAACCTGAATCGTAACCGTCCATCATAACCATCCTGACAAGTGTATCACACTCGGGCCCAAATAACATACAAAAGAACGGCTGCGATTCAGTTTCTCTGAGGTTATAATCTCAAAGGATCAGATAGGTTGAAGCCAAAACTGAATCACCATAGCTTATAACCCGACCCTATATCAAACAGTCCGTCAACCCGCGGTGTCCCGAGTGTCCGAGGAGTGTCCGGCGACTGTCCGAGGAGTGTCCGACCATGTCCGGCTCCCGGAAGCACGTAGGACACGGCACATGCGTGTCCGGTGCGTGTCCGGCGAGTGTCCGACGAGTGTCGGTGTCCGACACGTGTCCAACACGGGTACGGGAGGCCTGGAGAAGTGTCCATGCTTCCTAGCTCGCCATGTATCTAATATGCATGATACTTTGTTTCAAGGCTAAAGGGTGTGGTTAATTTTAAGAACTGAGTTATTAATCATGATTCCTTTTTTCATTCTTGGCAAACAGTTAGCTCATAAGTGATTCCCTTTTTCATTGTTACTTGTTAGAATACAATAACCACATGCTTGACAAACAGTTAGCACATAAGCCGTCTTATGTTTTTCCTTTTTTTTTTCTTCTGGATAAGCCTTTTTTTGCTTCTAAGATGAATCAATTGTTTTCCACACAAAACTGCTAGAGTAGAAAAATATTTCTGCAATTTGGATGTTGATGTTTTGCAGGTGATTGGAATATTTGGTTCATATTGATTGGTGTTTCTTGTAAATATTTATAGGCAATGGTGGCTCGTGGAGATCTTGGAGCCGAGCTTCCAATTGAGGAAGTTCCTTTGTTGCAGGTGAAGTTTTAGTTCAGTATGCACATTTAGTATCATAACAATTAATTAACTTTCTGATTATAGTCCTTGTTTTTATTTCCCGAAGTCTTCAGATTGTTCCCTTTCAATGTAACAAGTTATAAAGTTGTGAAACCTTTGCGTTCTCTCTCTCTCTCTCTCTCTCTCTCTCTCTCTTGTCTACAAATAAAGTCTTATTTTTTCTTAATAATAATCTTTACTTATCACTGGTAAATTGGTTTATTTCAGTATAAGGGCTGTTATTTGCATGTTGCAACTGTTAGTGGAATATGGTTGATTGTTAAACCTATTAGGAAGAATTTAAACATCACTGCATTTTTATTTTGAGTCTACTGGTAGGGGAAAAAAGCGTGTGTGTAAAGGAGAGAGACATAGTAAAGGATACTGAAATGGCAAGGTCTTTGAGAGAGGAGAGGCCTATGGATAGGAGTAGGTGGTTTGTGCGGTGCTTGTGGGTCAATTATATGAGGTTATATATTTACTAGGAAGAAGTTCTCTAAAAAAGCGGACTGAATGAATCCTCATAACACCATCTGGGGTTAACACCATCTAGGGTACCATTGAGGATTTTTTTGACAAACTACATGCATATACCTACATGGAGGATAAATGTTACCTCCGAAGGACACCTGAACACAAATAGAGTAATGACAAATAAGATAAGAGAATTTTACTAATACTAGTTCAGTGTTGTCAAGGCGACAAGGCGCACTTGAGGCGCAAGATGCCGCTGGAGCCTGAGGCGCAAGGCGCAAATAAGGCGCGCGCCTTAGTGTGTAAGGCGCAAAAATATATATTTTTCTTTAAAAAATTAATAATAATTGTAAAAAAAATCTAAAATTTATAAAATAATTATATTTCATGAAAAAAAATAATATGACCACTATTCAATTAAATCAACACAATAAAGGCATACAATACTTGTAACTCATAACTAGTGGCCATCAAATGAACAATTTGAGTGAAAATAATAACTCACAAGTTATCATGCAACATGCCAACATCATATTCATAAGCTAAATACATACAATACTCATAAGTAATAACTGATAAATGAGAACTCATAAACAATGTTGAGTAACAAAACGAAAGAGTCTGACTCTAAGGAGAGTTGCGCTCTTTTATTCAAACCGAAAAGAATCGAAAGAAAAAAACCAAAACCCAAAAAAAAAATAAAAAACTGAAAACAAATCGAAAAAAACCCGAAATAAATCAAAATCACAAAAAAAAACAAAAAACTTGAAGACCAAAACCCAAAATGCATCAAGGCGCGCGCCTCAGTCGCCCTGCGCCTTGTGCCAAAGGCGCTAAAGGCGCGCGCCTTGCTGCACGCGCCTCGCCAGCATGCGCCTGAGGCGCATACTTGCGCCTCGCCTTGAGGCGTGCGCCTTACTGCGCCTTGACAACACTGTACTAGCTGACGAGCACATTTGCTGCGCATGCCCATTCGGCAAAGATTCTTAGAGTATATATCATGGAAATAATTTTCAAATAATTTTTTAAATATTAATTAATTTTTAAAATTTTGTCTATAATATTTTCTCGCTTTGCATATATGTTCCATCTCTCCAGAATTTTCTCTCTACAATATAAGATGTAGAAAGAGAAAATATTATAGAGAGAACATATAATCTCTCTACAATATATCTCTCTACAAAGCCTTGATCGGTCTGAAGGGTAAACCTATAGACATGTCAAATGTGGATTAGAAATAGTACGGCCTCCAGGCATGCAATACAATCCGATCGTGTTTGGCAAAGGCTATGCAGTCAAAGTTGGTAGTCGGTTCCTAGTTCAGCCCTCGGGACTAATTCGGGACTAGTTGGCCAAAATTTATTCTAACCGTTTCCCCCCCACTAAACATATATGTTATATGAATTAGCATAAATGTCAATAAGTATATGATATTAGTCGGTCAATAACAATGCATGTCTTTACACTTCATAGCATGGGTATAAATACATAAGTAACAGAACACTGTTGTATTGGCTTCATGCCCATGTCAGAAGACTCAGAACTAAGAATTCATCACAATATTTGTTTGCTGATGTTTAATTTATGAACAACCCCAATTTTGATTATAGGGTTATATGGATATGAACAAATAAACAATAATTATTTGTATATGTTTTTATCTCAGATTCTCAGGTTCTCAACAGATGTTTATAGGGAAGAGACATAGTTGCGACACAAGACTTCGAGGCAATGCAAAATAATCCAAACAAAATTGCTTGCAGAGACTCCTTGCAAAAAAAAAAACTTGCAAAATGTTCTGGGGACTAGTCCCAGTCGCTAGTCGGGTATAGTCGAGTCTAGTCAGGGACTAGTCGGGATTTCGCCCATCTAATGTATGAATCAGAATTAGTCGGTCGGCAAAATGCCGCCTACGGAGTAGTCAGGGATTAGTTGCCAACTAGTCCCGATTTTGATAGCATAGGGGAATGGAGATCAACTACATCGCCATGTATGAAAAATCGATAGCGATGATTTGGTTAAAGCTTGAAAGTTAGTACATGACGAAGTCTGACTAACCGGTTGTTTATGAAGCAACAACTTGATACGTTTCGCATGAAGGAAGGTAAGTCGATCCATTAGCATCCCAATGAATCTAGTCGGATTAGTTTCGAATTGTTGAATATCGAAGTAGAGATTGTAGACGTAGACCAGACACTTATTCTTCTTGCATCTTTATAGGATCGTTTTGAGTTCTTGGTTACAACTTTGCTCTATAGGAAGGTTACTATTGGATTAGAAGAAACTATTGCAATACTTCTATACAATGAGTTCAGGAAAAAGATTCCGGGTTCAGATTTTCAGGTAGAAAGTTCTACCTCATTTGTGGAAAGAGGATGGACATAAAATAAGTGATCTTTGAAGGGAAGACCTAGATCTAAGTCTAGGGTCATGAATGAGGTGGACTGTTATTATTGTCACAAGAAGGGTCATATCAATAATGATCGTTCCAAGCTAAAGGCTAAGAACAATAAGTCTGTAAAGGGTTCTCAGTGTAAAGCATCGTTTGATGTGGCTTACATAATGAAGGATTTGTCAGATATGCAGTTTTGTCAGGTATAGTTCGTGGGGACCTGAATCATAAGTGGATTTTAGATTCTGGTTGCTCCTATCACATGTGTCTCAGACTCCCAATCATGATTGATTCACTTTATCAGAAGGTGAATGGTGGTACAATCTTGATGGGTAACGATGTCGTTTGCATGACGTTTAAGGTCTGGGTCTACATGTTGAATACCAAAGATCATTTGAGACGTTCAAGTGATGAAAGATTTTGATGGAGTAGCAGACTGTTAGGAAGCTTAAGCTCCATATTGACAAGGGGAGAAAATTCATATCAAAAGAATTTTAGAAGTATTGTGAGTATGAAGGCATTGCTAGACACTTAACAGTGAGGGAAACACCACATCAGAATGATATCATTGAGCGTATGAATTGCACCTTACTTGAGTGAGCATGCTGCATATTACTGAGTCGGGCTTGGGGTAATGCTGTTTAGTGAACAAGTCACCGGCTACTGGGATAGTTTTGAGGGCTCCAGAGGTGGTTTGGTCAGGTAAACCGGCGGATTACTCGATCTTGCGAGTGTTTGGATGTCCAGCTTACTACTACATTAAAGGATAGAAAACTAAACCCATGAGCGAAGAAAGACATTCCTGACGCATGCTTCAGGAGTTAAGGGCTATAAGTTATGGTGCCCAGAATCGCAGTCGTTCATTACCAGTAGGGATGTGATTTTCTATGTGACTGTTGTTTACTTCCAGCAAGTAGAGGGTGTAGATCGATCTTGAGGGCAAAGGTCACGGTGTTCCTGTACAGATAGAGGCTGCTACAAGCTTCTAGGGCATCTATAGAGGTAGAGCAGACTACTCCATCATAGCAGACTACTTCGTCAGAGGATTCAGTTCAGGTTCCAGAGCAGTAGTCCTTGGCAGCCGGGGCGAGAAGGACTACCAGGGTTCCAATCAGATTTGGTTATGACTTACGAGGAGATGGTGGCTTATGCACAACTTTGAATGATGGTGATGAGTTAACCACTTTAAATGAGGCAGTTTAGAAAGGTGACTGTGTTTAATGGGGAGCGGTCATGAGTGAAGAGATCGCTTCTATTCTCAAGAATCAGCCGTGGGAGCTTGTTATGAGACCCAGATGCCATAAGGTAATTGGCTACTAGTATGCGTCATATTGTCAACACTTTGATAGTCAATCCTTTTGTATTCAAGCTTAGTTTTAGCACATAAGCTTTTGGTTTAAATTTTGTTCTCAATGTACAACAAACTTGCTTCTTCGAGTCTCCAAGCATAAGTTTGTACTATGCCAAACCATTGTGGCACATTGCATTCTTAACTGAAAGTATCTAATTTGGATAATATTGTAGATGGAGTGATGCAGAAGTTATTAAGTTTGTATTGTTTGCAACTTTTTTATGAACCATTGTTCTCTCCTTCCAGAAAAAAAACCCATTGTTCTCTAACTATAATTTTTTCCTTTCAACTAAGTTTGCATGGTTTCTTATTTCATATTGATGCTTAAATATGCTTGTATTCTTTTGGTACTTAAAGATTCTTGTTAGCAGGATTTTTGAAAGTTAAAATGCTACAATGCCACTGCATTTTGTATGCTTTGGTTGTCTTTCCTGTAGTAACCGCACACATGCATATTTGGATATTTAAGCATATGCACGTTCTCTCAGGTCCAGAATATCCAACGATTCTGATGATTATTCACAGACTGTATGTTCATGTAACAATCCTTCCATCATGGAGTATGCATGAGTTTGATAAACTCATATGTGAATAGAGCACTTACAGCTTGTTCAGTTATATGGAAGCTTCTGTGAATTAAAAGTAAAAAATATCTAGAGTAATTATTAAGTTAGGAATACGTGAAATTTAGACTTTTCCTTTTCCAATGAGGTCGTCGAAAGAAAAGTTAACCCATCTCAAGTTTTGGCATCAAGTTTATCTGTGGTCTTATTTTCAAAGGAAAAGGTGACCATGTCAACTTATTGTACAGGAGGAGATCATTAGAAGGTGTCAAAGCATGGAAAAACCAGTGATTGTAGCAACAAACATGTTGGAAAGCATGATTAGCCATCCAACTCCAACGAGGGCCGAAGTTTCTGACATAGCAATTGCAGTCCGTGAAGGCACGGATGCCATCATGCTGTCGGGTGAAACTGCTCATGGAAAGTAAGTAAGCTTATTTCCAATTTGGGGCTTTTAAATTAATGATTCCCTTTTTATGGGATGTAGTGCCTGGACCCTTGGTTCTTAGCTGTTGAAGCAGTTGTGCTTTTTTTCACTTCTAATGGCTTTTGGATGAAAATTCAACTTGTGAGCTATGTTTGATTAAAATGGAACCTTCAAACTTCAAAGGATGTACTGGACCTTATACTCCCTGCCAACTAGGATGTGTCAGGATCCTTGGCACAATTTCTGGGATGGTTGATGTCGGGATGACCGGTTGGAAAATTTTTACTCGATAAATTGTTGAACAATCTCGGTCTTACAGTTGTTCTCCATTGAAAACCCATGTGATGGAGTAAGTCTTTGCTACTGTATGGCTTTTGGACGAAAGCAAATCATTCATATTTGATTAGTATGGAGCGGTTTATATCTTAAAAGGAAAACTCGATTGTGATTAATGGTGTCAGTCACCAGTTCCTAGCTAGATTCGTAAAACATTCAAAGGCAACATTATAAATGCTAAAAGGGAGGGATTTTATTAAGGGAGCAAGGGAATGACTTCATCATATGGCAACGTTGGAACTGCTATAAGCTCGTCTGTTAATAGTCCAAATATACTGTCAGGTATCCACTGAAAGCAGTCAAAGTGATGCATACTGTGGCGTTGAGGACCGAATCAACCCTATCAAGCAGCATTACACATCCAATTACTTCTACTGCCCTCCAGGTAGCTATAGTTTAACCACAAGATTAGGTCTGATCTCCTTTTTTTCCCTTGTTTATCTGTTAAGGATATTTAAGTCGACATGTAATATCCCCGCCAATTTTTTTTTTTCCTCGAGGCTTGAACTCATTTTATTGTTTTTCTCTCAAAGGCTGTTTATGGTGGGGAGTTTTCTCCAAGCAACATGAGTCAGATGTTTGCATCCCATGCAACCACAATGGCCGACAGCCTTGGCACACCTATCATTGTTTTCACCAGAACTGGTTCCATGGCTACACTCCTAAGCCACTATCGGCCTTCTTCTACTATTTTTGCCTTCACAAACGAGTAAGTTCCTTCTCCGTAGAAAATATTATGAACTGCATGGAGCTGTACGAGATGTGCTATATTCTGTTTATTCTGAATTCCGCACTCGACACTTTTATATGACAATAACTTTGGTCGAATCAGTTTGGTTTAGAAGTTTTCAGAAGCTATCGTAGTTAAAGCTGAAACATATTTCGCAGTGCAAGGGTTAAGCAGAGGCTGGCACTTTATCAAGGGGTGATGCCGATATATATGCAGCTTTCTGATGATGCAGAAGAGACCTTCTCTCGAGCGATCAACTGTTTACTGGTACTGCATGATACTTGCATGTTTTGGATTTATCGTTTTCTCGTTTTCTTTTTTTTTTAAGTTATATTGAATTTAATGAAACAGAGTGGGGAATATCTGAAGAAGGGAGAATACGTCACTCTGGTTCAGAGTGGGAAACATACGATCTGGCGAAACGAGTCCACACATATCATTCAAGTCCGTAAGGTCTAAGGGCCGATATGGGTTCTTTGAAACATGCAATTCTTTTACCGAATTTTGTTCGTGGTTAATTATTGTTTCGATTACAATTTTGTTGCGGGATGTACTATTTAAGAAAGGTTATGTGAGTTGTTCGTCGGTTGAGGATGTAGAATTATAAGTGATTAATGGTAAGAATAGTTTATTGCAAGAGCCTAGGTTTTTGGTGTATACTAACTTTTGAAGCAACATCTAAAACTAAAATTTGGAACATAACGTCTATTGAAAGGAATATATTGATTGAACATTGCCTCTCTTCCACACATAATTGTGATATTTGTACATAGGATGAGACTGTCAATGACTCAATGTTGATGTGTGGAGTCATGGACAAAGAGAAACCTCTTATAGGCTACCATGAGATCTTCTTTGGTAGGACTACCGTCGACATGTGAGGGAGCGTGTTTGTGAACATTGAGAGAAAGGGCACTGCCACCATCCTATTAAATAAGCAGATATGGTAAAATTTTGTCGAAAGGAGCTCGTGGGATTCTCTTTCGGTGCGTCTTTTTCTGCAGTGGTACCTCGCGATATGGTCGATATTTCGCTATAGGGTTGTAGTTTTCAAACCAGACTATATTGCGGGGAAATTTCGTTTCGGTCCCTGAGAAAAAGGAAATATCTCATGATATTTGCAAAATATTCGGATTTTTTGTACCTTGAACGAGGGAGTTCATTCTCGCAAATCACTTTTTCTTCAAGGGGCCAAGATTGTATGTAGTCTTAGTACCAAGTGAAGTAAATCGGGGTGCGAGCTACTTGCTCCCCTTTGGATGAACCCCCGAAAAAATGCACCTTATCTGTACACCCAGAACTTGATGGAACACTTAGTTGCATCCCTCATTGTGCTAGTTAAGCAGAATCGGCTCCAGGTAGCTGGAGTCGGACATGATCGAGCAAGTCTGGTTTGGTAAGGAATCAAACATCATTAAGGGGGGCACCCATTGGCTGTTTAATATACTCGTTGTGGACCTCCCCCTTAAGACCTGAGTTCGGCGTTTGGAAATAATTCGCCGAGAGTAAAATTCGGTGTTCGGAAAATTTCCAGCAATTCGGAATAAGTTCTGAAACATAAAACATAAAATATGATATATTACGTTAGCAATTCTATATTAATAGATATAAAAAATATATATTTATAACTAAACTAAAATAGGTAGCACCCAAAAAAATAGAGAAATTCGTGAATTATTCACAAAATTTATGAATTATTGATGAATAATTCGGGAATTTCTCGGGTGCGACCTCCTGTTGGAGAATAATTCGTTTGCCCTTTGGTTCGTGAAATATTCGTGAATTTTTCAATAATTCGGAGAATATTATTACTATGGTTCGTCACCCACCTGAGGAATTGGATCAGATTTGGTCCATATCTACTTAATCTCATGCATAGTTTTTATTCTACTTTCTCTTTTTGCACTCTCCAGGACCAAGCACAACCATCACTATGAACATCACAGAAAACCCTGCTTATGTTTTATGTGATCAGATCTCGGTCTGTCGAGACGCCATCATCGGCCTCTCCGATCTCTGATTTGTCCTCCCACACGATGCATCTGTACTGCCTAGCACACACCATGAATACCACCAAGTCGACGGCGGTCAGGGCCGCCAGAAGGAAGTAGAACCTGTCCATATGGCCCTGGTTGAGGTTTTCGGATATCCAGCCAACTCGATCGCCTCTGCTCGTGATGTCCATGACTATCGCCACGAGGCAGCTACTCACGTAGTTCCCCAGCGACATCGATGCCAGGTACAGAGCACTCCCGAAGCTCTTCAATCCATCGGGGGCCTGATTGTTGAAGAACTCCATCTGCGCGACGTACATAAAGACCTCGGAAGCCCCTATCAGGTAATACTGAGGAATTTGCCATAGAATGCTTAGGGAGCTAGACCCCCCGCAACCGTCGCAGCTGCCCTTAGCATGTTTTAGTCGCTGGGACTCGACGATACCAGCCAAAAGAATCGCGGTTCCTGCGATGACCAGCCCGATCCCCATCCTTTGGAGCTCCGTCAGCTTTGTAGAATTGGCTGCCCTCAGTATCGACGGGAGAGGGCGGAGGTAGAGCCTGTAGAGAAGAACGAATGACGACACACCGAGGATCTCGAAGACGGATATGCTGGCTGGGGGGATGTGGAAGATCGAGATGGAGGTTCTCATGGCGGCGCCCTGCTCGACGAAGACGGAATTCATCTGGGTGAACACTACCGAGTAGATGATGCTGCTGAGCCAGATGGGGAGGAGCCTCAGTATGCACTTCACTTCTTCGACTTGTGTGATCGTGCAGACCCGCCAAGGATTTGGAGGTTTGGTTCGCTCTTGTATGGGCTGGTCCTTGGTTGTTACCACTGCAGCTCTGTCCAAAAACCTTCAGGAAAATTTTAAAAAAAATGGTTTAGGTTTTCTCCGCACCCTTAGGCGGGGAAAGTAAATCCAATCGTGCACAAAAACAAACGAAACGGTAAAAAAATAACAGACATGCATCACTAGTACTGCACTCTCTCTCTTCATCGAGAGGAATCACATTCCTTGACTCAGCATTTTCTTTTTCCTTCCATTATTAAAACTTTCTTGCTACCAAATGCGGCTTTAGAATAATCATGATTACCGAACAACTAGTATTGGAAATCGACTGAATTTGATTATGCTACTTACCTGAAATCGGGGGTGTGGAGTATCTTTCTACCTCCGTTGATGGCGTTTCTCTTTCCGTCGACTTCATACAATGCCTCTCCCCGTGGGGGCGGACTGACCCCCCGCTTCCTCAGCGCAGCGACGACGACCTGGCAGACTCTGGACAGAGGGTTGCCGCCGGGTTTGAAGTGCCTGAAATGCGGGGCCGAGGAGACAAAGAGGGTCAGCCCAAGGAGCGCGGCGCCCGCAGAGATCCCGAAACCCAGGACCCACTTCCCTTTGTCTTCCAGGTACGCCACCACCGTGTTTGAAAAGATGGTCCCGACATTGTTAGCCAGGTAGAAGTAGCTAAAGAAGGTGATCTTGGAGTGTGCCTCCTGTGGGTCGTTCTCATCGAACTGGTCTGCCCCGAGGGCGGTGGCGGCCGGCTGGTAGGCTCCGTTCCCCAGGGCGATCTGGTAGATTGATATATAGAATACCACGCTCTCCACGATGTTCGGCGGCTCATAATTCGGCGCCCCGCCCACGGGGACGCGATGCCTGCGCAACATAAGGTACACCGACGCTGATAGCTCTATCAATCCCTGTCATCATTTGTAGAGTTGGTTTAGATTTTTCGAGTTCGTACAAAAACTATGAAGGTAGCATAGTTTGCGATAGAACAATACTTCGCTCAAACAGGCGGTTGAGCCCTGAGCTTTAACAGGCTGATGTGGCTATCAAGGATTGGATCATATCCCACTAGTGAGAAGTAAATGTCACTAGTGATGTTTGATATGACACCACTGACTCTCAAATATCAATAGTGAGATTCCAAATGTACCTAGTGAGATTCGCACTAGTGGGATTTGGTTCAATTAATGATAGCCACATCAACATGTTGACGCTCAGGGCTCCAACATCAGTTAGAGAGAAGTATTGTTCTTTTTGTAAAGGGCTATATTTGTTGTCAATGAAAGCTTTTCTATATAAGGAGGGATATAAATCAAGGTTTGAACAACTATAGAACAATAGAGGGTTATTGATCTCACCTTCAAATGCATGTTTTTTAGGTACGTCAAGAAAATTAGTCAACTGACTAATTTGATGGACAATTAAGTCGACCGACTTATTTGAAAGCTAGATTCGAGTGAACAATAAGAAATTGTCGATTAGTTTGATCGTCGTTTATCGTCTAGTTATTTTATTTATGGTATGCATGCCGAACGTTAGCTCTCTTGGCATAATTTACCCGAAAGACGACAATCTTGTGTTTTATGGCACCATCATTGGTTCCCTTTTGTGTCGGTCGTTACGAAGACGGTCAATCGTGTGACATAACATTTGAGAAATTCTAGTAGTTATAACTGATCAGTAATTAGTCCCCGCAAAGTGACACCGACAACGGATGTCGTGTCGGCATTCTATTTTTTGAACTTTAAGATCGACAATCATTTCGTAGCGTTACCGACAAATCAAAGGCATTATTAATTTTTCATCAGTTAACAGGGTCCAACGCTTCGACCCTGTATAGTTGCCACCACAGGAAGAGATATTTGCCAAGTAGTGCAAAGGAAATTTGCCGATAAGGGCGAAGAAAAGCCCGCTCAGGATGGAACCTGCAACCTCCAGAGTGAGAAGTGATGCAACCAAAGGGCCTGTTTGGATACGCTCAGGATCCGGGATTCTAAAAAAGACAGAGAGCCTGTTTGGATACAACCAGATCCCAAAAAAACGTTTCTTCGGAGAGCCCAAAATAGGCTTCGGCAAGCTATTTTAACGGAGCCCAAGATCGAGGCTTCGGACTCCGTAGCCTTGTTTTGGGATTTCGGGCTCCAAGAATCCCAGAATCAGAATCCTATCCAAACAGGACCAAAGGTGGTGTGGTCAAGTGTTGAGCAAGAGGGAAGTGAGAGACTGTGACTTACAGTGAAAAAGATGAACTGAAAGATTGTGCAGGTCCTGTATCTTCCCCAGTAGGAGTCGCTGACAAATGCTCCTACAAGCGAGAAGGCGCAGGTTGTGCCCGTCCAGGTGCTGATGTTCTTCGCGGCCTGAGCATTGTCCTGGTGCAGCTCCCTCGTCATGAACAGCACCAGGTTCACCCCGACACCAGAGAGGGCGAGCGTCACAAGGGCTTGATTCACTGTTGCATCGATCGATCAATCGATCCATTACAAGCTCATTCGAAACTAGAAAACCAAGAGTGGTGGCATGGAGAGCGTGACCCACCTAGGAGGACCATCCCAACCCTCCACCCCCCTGATTTTCCTTTGATTGAAGGGTGGCCTTTCCGATCAACCGATCCATCGCTCGTGTAGATCACATGCGTGCTCTCGTCCTCGTTCACTTGTTCCGGTTCTTCGATCTATGAAACACACAATTAACACACATTTCCTCGAGTTACCAAAGTAATATATTTTTTTTTTATGATGGACCCGCTAGGCGGTCAGAGACAAGGGCGCTAGAGAATGGGCTCAAAGAAATCCAGAGATCGAAATGAAAAAGATAACATTACTGCTATTTTTATTAATTTTCATAATCCTATGAACATGATCGATGTCAATATCCAGGATTTGCATGTGCAAATAAGATAACAACAGCCTTGAGAGAAAGTTCGCTCCAAGGTGTCTATAATGGGAGTCGAACAAGGAACCTCTCCAACAAGAGAGAGAGAGAGAGAGAGAGAGAGAGAGAGAGAGAGAGAGAGAGAGAGAGAGAGAGAGAGAGGTGTGGGGGGGGGGGGTGTTCTTACTGGCATGGAGTTGGCCATGGATCTGCTTAGTTCTTTCTTGGAAGCCACGGGAGAGCTTCATTTGGTGGAAGATGGTGAGTGTGGTTTTATGTTGGGAAAATGGTCGAAGGTATGGAAGGTGGCAGAATATGCGTTAGTTCCGATGTGTTCCTCCCTCATTCCGTCTATAGGCTATGTACTGGTTAGCGGGCTGGTTAAGTGCACATTAATTGCAGCAAGTTTATAGCGAGGGAGTTCACACATGTGCGTTCGTGGCTTCCACATTAATTGCAGCAAGTTTATAGCGGGGGAGTTCACACGTGTGCGTTCGTGGCTTCCACATGTGTTCCTCCCTCATTCCGTCTATAGGCTATGTACTGATTAGCGGGCGGGTTAAGTGCACATTAATTGCAGTAAGTTTATAGCGGGGGAGTTCACACGTGTGCGTTCGTGGTTAAGTGCACATTAATTGCAGCAAGTTTATAGCGGGGGAGTTCACACTTGTGAAAATGGTCGAAGGTATGGAAGGTGGCAGAATATGCGTTAGTTCCGATGTGTTCCTCCCTCATTCCATCTATAGGCTATGTACTGATTAGCGGGCTGGTTAAGTGCACATTAATTGCAGCAAGTTTATAGCGGGGGAGTTCACACGTGTGCGTTCGTGGCTTCCACTTGTGCGTGGGTCCAAACACTTCTGTTTCTTGGACCGTATGTGGTGGCCACTGTAGGCCTCCGGCCACCCATGACCTCTGCTCCTCTATCCTGATGTCAAAGGTTCACGAAGTCTGGGTTACTAAATTTGTGTGTGTGTGTGTGTGTGTGTGTGTGTGTGTGTGAGAGAGAGAGAGAGAGAGAGAGAGAGAGAGAGAGAGAGAAAGTTCGCTCCAAGGTGTCTATACTGGGAGTTGAACAAGGAACCTCTCCAACAAGAGAGAGAGAGAGAGAGAGAGAGAGAGAGAGAGAGAGAGAGAGAGAGAGAGAGAGAGAGAGGGGGGGGGGGGGTGTACTTACTGGCATGGAGTTGGCCATGGATCTGCTTAGTTCTTTCTTGAAAGCCACGGGAGAGCTTCATTTGGTGGAAGATGGTGAGTGTGGTTTTATGTTGGGAAAATGGTCGAAGGTATGGAAGGTGGCAGAATATGTGTTAATTCCGATGTGTTCCTCCCTCATTCCGTCTATAGGCAATGTACTGATTAGCGGGCTGGTTAAGTGCACATTAATTGCAGCAATTGCAGCAAGTTTATAGCGGGGGAGTTCACACGTGTGCGTTCGTGGCTTCCACTTGTGCGTGGGTCCAAACACTTCTGTTTCTTGGACCGTATGTGGTGGCCACTGTAGGCCTCCGGCCACCCATGACCTCTGCTCCTCTATCCTGATGTCAAAGGTTCACGAAGTCTGGGTTACTAATTGTGTGTGTGTGTGTGTGTGTGTGTGTGTGTGTGTGTGTGTGTGTGAGAGAGAGAGAGAGAGAGAGAGAGAGAGAGAGAGAGAGAGCTCAAATGTGTATGTGTTGAGGATGAATTCGGGGTGAGGATCCTTGAACTCGAGGATAAATTCGGGGTGAGGATAACTGATCGACCAGGTGTTGAGGCTATCCTTATTTGTCACTTTTGGGCTAAATGGAATCTTCCCCTGCTACTTTGTGATGAAACGATGTTAACACCTTTTACCTCCCTTAGTTTCTGATGGTGACAACATGTTGCTCACAGGCCAGGTGACTAGATCAAACGTTTTTTGTGCGCTTTCCTCCCTTTCTGGGTGCAAGTCGCTTGGTCCGGATGGTTTATCCGTCGAATTTTATGTCCACAATTGAGCAGTGGTGGGGGATGACCTATGTGCGGCAGTGTGGCATTTCTTTTGGACTAGTTGGATGTCGCCTTCTTGGAAGGCCTCTTATGTGGTGCTCATTCCCAAATCTTCCTCACCTACGACCTACCCGACCTGACCAGTTCCGTCCTATTAATTAGTCTTTGTAACGTGGTGTACAAATTAGTGGCTCGCATTTTAGTCGACCACCTCAAGCCTTCGTTGGGCCGCCTGGTTTCCTCTGAACAAGGCGCTTTCATTTCGGGTCACAACATCTCGGATAGCATCTTGCTTGCTTAGGATCGTGCGCTCTTCCACTCTCTTCATTTCTCTTCCCTCAATCAGGAGATGTTGGCTCTTAAGATTGATATCGCTAGCGCTTTTGATCGGATGAGTTGGCTATTCATTCATCGGGTCATACAAATATTTGGGTTTAGCCCGCTGTGGATTTTTTTGGATCATGTCTTGTGTCGAACTCTCGTTCTTCTCCTTAACGGATCTTCCATGTGATTGTTCAACTCGAGTCGCAGTCTACGGCAGGGCGACCCATTATCTTTCTATTTGTTTATTCTTGGTGCCGATGTTCTTACCTGGGCAATCAAAGAGAAGATTGGATCCAGGGCATTGTATGGGGTTCGTCCCTGTGCTGCAGGGTGCCCTATTGGTACATTGGTTTATGCTGATGACTGTCTTTTGTTTGCCCAGGCGAACAATGAGGAGGTCACTCTCCTACATTCCCTTCTTCGTAGGTTTTGTTGGCTTTCTGGCTAGAAGGTTAACCCACACAAATCCTGGATAGTCTTTGGATTGGGTTATTTCCCCTCAGTGCGGCATCGATTGTGTTCTTAATTATAGATATTGAAAACGACGGGGTCTTTTTGATACCTGGGTTTGATGATCTCTAGTTGTCGTGTGCTGGCTAAAGACCATCTACCGCTAGTGCAACAGGTTACTAAACGGATCAATGGTTGGAAAGCTCATTTTCTTTCCTTTGTTGGCCGCATTATTCTGCTTCATTCGGTGCTTCAGGCCCTTCCTCAATTTACGCTCGCCAATTCTTGGGTATCGGCGTCGGTTATTTCAGCCATTGAACGGGAGATGAGAAGGTTCCTTTGATTTGTCAGCCAGTGTGGTTGGGTGGGCTCGGCCTCCGGCTGCTCTCTTTATTACAACAAGCTTTAATGAGTCGTAGGGTTTTTGAATTGGTTAACAACCAGAACAATGTATGGGTTCAATTTCGTCGAGATAACTACGACCTCAACTTGGATCTCTGGCGGTGGCCCCGTCCCCCCAATTGCTCTTGGGCTTGGCGTGCGGTGTGTGAGGGCGTTCCGGTGGTTCACAACAACATGTCTCTCCGGTTTACCGTGAGGTGAATTTTGATATGTGGACTACCCCATTGATGGGCTCTATCCCAATAGCCCATATGGTAGCACCTATTGCGGTGTAGAGGAGTCAGTCTCCCACTTGCATATCGGATCTTCTGTCCCTGGAGGAAGGCTGGAGGCATGCTATTCTTTACTCTCTTTTTCCGATGGAATGGGTCTTTAAAATTCTTTCAATCCTGATTCTGAGGTTTTCCCCGTCCCAATCAGTGTTATAAGACCCGAGGACCACTCCTACTATCTCGATCAGTGAAGCCAACGATACCCTTTCCCCCTTCTTTGTTTCTACTTCGGAATCTTTCAGGTGGTCAGTTCTGTGGTCCATCAAGATCAGACCCAAGATCAAAGCCTTTGGGTGGAAACTTCTCCATTCCTGACTTCCAGTGCGCTCTCACTTGTGCCATATCAAACTACTAGATTCGAACAGTTGTCCTCGATGCGGGCTGGAATCTAAAACTATGGAACATGTTTTCTTTTTGTGTCCTGCCTTGGTTGTTGTTTAGGCTTTCTTTTGCTTCATTTTTTCATCTCCCCCACCCTCATCCTCTGCTGAACTCGACACTTTGTTATATCGATTTCATATAGGTTTAATGGGCCAAAACAATCCAAATCCTTTGATCTTGTCGATGGTTTGACACGTTTGGAAATCCCAGAACCAGGCCATTTATGATATTCAGGTGGAGATACCTTCGATCACTTGGTGGCATGCTTGTTCGGAGGCCCTCGAGTACTATCAGGCGACGACCCATGTTCTCCCTTCATACTGCGCTAATGCATGTCTCCACTCGACGACTTTGGTTAAGTGGTAGCCGCTGGAGAATGGGGTATTCAAGCTCTATTTTGATGGATCTTATGACCCGAGGAATCAGTGGGGCGGGGCAGGGCGGGCTTTGCCCTCCTTGATCATTGTGGGGTGATATCTATGGCGGGATGCGAGGCTTTTTGATGTTCCTCTGCAAATGATGCTGAACTTCATGGATTATGGGCATGTCTTCAGCTCGCATCTCAGCGGTGGCCATCTACAAATCTAAACGATCATCGGCGGACTCGTGGTGAAGAATGTCTAGAGGTGCTTGTGGTGGTGGTGGTGGTGGTGGTGGTGCTGGGGAGGGGGAGGGTACGTGTTGTGGTAGGTCGGAGAAGACGAGGGGGGCGCGGGGTCAGAGGAGGTGGAGGAGAGGTTGGTGGTGGAGATCCGACAAGAGATCAAAGGCGGGGGCTTGAGATCTAGCCGGTGGAGATATCAAAGGAGCATTGTTAGAGGTGAAGGACAGGGGTCACGATGGCGGTGGTGGTCGGCAACCGACGGGGAAGGCAGTGGTGAGTCACCTAGGGCGGCAGTTGTGGTGGATGGTGGTTGACGGATCAGGCGACGAGGGCGATGACGATGGTGGACTGCATGCCCTCTTATCACTTCTGATCACAAGGGTCCCAAGGGAGATCGCAAGCAACTTATCTTTTTTTTTTTGCAATTATCTTTTTTATTTTTTATCGCAAAGATCTAGAGGTAAAATAGATCAAAAAATATATATAAAAAATAGGACTGTGCCACTAGTTTGCACGTGGCACTTATTAAAAAGCAACAACTTTGGATTGTAGTAGTTTGCACAATTGGTGACTATTTTGATTATTTTTTTTTTATTAAGCTCTATTAATATTTAATCATTATGGTACGAACTCCCTTATGTCTGTTTACTATTTGTACGCTTCGAATCTTGACGAGACCAAATGGATAAACTTTTGGCCGACAAGTAAATGGCTGCTTGAATCCAGACATGGGAGGAGGGGTCCACTAATATCTGTGGGATATTAGTGGTGTTATTATTTGCACCCTACAAAATGATAAGACTTCCAAATTTATATCAGCAACTATAACCTATTCATGCTTTGATAAGTGCACCCCCCTAATCTACCAACACAGCAAATGCCCTTCTCTTTCTTTGCTCCTCCTCCACCTCTCTTCCTTTGCTCCTCTCATTCTTCCTCTACCAACCTCCTCCTGCTCTCATTCTTCCTCATTTCTTTCTGTCAAAATCATAACCCTTTTAGAATTTGTCGATGACTATACATCGACACAATGCTAAAGTGTTCAGTGGCTCTCCACCGACCATGTCAGTGGGGAGCCACCAATATGGTGCGAGATTTTTTGGTGGATATCCTTTGACATATCTCTAGGGATGGTTCCATAGGGAAGATGTAGCAGGCAAGAAGAGGGAGGAGGAAGAACAAACAAGGACGCCCAGTGGCGATTAGTTGTATGTGACCGACAGTGGTGACGATTGAGAAAAGGAAAATAGGGAGGGAGATCTATGGGACTAACGGTGGAGGTGGCGGTGCTCTTATCAATAAGCATTTCGTCTTTTTTTTTTTTCAAGTTGGGTGGCTCTATCAGTCATGTCCGGTTGAAAAAAAACACCCTTCTGCTAGGGCTGGTAAGTTTGGACACAACAAAGCAGACTCGACACGAAGTTAGCGGGTCTGGGTTAAACAGGTTTGGGTCGTAAACGAGTCGACACGATAGATCCGTTTAATAAACGGGTTGGGTCTGAACACAGTTGACCCGGGAAGACCCGTTTAAAATTCAACGGGTCATGTGAGGTCGGGTTGGGTCTACTCGCAATCCGATACTGTAATATATAGTACCAGCGAGTATCGCGTCAGGTCGGGTCGATCGGATTAGGTCGGATCGGGTCAACCGGACCCGTGTGTTAAACGAGTCTAATTATCGGGTCTACCCGTTTATAAGCGGGTCGGGTACGGATTTAGAATCTAGACACAATTAGTTAAACGGGTCGGGTCCGGATCTAGGGGTTTTGGATACGACCCGAAATTAGACACGACCAGAAACCGACCCGACCCGACCTATTTCCACCCCTACCTCCTGCAGTCCTGCTCCAATTTCCACCCAAAAAAAAGTGGATTTAAAGAGGACGACCCGCCCCAACTTCCGCCGTTTTCACTCTGAGCTGCTCGCCATCCCTTACTCCAAGATCGCCAAGAAACAGGTACGGCGATTCCGATCTCGACCCCCTCAATACTCTCTCTCTCTCTCTCTCTCTCTCTCTCTCTCTCTCTCTCTCTCCAGAAATTGGATTGTACGAGTGGTTGCTTTCATCTTCAGATCCATGATTTGGGGAGGGTTTCTCCTCTTGATTAGGGTTTGTCCGATGGCTTTGAAGTAGGTTTCACTATCACATGATGAAGCTATGGGGGAATCCATGGGATTCTAGGGGCTTTCTTGCAATCGTGTGGATTTTAATGGAAGGAACCTATTTTAGGGCAATATATTAAGGGGAAATCGGTGTTAGGTCCAAAAAACAGAACGTGTATTTCATCTAGTCCCACTTTAAGTTCCTCTGTCCATAGTTTTGCTTGCAAATGGTCCGATCTTAATCATTATAGATAAGATGTTTTTTTAAAATACCATAAATATCCATGGTATCCTCCCGTATTAAATAACGGTAGATGATATATGGCATGTTTTTTTTTTTTTAATAGGAATTGTGGCACGGTTGCAAGAGTGATTTTACTGTAGCTACTACAACGATTTCACTATGGCAACCTGTGATTTCACTGTAGCTACTATAGTAAAATCACTGTAGAAACCCGTGATTTCATCGTGGATGCTACAGTGATTTAACTGGTGTAGTTGCTTCAGTGAAATCACTGTAGTTGCTTCAGTGAAATCACTGTAGCAACCCATGATTTCATCATGGATGCTAAAGAATATTTGTACAGTAAAATCACTGTAGCAAAGTACTCAATTTTATATAAATAATATTCAGTTGAATTGAGTATTATTTTGTATATTTGAGTATTATGCATAGGTTGCTACAGTGATTTCATTATAGCTGCTAGCCGCTACAGTAAAATTTACTGTGCCGGCTAAAAAAGCTTCGCTACAGTGAATCACTGTAGCAAAGTACTCAATTTTTTTCAAATAATACTAAGTTTAAATGAGTATTATTGCGACTAAAGTTGAGTACTAAAGTGATTTCACTGTAGCAAAGTGTTTTTAGCAGTCACAAAAAATCACTATAGCTTCTACAATAATTTCACCATTGCAAAGATACTCAAATATATGTCAATAATACTCAATTGAATGAGTACCATTGCTACAAATGATTTCATTGTAGCAACGTGTCTTTTAGCAGCCACAACGGAATCACTGTAGCGCTACAATGATTTCATTGTGGCTATTACAGATGATTTCACTGTAGTTGCTACAGTGAAATCACTATAGCGCTATAATGATTTCACTATAAGCTGCTATAGTGAAATCACTGCGTGGTGCGGTTTTGGTTTGCCAAAAATATAGCACTGTCGCATTGCGATGCATTTCGGTTTCAATGTAGCAGTGCGGTTTCGATTTTGATAAAACCGCATAAAACTGCATCGTTTAGACAATTATAATGATAAACCGCGGTGCACCATACCACACCGTACTGTATAGTACGATTTTGGTTTTACATAATGGTACACCGTCGCGGTGCGATTTCGACGTGTGGGTTCGATTTTGTGGTGCGGTTTCGGTTTTGCCCAAAACCGCACTGTTGCTATCTCAATGGTTGGAAATTATTGTATTTTACAATTCCGAATTTGGTAAGTTTTTGTGTGGGAGATCTTATTATATATACCATTTGGATTACATTATAAGAGGAGGTGGACGATAATGCGGTCCAATGCCAATGAGTTTTTGTTTTTATTATATCTAATCTCCTCTTTAATCTTTCTTCTTTTTATTTTATTCAATAATGGTGCCGGCAGTGTTATTAAAGGCGCGCGCCTAGGCTTAGGCTCAACTAGGCTCACCCCCTACGTCTCAAAAAGCACAAGGCCAGGCTCTGATAGAAAGGCGCGCGCCTAGGCTCCAGGCTCAAGGCGCAAAAAAGGCGCGCCTAGTTGAACTATGTGCAATTATGTACTTGCAATTGATATTTTTGGTAATATGATTAACTTATTAAGTAGATTTGATTCATGATTACAGTAGTCTGAATATTGGCACATTGATTGAATATTATTTATATTCAAAATTATTTGTTATAGTTCTTAGGTAGGACCATATGAGCAATTGTGGGTTGGATTTGATGACTTTAATATTATTTCAACTATTACAAGATTCAATGAGTTTTCTTTTCTTTCTCGATTTACACATTTCATACTGATTTAGAAGTATGCGCACAAGCACACGGATGAAATAACACATTCAACCATTCCTTATTTATTTTTTGTTTGCTATAATATCACATTTGATATCGTATAACTGGTTATTGAATTTGAACTATACATATTTGAAGATTTAATATATTTTAAATGGCTTATTTAGAGCCGTAATTCAAACCTACGAGGCTACAACATTTGTGTTGTTGCAACAACGATCTATCCAATTTATCTTTTATCTTAAGATTCATTTTCTTCGTCTAGTTATGCATGTTTTGAATATATATATATATATATATATATATATATATATATATATGCGTTTTACTTCAATCAGGCGCGCACCTTGAGTTGCGCTTTGTACCTAGGCTCTAGGAGACCTTTGCGCCTCATGTGTGCCTTGAGCCTTTTAGAACACTGGGTGCCGGTCTAGTTGTGTGTTACATCTCTACTCCTTATTAAGATCTGAACGTTATATATATATACACATCAGAGAAATAATTGCAAGAAAGTATGTTGTTTTGAATATTCATATCCATCAAGTTATTGTCCCAAGTATGTAGTGTTGTGATCATGTTTTAAATGTGAGAATCGTTACCGGTATTGGCGGGCCTTAGATCGAGTTGTATCGGCCAGCTCGGTATCGATTGGTTTGGCCAAAAAGGTACTGGGTTGTTTTTGTCTTTTGAAAATATTCAAATAAATAAAAAAATTAGAAAAGATAAATTAAGGCTATTAGTAATTATATCTGAATAATAGTTAGGTTTTATGACCTTTAGGTTTAGGTTAAAGTTTTAGTTTTAGGGTTTAGACTTTAGGGTTTACGGTTTTGGGTTTATGCATTAGGGTTTAATTTAATGCTAGCAATCTTAGGATTTAGGTTTCAGGGTTTAAACTTGTCCACTATCCATTAATTAACTTCCAGTTCTGTGATTCTCAACCACTACTCCCTGATGTGTATGATTGGATGAACCGGTCAACTGTTATCATGAGCATCACTCCCCGAGGTGTATGCTCGCCATAGTAGAATACAATGAATAATTAAATTACACTTGATTTTTCTAGAATGACTTACGTGCATTAAATGTGCATTACTTAACCTAAGTAACTAGATTATCAACCTTGTAAAACCCCTTTTCTCCTCCTTTATCCGGGCTGGAGATCTACATTTGTGAAGTTAGAAAAGGATTTAAAAACAAGACAATAATTTGGAATATGTTTTGGAAAAAACCCAAACCACATTACACTTGGCCATTAACTACAGAGTTTGATTGCAGAGAAAGTCCAATTATACATGAGTTAATGCCTTGTTGTACACAAATAAATTGAGCCTTATAAATTTGACTGAAATCCTTGATACATACATGGGAAGTCTCTACAACATTGAAATAATTCCTTGCCTAATGGAAGTTTCTCAACTTCCGACGATTAGTGCTTCATTATTTTAAAATGACATAGCATTGCTGATGTGTGGTTCATACCCGACTATTGCTTGATTACTCTCCTGCAAAATCAGAGTAGCAATGAAAATTTTTAGCTTGCTTCCATATTTGAAATTGTGGTAACTAAGCAACTCTAGATTGGATCTCTATAATGTTAAGATAAGCATTCATAAGTCGGTACTGCATAAAAAAGTTTTCTTCATTGTAATAGGATTTTGGTGGGATATGTGGGTCGGAAAGGTCCCTTCACAAAGTTTGGCTATCTATGTTTTGATCCAACCTTGTTGTTTGTCGGGATTTGAGAATTTAAAGTGCATTTGAAGATCTGCTCTCAGCAAAGTGGAACCAATTTCAGCACAAAAGATTGCAAGATTTGATGCTTGTGGCAGTGAACACTTTTTGTTTTTTTTTAACATTCGTGAACACTTAATGAATGATAGTAAAATTGATGCATTTGCAGACGAGCCATTTTTTTTAACATTCGTGAACACTTAATGAATGATAGTAAAATTGATGCATTTGCAGACGAGCCAGAAGGACTTAATATCAATTTTTTTTTTGAGATTGGCGGGTGTCCCGAAACCTTTCGGGCAATGGCCCACTTCAAGCTCGGACTAATCCCTCCGGGAGTGAAGCCGACCCACTCTCTAATACCCACTTCAGTCCTGGGTAAATCAACGGGACGACATGTTGAACCCACAACCTTCTCACGACAGCATCAGTTGCTATGCCAACTCTCCTATCCCCTTATGGGTAGGACTTTAACATCATTGAAGATGAAGGTGATGGTGATGTCGATGATGTAGAAAAATACAAAGAAGAGGATGTAGATTATGCACAATATGATATATCCTACTTTTCTAATTTAAAACTGGTTTAATCCTACAAATATTATCTAACATGTCGTTTTTTGTTGATCACTATGCTTGATATGATTTGGTAATTTCGAAGATTATTTTAATCACGACGGATGAATTTTCCTCTTTGAATTTCGAATTTCATGAGATGTTTTTTTTAAAGACCCATGTATAGGGAGACAATACTGATTGCGATAAATACCCCAGGTGTCATGCTCACTCCAAATACTTTAAAAAGTTTCAGATATCTGTAATTTACATGTCTGGCTAATGATATTTAAGGGATTTAAGTCTCATAAAATCCCCCTCCAATAGGGAATAACATGGGCTTGAACTATGCAGGACGACGCATTTTCAATGGATCCCGTAGCAACTGGTTCAGGGGGTTCCGAAGAACTCGCACGGGAGTCGCTCATAGCGATCTCTCAGTCTATTCCAGAAAAGACATGTACCTCAAACCTGTTGCCTGCTGACCCCGCTGACGCTGATGCGGTCGAGGTGGATGATGGCGGGGCCGAAGAATACAGATCGAGGCTGATCTCTATTTCCTACACACAGTCGCCGGTCGATCAACCCTTGCCGTCCTCCGCATAAGAAGCCGACGAGTAAAGTTTTCGCTGCTCGTGTAGTATCTGTACTCAAAACATTTCCTTGGTGTTTGATCTTGGATTGAACTTTGTCTTCAAGAAGCACTCTTTCTGTTCTCTTTCAACGAGGCCCGGGTAGCAGCGGGTATTTACGGTTAGACCAGCTGATGTGGATACTGTGCATGTTAATATGTTCATAATTTGGAGTAAAACTGAAGTCTATGTAAGTATTGGCTTGTAAGGTGTGTAATAAACATGAAGTAGCTAACTTTGATACAGCTAGGATCACACGTGTGTAGGACTACAGATGGCGGCCTGTGTTTCCTGTTCACTTCACACTGCATTCTGTATTCAATTTGCATGATCGAATCCTATGATGGACTCCTTATTACTTTCCTATTATTTGGGGGGAAAAATAGGGAGCTGCTTTTTGGAACCAACTCCAAGGCCTCTCTATTCTTTCCCTGCTATTATAGTTTATTATTATTTTAAAGAGAACGAGCCAACTCCACTATAGCTCACCAAATGTAGGGAGCAAAGTAGTGATTGCCTACTTTAGGAAGGGGACTAACCCCATGGAGAGCTTTCCACCATCCCACTCCCTACTCTGGCGAAGGGAGCCACCTGGAGATGCTCTGAAGTCGAGGCTAATTTAGGAAACGTTCTTGCCCA
Organism: Chamaelirium japonicum; assembly: GCA_947650365.1. Classification (NCBI taxonomy): domain Eukaryota; kingdom Viridiplantae; phylum Streptophyta; class Magnoliopsida; order Liliales; family Melanthiaceae; genus Chamaelirium; species Chamaelirium japonicum. The sequence goes on along the minus strand of OX393550.1, from coordinate 36,156,596 downwards.
TCATTGTGAAATTTTTTTTTTTTGTTGCTACATTTTTTATTTTTTTGGTACTTATCTACGGCCCAAACTAGATCCTATAAGCATCACAGTAGGGCTTGACATCGTCACAGGCCCACGGCCAATAGGAACGCTACACCAGTAGAAGGACGACTCACGAGCAGAGAAGGCTGACAGGGCTGATCATGGGCATGTCTATATACAACATAATTTTCATATAGGCTGCGACTTATGGGAAATCCTATAAGCCTTTTTATTTTTTTGTTAGGGGCAGCTCGTGATTAAAGGTAACCCCCGATTTTGTAGCAAGCCTATATTTTCTTCCTCTTCCCTTCCTCCCTAGCTTGCTAGTGTCCATGCATACCGCCGATCTCGTGCAAGTCGGCGCCCATCTGACACCATCAATCCTATATATCCAACCCACCAGTCATGTTGGGTTTAGTCCCACATTGACTAAAGAGTTGGGAAATGGTGCTTCATAAACCCTCTATGGATCTCCCCTTATGACCCGGGTTTTGGGGCGTGAGGGTATATTCACACCGCCGCCTCCACCTCCTCCTCCTCCCTCTTCTTCTCCCACTCCTTCTCCGTCCTCCTCCTCCTACTTCCTTTCCTTCGATCTCCTTCCTCCACCCTTCTCCTTTTCCATCCTCCTCCCTCTTTGTATTTCTCCTCCTCCTTCCCCTTCTTCCTCATCCAATAATTACCGAGTGCTTCTACAACTCATTCATCCCGAGGAGACCGAGTGTATTGTATTGGCACTTCCTACTATCGATCCCTCGGTCTGAAATGGCTAAATAATCTTTAGGAGCACTCGGCCTACAATAACCGAAAGAGACACAAAAAGACTTATGAAGGAGGAAGGAGGAGGAGGGACGAAGAGAAAGGAGGAGACAGAGACAAGCAATGGCATTCACGGCGGACAATGGTGGCAAAATAGGAGGAAGGAGTATAGGGTAAAATTCGGATATGATAAAAGCCCCTATCTCAGAGCTACCTTAGGTAAAATATAGGTTGAATGGGTTGCCCCTACATGGGGTTATCTAATAATATAATACTAAAATGGAGCCCTCTCTCTTGTGTTGTGATACGTGGACAACTTTTGAAGAGCCAGAATCCTTCTCCCGTGTCTGAACGAGGCTCTCTCATAAATCCTATTACAAACCTCCTATAAATAATGATAAATACTCATTAAATGGCATTTAATGATCATTTGATATTAATTAGAAAAATAAGTAGTATTATTTCTCTCTCTCTAAGGGCATTTCCAGTCCTTACTCAAATCGTTACTCAGATTTGAATCTGAGTAAAATTATCTAAAAATAACTCCAGCCCTTTACTCAAACTTATATCAAACTGAGTTTTACTCAAATTTTTCACCAAATCAATGGAGACTCAAACCCCATACCAAATTCTAACGGTCATTTTTCAATGCCTTTCTATTTACAAACGTGCCATCCAATTTTGAGTTTTACTCAAATTTAAGTAAGGATTGGAATACTCAGGATCAAATTGAGTTTTTACTTAAATTTTTATTCAGATTTAAATAAAAATTCCAATAAGAGTTGGAGATGCTCTAACAAGTGAATCACATCCAAATGAATGAATTACACTCACTTCAGATTGTACACTTTTTTCAGACGGTTGTAATGTCATCTGTGCCAAATGACGTGCATCAAGTTCATCGGGATATTGCCCGGGTTTCTTACTAGTTTTAGATATATTTAATGTATTACTTATGAGCTGCTCCATGAAAAAACTATGTTGTATATAGACACTGCCATTAATAAGTTCAATTAAAAATATGTACTCTGAAAGGACTTACTCTTTTAATTTCTAGTGTTTAATATTGTTTAGGATTAAGGTGTGAACAATACTTTTTTATCTTTTTGAGAAATCCCTCTAGTGTGGAGGGGGGGTTTGGCGTAGACCCCTACCCGTTCATTGATAAAATACTATAATTACAAAAGGAGTAAGTCCAACAGGGATTTACAATTGATTAATTATGGGAAGTAATGAACTCGAGAATGTGGTTACCCAAGACTTCAGTAGGTCTATGGTTTTGATGATAATAACATCTTGCTAAGCAGATTTCTGATGAAAGATCTTCTGATTCCTCAGGTGGAAACAATACTCGGCTGCTCATTTCCAAGCAAAAGCCTGTTGCTTGGGCTGATGAGGCAACTCATGATATGCATGCCATAAAGTGTGGAACCCTATGGTAGAACAGTACTATTATTTGAAGTCATATACAACCATCTTACCCAATACTTTTATGGCAGTGGGTCTCACACTTTTTATTTTATTTACTTATTTATTTTGGTTTACAGGATACAGTGATACACTACCCAACCCAAGAGCCAAAAGAAACAAATCACCTCGCACCCCTATCCGAAGAAGCATGTTGTCCACCACCCCGAACCTGAGAGTAACCCATGGTGTTCAAATCCAATAACCGCTGGAGGACCTATCAATTGTTGCCAACTTAACCCAAGTGGAGGCCGGGTCCATAGGTGGTGGTACCCAGAGAAATATTAACGCTATTCAACCATATGAGTTCAGTTGTAGGAGCGTAGTGCTAGTATTCATTGGTTCCAGTCTGGGTGAAAATCAAAGACATTGATCAATGCCACGTAAGGTGTCTGTAAACTCATTTGGTTGAATAGCGCATGCGTTTCTCGTGAGTTGTGGCGCCTGAGAAAGATTTTGTTCCAACCTCCTTAAAGAGGCCTTGGAGCATCCCGCTCTCTCTCATTGGTCTATCTCGAGAGCTTTTGGTCATTTCACCATGATAAACAGTATGAAATGACAAACATAACCTTAGAATGGACCAATGAGAGAGATCGGGATGCTCCAACTTCTTTAAGGAGGTTGGAACAAAATCATGCTCCTAGAATACCCATGTCTCCCACTTTCCATATATGCCACGTGGCAGCTCCTTCTCATGGATGTCAAACCGACTCTCGCAAACACCTCGCATCATGGGATTAACGGACGGACTACAATGCATGTAAAACCGACTCACTAACACGGTACACCGTGCATCAAATGATTAACCGATGGCTGTGATGGGTCGATTAATACCTCCCCACGTCCACGGGTTCTAAGTCTCCCCTGGGATTCACCATATAGTAGAAAATGTTCCGGATTGGGTGCATAGATGTATCAGAGCCGTCCCCTATAGCGTGTAATCGGACGTCTGTGATGTCTCGGGTCAGGTGTGTCGTTGGTTCCCGGGCGTCGGGGTAAGACTAGTTCTCTTTATATAGTAAAGATAAGTAAAATTATTCATTTTTTATGAATATATAATTACTTTTAACCCATAGAGTAATATATGTTATCAAGAAGGTTGAGATCAACAGGCTGATTTGACCCCTTTTTTTCCCTTGGTTTGTCAGTAGCCCTCCATTTTGGTGATCAATCGTTATGATGAGAGAGAGAGAAGTTTAAAAAAGGGTTATTTTGACTTTGCCCCCCAAACTTTGCCTTGAATTAGACTTTAGCCCAATTATTTCATTAATTAGGCTTTACCCCGTAAAACTAACTGTTCCGTCAGCTCACCTAGGGGTGGCAATGGGTCGGGTCGGGTCGTGTTCGTGTCGTGTCTAGTCGGGTTCGTGTCCAAAGACCCCAGCCTGGACCCGGCCTGTTTAACTAATCGTGTCTAGATCCTAAACCCGTACCAGACCCGCTAATAAACGGGTAGACCCGATAAGACCCGGTAAGACCCGTTTATCACTCGGGACTATTCAGTTGACCCGATCCGATCCAATCCGACTCGACCCGACCTGACCCGAAAAACCCGCTAGTATTATATGGTATAGTATCGGATTGCGGGTAGACCCGACCCGGCACGACCCGTTGAATACTAAACGGGTCTTCCCGGGTCTACCGTGTCCAGACCCTAAACCCTGACCCGACCCGTTTATTAAACGGGTCTATCGTGTCGACCCGTTTACGACCCGAACCCGTTTAGCCCTGACCCAGACCCGCTAACTTTGTGTCGGGTCTGCCGTGTCGGGTCCGAAATTGCCAGCCCTAAGCTCACCCCCCAAAACTTTATTTCTTTTCCGTCAGCTCACTCTTTCTCTTAGATGGTGAGCTGAGGGAACCGTTAGTTTTGAGGGGTAAAGTCTAATTAATGAAATAATGGCGGGTAAAGTCTAATTCAAGACAATTTTTGGGGGTAAGGTCAAAATAACCCTTTAAAGAGAGAGAGAGAGAGAGAGAGAGAGAGAGAGAGAGAGAGAGAGTGTATGCACACAGAGAGAGAGAGAGAGAGAGAGAGAGAGAGAGAGAGAGATGTATGCACACACACACACACACAGAGAGAGAGAGAGAGAGAGAGAGAGAGAGAATGTATGCACATACTTGCCTGGCCGCTAGTATCTTTTATTTGGTCCCTTCTTCTTACTTCATAAATGAAGAAATCAGAACAATATCTGGCCCTTTCTGCTCTGCATGACTGCATGGCAACTGAGGAATCTCTCAAACACGAGAAACGCCACTCACGTCTCTCTCTATCTCTCTCTCTCTCTCTCTCTCTCTCTCTCTCTCTCTCACTCCCCCCCTCTATATCTCGCTTTGCCAAACGTCTCAAAGTCCTTGTTGGGCCTTGGCCAACCTCCGACAAATTAGCCCATTTCCTCCCAACATTCAAATCAATGTAGTGTCAGCCCATCAAAGGCCCATCACCTCCCCTTGGTCTCTCCGCACCCCCAACACCCGCTCCTCCTCCACTACATACATATACGCCCACCACCTCCTCACTCCCCTCTCCACTGTATATCTTACACCGTATCGCAGTATCTGTAAAGGAGAAAGCCATCAGCGTATACACGTGGCCTACGTCGATGGAGTTCGGTCGCTTCGTCGGTTCCTCCTCGGACTCGTCATCGGAGCCCAAGGGCAAGGGGATGAAGGCGAAGGCGAAGGCGAAGGCGAAAGCGGAGGCGGAGAAGGACCTGATCAGGCGTGTCGGGGAGATCTACTGCTACGAGTGCTCCGGGGTTGACGTGAGCCTCTCACTGGGCCTCGGCCCGTCAAACCCCAGCTGCCAGGGGATTCCCCACCAGGGCCCGGCTCAGAAATCTGGGTCCATTGCTCGCTTCTGCCGTTCGTGCGGGGCCACCGAGACCCCACTATGGAGGAAAGGGCCCATGGGCACGAAGGTAACATTATAGGGGGGAAAAACAGAAAAAATATACATATTTAAGCTGCATTTTACATTTATTTATTTTTTTAATCACAAAATGAAACATAATAAATAAAACACTGACATGCAAGCTGAAATCTATTTTTGTTCTGCATTGTGATTTATACATCTTACAACCCAAGTGGATCAAAATTCATTAGAATTTGCATGTATATTTCAAAACTTTATGAAATTTGATAGCAGTTTTTTTTTGTTTTGTTTTGTTTTTTTTGAAGGACCTCACGGTCAGTACATCATCTGTTGGCACTTAGAGTATAATAAAGATCGACCGATGTTCGAATCTTATCTATACATGTAATATTACCACAAATGAGCATAGATAAACCCACCATTAAGGCGAGAGATAAGCTCGCTGCATAGGTGAGATCAAGGTAAACAAGTGATAAAGGTGAGAGAGAGCACATAGAATTTAATTACAAGACCTACATGCATTATGGGGGGCATGTGCTTTGCCACTAGGATGTGACCTCAATCGCTGTTTATGAGAGCATTGTCATCCGATACTTATTAGTATGTAGGTCCTCATTTTTTAAGTATATGAAGTCTGTCGGCATGGCCGGTTTGACCATAAGACCATGAAGTCGATCGCCCAAAGTCCAATATAGAAAGAAGGGCATCAAGTTCAAGATCCAAAACCCTTGAAATAGCCTAATTAAGGTTCCCACATAAGAAAAAGAGGGCTCCAATCTATTTAAATATCTTAAGACCCCATATAAAATAAAAGCTTAAAGCCACATATAAATTTAAAAATTTAGTATATATTAAATTAATCAAGATTATTTAAACTAATATATTAAATATTAAATTAATCATATTGAGACTTTAGGCCTTAGTGCTCAACTTTAATCGAGCTATAGCTAGCTCTGCATGTAGGCCAACTATTTATGAGAGATAGTAGTAAAACAAAATGTATAATTTCAATTACAATTGTTAATTAATCCTATTTCCTTTTGATTATGTATCGTCGACAACACAAAAAGCAGCAATATATGCTAATATTTCTATCAAAGATAACTTTATTATGTCAGGAATTTAATAGCAGATGTATACGCCTAGTTTGGTACTTTATGATAATTTCTATTTGCTTAGTTAAAAATAAAATTAGTATACACGATTTTTTGTAGAATGTTTGTGGTTTAGCTATATAATAAAGTACGTTTTTGAGATTTTTTTTCTGGAAAGCCCTCATTGGAGGAGAATGTTTTTGAGATAGAGCGATTGTGATTGATTTGGAGCTACATGGGATAAAGAATGGCTATGCTTTATTCTTTTGGTTTTTAATGTTGCATGCATATATTGATTTTTAGTGTTACATGAATGATTTTTAATCCTAGCCTGCTTACACCCATTGGCTCTCTCTCTCTCTCTCTCTCTCTCTCTCTCTCTCTCACACGCACACACACACACACACACATTTTCTGGGTTTTTAAAATCCCACCATTTTAAGGTGCCGTTGCTTCTCACAACGCCCGTGGGGCCGTCAGAGGTGGCTCTCTCTCTAGCACGTGTGGTGGCAGGTCGCCAAAGGCGAGGGCAATGCTGGTAGATGCGGATATATATTTCTAGTCTTTATAATAAAGCACAGGGCTTTGAGACAAAGATCAGGTGTGATTGATTTGGAGATGGGATATAAAGGACTAGGATTTGCACTCTCTCCTCTTAATAAATGGTTTTAATGTTGCACGCATCTATTAATGTTGCATGAATGATTTTGAATGTGCATTCTCTCTCTCTCTCTCATCTTTTTCCTTTTTAAAACCCCATCATTTTTTGGTGTGGGAGTTCCTAGCGGAGTCGGTGGGGCCGGTAGCTCGATCTCTTTCGCACGCAGGGCAGTCTGCTAAAAGACGGGACAGGTGGTCTGTCAAAGGCTTGGGTAGTGCCGACATGCACAAAAATTTCTAATATGGAACATTATAGGCTGATAGTTAACTTGGTATTGATGTTCTTAGAATCAAAATTAATTATCCTATAACACATTGTAGCCATGGCCCCCATTTAAGCAGCTTGCAATTCTGTGAGTCTGAGAGGTATATATATCATATTAAGTGCATGAAGAATTTCATATTTAATCTATTTTATTATATAAATTGTCATTGGATTGCTATGTACTAATGATGTGAAGGGATGCTCACATGATTTAGATATTTATACAAAACTATTTTTTTAAAAAAAAAATTATGACCGTTCCTTTTTGTATTTATTTTAGTTGTTTGTTATTTAAACTTAGGGTAAATTACTCATAGAACCCTGTAGTGTGACCGACTATCACTTTCAACCCCTCATATATAAATTCCTACAAACGCCCCCCCTATAGTTTGAAAAACATATCAGTTTCACCTTCTCCCAAAGAGGTGTTTGTGTAAGGAAATAAAAACTACAGGGGGCATTTGAAGGATTTTACACATGAGGGAGTGAAAGTAATAATCAGTCAAACTACAGGGGTCTATGTGTAATTTACTTTTAAACTTAGAAAGATACAACAAGCTAAAATCCTCTGTTACATTTCTGATCAGACTCTGTGCAATGCATGCGGGCTGCGTTACTGGAAGGAAGAGAGAACAGTGAGTTCCAAGTTAACTCTGGGTCTGCCTACTCCCAAACAAGTCAAGAAATGGTGATCACAGAGCTAGGTCTGTCAAAACATTTGTAACTTCGTTTCATTTCATGGCATTCATGATGCATCTAACGGTCTCAGTCATGACAAGTGTTTTTTTTTTTTTTTTAATCCTTCTTGAAATCCAGTCTTATTCGTCCGATCGAGTTTTTTTTTTTTTTTTTTGCACGAACACGGGGGTTCTATTCACGGCGCCCCATGCCCAAAAACAGCATCAGTAATACAATTGGTGGACATAAGGTTCTCACCCAACCGCACTACATCAGAAGCACAACCTTCATACTCAACAATATGAGTAATGCAATCAGGAGTAGAATCTGTGTCAAACTCCATCATCCGCTCCACCGACTGACCGGCTAAGGTGTGGGCACAAGAGTTAGCAACTCTAGGGATAGCTCTAGTAGATACATTCGAGCAACAACTCATAATTCTTCTGCAGTCTGCAAGGATACCTCGCAACTTCCAAGGGGTCTCCACACACTCTTGGGACAGAAGACGTGCAACCCCAACGTTGTCACCTTCCACAATAGCAGCAGAACGATTGAGCCAGTGAGCCAAACGATACCCTTCTCGATAAGCGAAAGCCTCAGCCTCAAGAGGAGAACAGACATGGAACAATTTACTAGTACTGTGAATATGCTGCCCTCTTTCGTCACGAGCTACTGCACCAGTAGCCACACCATAAGGCCTAACCGCAGCATCAACATTAATTTTTATAGAACCCAGAATAGGTTTCGACCAAGAATCCTGATAACCTCTCTTGGTGGAGACCTCCTTGTCCACAGTATGAGAGCGCTCATCCAAACCCACATTCATCATATTGCACAGGAACGCCTTAGATTGCTCAATCACGTGTACCGGGTGCTGCTTGATTCCTTCGAAAATCCATCTATTTCGGGATTTCCAAAGGTGCCACAAGATTGAAGCAGCCTGATAAAATTTCTCAAATCTTGGACCATCATCGTCAAGCAGTAAACAAATCCATTCCTTGAATGATTTGGGTCTCGCCCTAACATCCAATTGAATCGGTGCTCCAAACCACACCACAGTTGCAAATTCACATTCAAAAAAGAGATGGTTCACCGTCTCAGGCTCCTGCAAACAAATTGGGCAAGTCACCTCAACCCAAGGACATCTTCTATGGATAGCTTCGCGCACAGGGAGGGCTTCATTAAGGGCTCGCCACACAAAGATCTGAATACGGGGAGTAAGAGACTTCGTCTGCCATAACTTTTTCCATCCTGTAAACGTTTTAACATTCGAAGACGACGCTTGGTGCATGTGCAGAAAGAGATCATGATACGCTGATTTGGTAGTAAACTTACCGTTAGGATGATTGATCCAGGCTAACAAATCATCATCTTCAACAAAAGGCCTCACAGTTAATTTTTGAATGGCATTGATGGTGTATTCATCAACACCCAAATTCCTCAGAACTTGGTCCTTCCAACATGACCCATCAACATCCCACAGGTCAGAAACAACCAATTGTCCCACCCCCTGCTCATTCGAATGAATACGGAAGTCCCGCAAGGATGGGATCCATGGGTCTTGGAACACCTTGATAGTACGGCCATTGCCCAAAACCCAGCAAACACCCTTCTGGAGATGAGTGCGGCAATCAAGAATACTCTTCCAAGTTTGAGAGCTCGAGGATCTCCGCCTCACCTCCCAGAAAGAGTCATGACGCATATACTTCTTTCTCAGAATCGACGCCCACAAGCCATTCGGGTTTGACAAAAAGCGCCAACCCAGCTTCATCAGTAACGCTTTATTAACCAACTCCATATCCCGGATGCCCAAACCACCTTCCAATTTGGGTTGCATGAATTTTTTCCAAGCCCGAAAATATATGTGCTTCTCACCCGCCGGATAACCCCACCAAAAATCTCGTTGGATTGCATTCAGTTTGTTTATAATTGATGTAAGTAGAATGCTTGTGGCCATGAAGTAGTTAGGAATGGAAGAAAGTGTGGACTTGATGAGGGTAGTTCGGCCCGCATGAGATAAAACATTTGCTTTCCAACCCTTGAGCTTAGATTGCAACTTGTCCACCAAGAAGTTGAAAGATGCCCTTCTGGAACGGCCTGCAAACAAAGGATTACCCAGGTAGTTCTCCTCCTTCCTCATAATTTTGACACCCAGAGCTAAGGCCATCACTTCTCTTTGATTTCTGGAGATGTTGTTGCTGAAAGTGATGGAAGATTTGTCAAAATTAACCAACTGCCCCGACCAACTGCCATACAACAAAATAGCATCACGCACAGTTAGGATTTCCTCCATGTTGGCATGCCCAAAAATGAATAGGTCATCCGCAAACATCAGATGCGTAATAGCCGGCCCACTCCTTCCAACCTTGACCCCATGCAACCGTCCCTCCTGTTGACGGAGTAAGAATAGCCGAGAAAGTATCTCTGCACAAATCAAAAAGAGGTAGGGGGAAAGAGGACACCCCTGCCGGAGGCCTCTTTCCGAAACAAATTTGCCTTCCGGTTGCCCATTAATCAAAATAGAGTATGAAGGGGATGAGATACAACACCTGATAAGATCACAAAATGGTCGAGGGAACCCCAAGGAAGCCATAGCTTTCAATAAGAAATCCCATTCCACTCGGTCATAGGCCTTGGACATGTCCAACTTCAACGCAAAGAAGCCTCTACGACCCTTGGTTCTTCTAAAAGTATGGAGGACTTCTTGAGTAATGATCGAGTTATCCATAATTTGTCTACCTGGTACAAAAGCGTTTTGAAATGGAGAAATGCACTTATCCATAAGAGGCCTCATTTTGTTAGCTAGCAATTTAGCTATGACTTTATAAAGAACATTGCACAAGCTGATAGGCCTGAACTCAGCAGGAGTGGAGGGCTGTTTCTTCTTAGGGATGAGGACAATGTTCGTGTGTTTGACAATTGCCGGCATCACTTTGTCCACAAAGAATTGCTGAACACTCCCCACGATATCTTCTCCGATGATGCTCCAGCCCTTTTTGAAGAACCCAGCCGACAACCCATCAGGCCCAGGGGATTTAAGCGAACCCATCAAAAAAATGCAGTCTTTAACATCATTTGTCGTTGGCAGATCACAAATATTAGCAATATCGTCAGTCAACAAGGCCGGAGAAATGCCCAGGTCAGTAGGATTGAAGTCCAGTGGGCCTGAAGAGTGGGATAAACTAGCAAAGTGATCTAGGATCAAGCAACGGATCCTCCCCATGTCAGCAGTCCACTCGCCATTAGGTAGTTGCAAATACGAGATATTATTTCGCCTACGGCGATTCAAAGCCGAAATGTGAAAAAATTTAGTGCTTCTGTCCAAATCTTGAAACCAATGAATTTTTGCCCGTTGACGCCAATACATATCCTCCCTATCCAGAGTCAGCAAGAAACTAGAATGGAGCCTCTTTTCCATCTCAATATTTTCCTCTGAAGGATCCAGAGCTTGGACCTTAGCCAATTCATCTTTGATCTGATTCAGTCTCCGTTTGTTACTGCCAAATTCTTTGTTACTCCACCGCATTAACTCACTCTTAACCCGATTGCATTTGCTAATAGTTCCCTGAAAACCGTGAGCTGAGACAGAAGGTTTCCAAGCTAGCTCAAGAACCTTAGAGAAGGAGGGACTAGATGTCCATTGCTCTTCAAATTTGAACAATTTGCGCCTTCGCTTCTGGACGGGGGATAAATACAGCAGAATCGGGCAGTGATCACTTCCCACCATTGGGAGGTGCCATAATCCGGCGTTGGGAAAGAGCACCCGCCATTTTGAATTAGCCAAAGCTCGATCCAACCGTTCCCGCACATGAAAGCGAAAGGAGCGCCGATTGGACCAGGTATACGCTGGGCCATTAAACCCAAGATCCAAAAGACCCAAGTAATTCATAAACTCCTTAAACTCCTTGCACTGGGAACTAAGGACCCCTCGGCCCCCCTTCTTCTCAGCCTCCGAGAGAATAGCATTGAAGTCCCCCACGCAGCAAACAGGCAAATGAACATTCAAGAGGATATCAGATATTTTATCCCAAACCGTTTTCCGATCACATCTGCAAGGAGCACCATAGACACAACACAGGATCCACTGGTCGCACGGAGTAATAATCTTAGCAATAATAAAGTATTTTGAAGAAGCAAAAACATCTACTTGGAGATCCGAGTTCCAAAAGAGGCAAAGCCCACCACCCGTACACCGAGGGGGAACATCAAAAAAATTTTCCCATTGTAGAGAGTCAGCAATACTTTGCATACGAGCAGAATTGCACCTAGTCTCAGACAAAAATAAAATGTTAGCTCTTGTGCCATTAAGGAGATTCTTAAGGTTTTGGACTGCAGGGGGGCTCCCCAGACCTCTGCAATTCCAAGCTAACAGCTTCATTTGTTCAGTGGCGATTGGGTCGAGCCCATCGCCACCTTGCTAGGTTTGGTATAAGAAGAGTCTACAATATTTGAGCTAGGATTCAGGTTCCTGTTGCCCGCCGGCACAATCGCTAGGTCAGCTCCAATCCCATTGATATCAGCCTCCACCATCCTTTGATCACAGTCATTTTCCATGGTGAGGCTCGAGGAATTACTGCCCATAGCCCGAGCGGCATCCTTGATGCGGAATCGTTTAGAAAGTGGCCCCCGAGTATGAGAGATGTCTGTGGAAGAGGCATCCTCTAAATTGTTTGGAATTTCCTCGAGTCGAATTTTACCCCATAGTTTCTTTGAGACAGATGAGAACGTAAGTAAAGGGGACTCAGTCTCCATAGTGCTAGACTCCCTGGCTGATTTCTTCTTGTATTTCTTGAGTGCACCATGAGAGGAGGTGTTCAACTTATCGGTGTGGGCCGACGATAACCCTTGAGCGCCTCGAAACTGATCAGGGGGCTTGGGAAGAAGGGCAATGACAGGATGTTCCATCGAATCCGTGGAAGATAGATTGTTGCCAAGACTCCCACTTTCTCGAACGGTTGTGGGTGAGGGAGAAGATTCATCGTTCCATGCCATCGAGAAGTTAAAGGGGAGGTTCATCATAGAGGACGTGAATTGATTGAGTTGGGGATTTCTTCCAAATAATTTCACTTCCTTCAATGCCTTGGAATCCCCTTGATTGCGAAAGGAGGGAGACAGTCCCAACAGCTCTGTGGAAGCAATAATAGCACGACCACTGATCCTCTCGGAATCGGACACCGGCGACTGAGTAGTCGCATGAGCATGGCTCTTGTCCTCACAACCGACTCCTGGGTCCGAAGCCAACTCCGAAACCATCCTAGAATGCGAGTTGGGGGGGCCAGAAGTTGAGGAAGAGCGCCCAGGGGACTTATTCGCTCCGGGGAGAGGGCCAGAAGTTGCTTTGAGCCACGGACCAAGTTTAGGATTAAGCATAGCCGAAAATTCTGCTTGAAGGTGAGGAGGGACATCTTCCACAACCATGGATTTAAGCTTTTCCAATTCAACGCAGCCGGCACTCTCATGCCCAATTCTCCCGCAAAAGAAACAAAATCGTGGTAGTTTCTCATACTTCACAGTGACCATCAACTCTATACCGTTCACCATAATCAGGGGGACCATATCCTGTAGAGGTTTATTGATGTCAATAAGAACTCTAACTCGCGCATACTTTGACCATTTCTCACATTCTTCCTTTGTTGGCTCAATGGGGATTCCTAGCTGTTTAGCCAACTTGATAGCAACTTGGCATGTAAGGTACTCCACTGGTAATCCATGGAATTGAATCCAGAAGCTAGCTTTTGAAAAATCATAATCAGAAGGGGGGGTGTTAGGCTTAATTTTTTGTATGCTGATGAGGTTGTTGCCGAAATTCCATGGAGCATAATTCCAGACGCGGTCTAGGTCCCCTTGAAAACCAAATCGGGCGATGAATGTATCGTCTGTTACCTCAGAAATTGAGAGAGGGCCCCGTGGGTTCCAGGCTCTAGTGATTCCTTCCTTGATACCGAATGGACTGGGCCTTCTGTCCGAGATGACCTTGAAGAGTAGACTCTTCCGCCACTGCTTCTCTTGATGGATTTCCCCCTCTTCGATGCTGGTTGCAGCGAGATCCACTTGAAAAGGCAGTAAACTTTTGAATTTCTGGATAATGTCATCATTGTCTCCCCTAGGGTTCATAGCTACACCTCGGGAGGGGATGGGCCGGAGGAGAATGATAGAGGGGAAGGAGGGAGATGGAAGGGGTGGGGGAGAACCAAGGCTACAATACTGTGGCACGGGTAGGAGATGGAGTTGGGGGGTTTGGGTAACGATGTTAGAAGCAAGGGGCTAAGGGGATGGGAGTTGAGGGGTGGGGAAAAGGGTTTTGGGCCTAGGGTTAGAGACCAAAAGGGTCTCTTGATAACTAATGGAGGCAAACAGATCCAGGATATGAGAGGGCTCGAGAGAAGAGGGATAAGGATTAGGGATTAGAGGGGAAACACTACACAGGGGTTAGAGGGGGAAGCTCGTCACCAGGGACGAGAGGTAAGCTCGTCACCAAGGACGAGAGGATAAGCTGGTCACCTCGTCCGATCGAGTTAATCCTGCGTCATCTTCCCCCATCCCCATATATCAAAATATGCAACTGCGGTTGGCCGTGGCCCAGCGGTTAACCCATTGTTTCACTCTCGGAAGGTCGTAGGATCGAATCCAGAGTTTGCCCTTCGATCGCCACAATAGCGTACGTAGTATAATGTGGTGCTTCTGTGGGCAAAACCAAGGCTGATCTTGAGTAAAAAAAATTAGGGCAGATTACAAAAATCTCTCGTGAGCTATACACCTCATTCCAAATTGATCACTCGACAATTTGTTTAGCCAATTTGACCCCTGAATTATGCTTCGTTTTGCATTTAGTCCCCTCTGTCAACCTTTATTTCAAAAATACATACCTTTGTCCTAGTAAGCATAAATTAAATATTTTACAAATTGTTGAGTATTATTGAAAATAAATTAGGATGTTTTGGAATAAAAACTGACCAAGGGCCTAAATGCAGACGGGACATGGTTCTGGATTCAAATTGTTCGGAAAAAATAGTTAAGAAACCAATATGAAATGAGGAGTATAGTTCAAGAAAATTTGCCCGAAAATTATTTTGCCATCATGTGGCCGTTGCAGGCTTCGAACCTTAGTTTCTCTTGTGCATGGATACAAACAGACACTGCTCTAACCGAATACGTACGTGCCGATCAAAGAACATAAAAGAAATCGGAATACTGATACGTATTGTTGGCTTGGTACGTGAACGTTGTGGCCTACGGGCAACGAACTAGGTAGAAAAAATGTTTAAGGCCACCAGTGACAGACCCTGACCTTACCCTTCTTGGTTCGTGAATGAGTTGGTCTATACTAATGAATCACGAGCACAAAATGTAGGTGCACCTTGGGGCCCAAATCCAAGAGCCAAAATCCCCTGTATAACCACCCGAAAAGTTTGGTCCCATCGCATGTGGGACTAAAGCTAACAAAGGACAAAAGAAATATGGACATCTGTTTCTAGCAAGATATTTGGTAAGAAGAGGTATCGCTCGCTATATTATTTGAAAATCTGTTCGAGTTGGCATGGGATCCAGAGGTTACATCGCAGTCACAATGGAGGCAACATTGGACGACCGCGGGATGACATATCTCTTTCCAACGTTAGGTCCCACTTCACATGACGTTGTTACTGGAGCAGTTGTATGCTATCCTTTAGCCGATCTCGGTCTCGAGTGGCCGAGACACTAAGCGGTGGAGGTGGAAGAGTGGGGGTAGATTCTCGGTTAGATCGCTCTACCGATTCATCAATAGTGGAGGCCTGATTTGTCCGGTAGCTGAGCATCTTTGGCATGCGAGGGCTACCACTAAAAGTCAATATCTTTGCATAGATTGCTTAATTTGAAGGACAGGATTCTTACTCGGGTTCAACTTCAGCTGTGACATCAACCAGGTGTGACTGACGCGTCCTGCTCATGGCGCGACACCAACCATCTATTGTTGTATTGTCCGCAAGCAGCATCAGTGTGGGAGCGTACGTGTGCGCGCGGCTGTAGGGGTCCTGGGTCATGCTACATCCTAGTTCTCATTGACCAAATGGTGTAGCAAGTGAGTTGGCGGCTCGCTTAGGTAGGCTTGTGATATACTGGCTTTGGCTACTATATTGTAGATTTGGTGGACATGTAATGACAGTTTTTCGCTGGATGACAAGATCACAAAAAGATATTATTTTAGGTATCCGTCTGATAATCCAGGAGTGGGGTGTCGGTTGCGACACTCTTTTGGGTGATAATTTACAGATATTTTGTGATGCGCTGGCAATGTCTTGAAATGTAGGTATCATGCTCTTTTTTAATAAACATGTAAGGTTCATTCCTAACCTTCCTCACCTCGAGGGTTCTCAACCGAGAGGAAACAGTCAACTTTTGAAATTCCCAACATATACTACAACATGAAATGTGCTGTGAAGTGAGAAAATGTATGTTCATATATATGGTAGAATTCTAGAATCTATTTCTAGGAGCTTGGAGTTTTAAAAAATTGACCGATACCGTTACGTATCTGTTTTTACTGGGTTGCGAGCTATAAAGCTTCCGATCTTGATATTCGGTCTGTATTGGTTGTTCAAACAAGTACCAACCAGTGCGGCCAGTACGAACCAATATTAGCATGTTTTTTTCATGAATTTTTAAGGATTTTTGGTTTCTAACTATGTTGGTTTGTCCCGGTCAGTACCGGTACATACCGATCCGGGACTTATTGATATCACAATTTTAAACCTTGTTTAGAATATTAGGCTAGAGATATCTATGCAATGAGATAATTAAGACTTATTATTGTAACAAACCTAACATCATACATGCCCATTCTTTTCTGCTTAGTTTATTGCTGGCAGAGATAATATGCAAGGTGGCCAAGCCATAGCTAGCTAGCAATAAAAGTTGATGAGGCTTAAATGGGACACCAATTTGTGATTATTATGTAGAATTTCTCCTCAATGAAGATGTGTTGGATGTTCTAGTCAAATGCCTCACAGTACAAATCAAATGTGAAACTTTTAATCAAATAAATAAAAGGTTGTTCAGTACTTAATTACAAATATTAGATGTAGTGTGTTAGTATTATATTAGTCCCACCTCGGTTGTGGTAACATAATGGTGTGTGTACTCTCTCTATATAAAGAGAGGTAGTCGTATGTAATGATTTATGATCAATGAAATAATACAAGGAGATTTTCTCCCCAATCCTATTCTCTCTCCCTCTCTCTTCGTAACATGGTATCAGAGCCAACCCTCTTGGCCTAGGGTTTGACGCTCTCCTCTCCGACCTCGGCCTCCTTGGTCATCGTCGACGACATCGAGGAGGCCGGAAAAGTAAAACCTCTTTTATGATCTAGCGAGCCCGCAGCCCCACCGGTCTCGCCCTCGTGCTCGCCGGCGACATCTGCTCTGAGCGCACCTTCGACGGAGACCGCTGCTCTCAACCTCCGCATCCGGAGGCTGCTCAAGACCTTCGAGTTTCGACCCTGTGCAGCCCATCGTCTCGCGCCCGCCGCCTGGCCCTGAGCCCGTCGTCTCGCGGCCGCCGTTCTCCGTGTCGGTCATGGCCGGCCTAGAGCTTCAGCCGCACCCGCCGCCCGCGCTAGACTCGGGCCGTCGTCGCCTTCCGCCAGAAGGAACCCACATGACAGGGAAGGACGGAGGTGAAGAAGATGCTGGAGGGGATGGAGGCGTCGATCCCGGAGTCGAACGTGGGGTTCAGGATGCTTCGGCAGATGGGGTACAGCCCCGGGTCTGCGCTCGGCAAGAGCAGGGCCGGACGGGCCGAACCAGTGGGGCTCGAGATCCGGCGCTCCCGGGCGGGGATTGGGATCAGGTCGCTGCAGGAGGAGGCGGAGAGGAGGGAGAGGGCCGCGGCAGAGAGGAAGAGGGTCTCCTCCCTGGCTCGGTCCTGCACCTCCGCCGTGCCGATCCCGTCTCCGACTTTCTCTCCCATCTCGCCGTTCACTGCGCCGCCCGGATGTCGCTCTTCCCTCTCGTCTCTCTCTCGCTTTCCTCTTTCCTTATCTCCTCTCTCTCTCTTTCCTTATCTCCTCTCTCTCTCTCTCTCTCTCTCTCTCTCTCTCTCTCTCTCTCTCTCTCTCTCTCTCTCTCTCTCTCTCTCTTTCCTTATATCTCTGTTTCCTTTTTTTTTTTTTATTTGACCGCAGTGTGTCCTAGTGTGTGCGTTCCGGTCATGGTGTGTGTCCTAGTGTGTGTCCCTACTTCTTTGGGATTGTGTCCCTGCAAGTCTATGCAAGTGTGTCCTCATGTATGTCCCTATCGTCTGTTTTTACGTGTGTCTTGGATGTCCTGGCATTGAGACATCTTGTCGAGTGTGTCCCAACGTGTCCATGGGTGTCCGGGTAGTGCACACCTTGCCTAAGGACCTATTATCTACTTCTCGTCCTTGTGCACCGCGCCGGCTTTTTCGATGCCGCCGTCTTCAACCCTTGCGTCAGACTATCTGCTTTAGCCCCTATCTCGCCTTGTCAACCTCTTCCTTAGTCACTAGCTAGATCTCCTACTCCTCAGATCTGGTGACATCAGAGCTCCGACCTTCTCTGCTACACCTGGTTGCCTGATCCTGGTCCTGCCGCACCTGGGTGCTTGTCTCACGCCTGCAACCCGTCAGGCTCCACCTTCCTCGTACCGACCACTGCTTGTGTTCTTCCGGACTGGCGGCTATGATCTGTTGCATCGGATGGCTCGACACCCGATCCGGCCCTTCCGTACCTGATAGGCTCTTCGCATTTTTGCCTTGCGCTCTGATCTGCTGCACTCTGTCAGTCAGCCCGCTGCGCCTTGCGCTTTGTCAGTCCGCCTTGCACCCTATGCCCTTGCGCTTTGCCGATTCGGCTGCCCCATCGCCCTGCTCTGTGCCCTTGCGCCTTGGTATTTTTGCGCTCTGCGCCCTACCGATCCGCCTTGCACCATTTGATCCTCTCTAGTTCCGGTCACACTTGTTTTGTGCCGGCTTTTGGATTTTTTTTCTCGTTCCGATCACACTTGTCTTGTGCCGGCTTTTAGATCCTCCCTAGTTCTGGTCA
The DNA here is from genome assembly GCA_947650365.1 of Chamaelirium japonicum. NCBI lineage: Eukaryota > Viridiplantae > Streptophyta > Magnoliopsida > Liliales > Melanthiaceae > Chamaelirium > Chamaelirium japonicum. Next base: position 36,137,738 of record OX393550.1, on the reverse strand, counting down.
CACTTGTTTTGTGCCGGCTTTTGGATCCTTTCTCGTTCTGGTCACATTTGTCTTGTACCGGCTTTTAGATCATCTCTAGTTCCGGTCACACTTGTTTTGTGCCGGCTTTTTGGATCCTTTCTTGTTCCGGTCACACTTGTCTTGTGCCGGCTTTTGGATCCACTCTCGTTCCGGTCATTCTTGCGCCGCCTTTCGGATCCTCTTCCTTTCCTTGGTCTTGTGACCCTATCAGAGCTACGACTCTTCATCTTCTCCTTTTTCTTTGTCTGTGATGATTGAGATCTTCTAAGAGGTGTCAAGTACTTGCTTCGGCCGGGTGCTTGCCTCTTATGAGGTCTCACGCATTCACCTCTTTTCTTAGCCGCTCTCTCTTCTTTCGGCCTCCGTTATTGCCGGCTTCCATCACCGTCGGCTTCCTCCGCTCCGATCCTTAGTGATCATTGCTAATTCTCCCGGTTGACCTGCTTACAGGTTGGCCGGGTTTCCCCGGTTGTTCTGCTTGCAGGTCAATCGGGTTTCCAGGACGACTTGCTTGCAGGTCGCCCTGGCACTATCTTTACTTTTCAGCATAAAAAAAGAGGGTTATTTGATATAATTTTTTTTTCTTTTTTTTTTTTCTTTCTTTCTCCTTCCTTTTATTAAGCAAACTGATGTCGGTTTATACCTTACATCAGTTTGACGGGGGGTATTAGTTGTAGTGTGTTAGTATTATATTAGTCCCACCTCGGTTGTGGTAACATAATGGTGTGTGTACTCTCTCTATATAAAGAGAGGTAGTCTTATGTAATGATTTATGATCAATGAAATAATACAAGGAGATTTTCTCCCCAATCCTATTCTATCTCCCTCTCTCTTCGTAACAACAAAAAAGAAAAAGAAACAATACCCTAACCATCAAGTCTTTGTCCCATTGATCTACCCTCGTATTGGAATTAAGAATCCTTATTTGCTGGTTATTTCCGTCTCCATGGGCGTTTTTGGATTGTTGAGATCTATTGGGAATCGGGTGAACCCCAGGGGGCTCCCATCTTAAGGGTCGGGTGATCAAACGAGTGGAGACAGATGTCGATGACTGGACCCTGAACCACGATGATTCTGTGGTTCGGGATGACTATTTTAATTCATTCCTATTCAGATACTTCTTATTGCAGTCATGAAATGCATATAGATCTTTCACAATTCACTTTAAGCCATTGCCCTTCTGTGTTCTCTTGAGAGTGTTAGATTGCAGCAATTTATAGTGGGAATTCAATATCTATATCTTTTTCCTTTATGTTAAGTTTGTGGCACAATCTCAACCCAAGGGGTAATTTTTTGAAAGGCATTTCTATAATTTTTCTAAACACAAGTAACCCTATGAATGAATATCAACCCCTGATATCTTTTTTATTTACATATAAAACCCTAAAAAGTTAATATTTACATATAAATCCCTTAAAATCATCCAATATTTACATTCGACCCCCATAGTTAGTTTGCACAAAAAATGAAAGGAATATTTCTGAAATATTCTTTCATTCAGCTGTTATTTTATTAATCTGAAGAGAAAATAACCGATTTACCCATGGTTTTAGTTACTTAAAATGACATACCTTTATTGAATATGGACTTAGTCCAAAACAAACACAGACATAAAACAAATCAAACTTGGACCTAATGCGAAGAATTCACATTGGAGAGGTATTTACAGAGTTTAGGTAAAATATCAAGGACAAAATCAAAAATATTCTCTCGCTTTGGATGTCAGCTAATTACAAGGATCAATATTTAATATTTGAATGAATACACATGACGCCATGAGCATAAAACCCCTCCTCGATAACAAACAGGAAGAAACCATCGCATGATCAGAATCACCACATCGAGCACAGGAAGGCCTTACCAGGCCCAAGAAGAGCACCAGATCCACAAGGAGCGGAACAAATAGACGACGGATTCGTCTAACCCACAACCGCAGAACCGGAGAATACCAACCACCTCCATCCACACCAACTCGCAACCGAATAGGCTTTTCTCGTTGAGGGAGCGGTTTCTTGTACCTTCTGTTGATCTTGTGCTTCATAGTGATTTTCAATCGCTACCGCCTGTGGTTTTACCGATTTGGGCTTTCCATGTAAATCGTTACCTTTCCGTTATTTATGAATCTGTGGTTGTTTTGTGTTTGCAATTCGCCCTAACCTGCTTCTGCAGTGCCACACTTTACTGTGCCATCAAGCAACTGAAAACATCAACTATCAGAAAGAAATCACCATAACTTCATTTCATTCTCTCTCAGATGACACATTTGCAGTGTGAGGATAATTGAACTCTGAAGCCATGCCATCTTCCTTCATCTCCTATCATCAAAAAAAAAAAATTCCAACACCATGGCTTCCAATGGAGATCATTTGATAAAATTTCCATTTCCGCTACAATTACACTCAAAACTATGCAGCAAGAGTTAGTGATACAACCCTAGACCGATCGAACCCATGCTATCAAGTCCTCCTTCGAAGCAGCAAAGCTCCCACTCTTCTCTTCGTTCTGGCGGAATGGTGCAGCTAATTTCTTCAAATGTGAGTAGATAGCGCCGGCCAATCCCTGAGAGAACTTGTGGGTTCCTGCACCAGTATGAACCCAGAACTCCTGAGGCAGCTCCTCTTCATGCTCTATAGAACAAGCTAAAGTGTTCGCCCACTCCTCGAAGGCCGTATTCGCCGCACCAACCGAAAGAGACCGCAGATTTAATGACCACTCCTGCGAATTCTTCGTGTGTAAACCAGGGTATAGACCATAGAGTGTTCCGAGATAGAACAGCTCATGAGCCCTCCGCAATGGAAAGCGTCGGTTCCGGCATACGTCGATCAGGCAATTGCAGAATGGCCTTCGGGCGTCCACCGTGGTCTCGTTCAGTATTCCTCGGAACTCCTCTTTGATTTCATTTGAGCTAGCTTCTTCATTGCCGAGCATCCGAATGAACCGAACCAGCCTTGGATTGGCCTTCTCCAAGCATGAAACAACCGCGCCCATCTCCCCTTCTTCGCATAGAGAAACTATTGAGAGTAAGCACCCACAAAGCCGGTCATCGGGTACAACCCCTCTCTCCATCGAGACCCCAAACACCCTCACTGCATCTTCTATTCTCCTCGCCTTCCCCAGGCATTGGATCAAACAGGTGCAGCCCATGACGTTCGGCTCGACGCCGATCACCAGCATCTCTTCAAACAACTCCAATGCCCTCTCCGGTTTACCCCCGCTCGCATAAATGTTGATCATCGCCGTGTAACTCCAGTTATCCGGCCGACAACCACCGCGCTTCTCCGACAACTTCATATCCTCAAACAGCTTCTCGGCCTCCTCTTCCAATCCGAGATCAGCGCACATGCTCAACAATGTATTGTAGAGGATGAAATCCATCGGCCACTTGTTCGACCTCATCCGTTCCCACAGCTCCAATGCATCCTTTCCCCACCTTGCCTTGCCGTAGATCCTGATCAGTGCGGTCAGCGTCCTCTCGTTCGGGGGCAGGCCCGCCGACACCATCTCCTCTAACAAGCTCCTCGCCAGTCCGGGCTTCCCGGCCTTGCCCATCGCCTCCAACAGGGTGTTGTACACAATGACGTTGGGTTGCACGCCGAGGCCCTTCATCTCCTGCAGGACGTACCGGATCCCGTCGTAGTCCCCGGCCTCGCCGAACATCTTCGCCAGGACAGAGAAGGCGACCGGGTCCGGCGTCCACCCGCCGGCCCGGGCCCTCTCGTACAAGCTGATCACCTCCTCCCTCTTGCCGAGCTTGGCGTAGACGTCTAGGACGGCGGAGTAGGTGACCTCGTCGGGGATCACCCCGGTCCGGTACATGCGCTCGAACCACTCGATGGCGCGGTCGAATCGACGGCAGCGCTTGGCGCAGGTGATGAGGGTGGAGTAGGTGACGTTGTCGAGCTCAGTCCCTTCGTCGATCATCTGGCGGGCGAGGCCCTCGGCTAGGTCGTACTGCCGGCCGAGGCGGAGGGACTTCAGGGCGACGTTGTAGAAGATGGTATCGAGGGGGAAGGACGCGGCTGGGTCCTGGGTTTTCAGCCAGGAGAGGAATTGGAGGGCCTTGGGCCATGGGCGGAGGGAGTTGAGGAGGAGGAGGGCGTTGTCCCGGGAGGGTGGCTGGGGGAACGCGGCGCGGAGGGCGGCGGAGAAGGCGGCGGGGTCGTCAGGGAGGGCGGCGAGTTGGCGGGCGAGGAGGGTGAGGGGCTTGAGGTCGGGGTTGTGGGAGAAAGGGGCGCGCTTGTGGCGATGGGGGGTGAGGACGGAGGGCTTGCGCTTGGAGGGGTTAACCCATGTGGGCTTGGGGGGCAGGGGGTGGAGGTCTTGGGATTTGAGGAGGTTGAGGGAGAGGGGCCTGAGCTGGTCGGAGAGAGATGAGGTGGCGGTGGCGGTGATGGTGGGTTCTGCGACTGTGGTGGCGGTGGTGGGAGGCGGTTGGGGGGAGGAGTGGCAGGGGAAGGTGGCGGTGGCTCTTCCTCTGGTGGGGGGTTTGGTAAGGGGAGAGAAGAGCAGGGAGGAGGAAGGGTTTGGAGGTGGTGATGGGGATTGGGTGTCAAGATGGAGAAATACGGGCGGGGGAGCAGTGGGAGCAGCAGAAGGAGCAAAGGCCATGGCGGCCAAAACCCTCTCTCTTTCTTATCTGCTACAACCCTCGTCTCCTTTCTTATCTGCTGCTTGGATTCAGGGAGGCCTGGGTCCTTCGAAGCCGATCATGGCTGAGACCAGATTCACATGATAGGGGACCACTGCATCGACGGGTGTGATGTGTCCAAGCTAGAGCCAGGCTGCATCGACGGCTGAGATGGATCCACCGCCTTCTTTCACATCGTCGAAAACATCCACGGCTTTGCTATTTGGCATTACAAGACCGAACATACATAACAACATTCGATAGGACCTTGTTATGTAATATCTTCTACTTAATGAAGTTTAGAACATTCAACAACAGTTTGTTATGGAACGTACCGATGAACACTCGACATGATCCTATTGAATATGGTTCTGTATGATCACTCTTGTAATAACGATTGGTGAGGCAATGGCGGCGAAAAAGAGGGCGGTGATATGGGAGGAAACGAAAGGGGGAAGGGAAAGGGGAGTTGGCAGAGGCTATCACAATGGGGAAGGAGGAGGGGAAGAGGGGAGAGGAAGGGTAGGCAGTGGTTGCTCTGGCGATGGAGGAAGGAGATGGGAAGGGAACACAGCAGATGCGAGGCTAGTGATGGAGGTGTCGGTGTCAACAAAAGTAGTCATCAAAGTCGGTGGAGGCGCCTACATCAGGGAAGGAGGAAGAAGAAGTGGTATTGTATACATTGAGGGTATGCAATGGGATATGCAATAACGGATGTATTGAGGGCGTACTTGTCATAAGAATAAAAACACTATAAGAAACAGAAGGAAGTGGGGGTTGTTTGCAGTTTTGTTGTGGTCTGAATAAAATTTCCCTTGTTAATTATGTTCTCTCTAGGGCCCGATTATTTTATTGTATATTAGAATTTCCTAGGAAATGGGTTTATCCTAGGTTCTTTCCATAACTTAAAAACAAGACTTCCAATTCTCGATAAATAAAAGCACACGTTTTGCCATATTTCATTTCTAGATAGAACATGCAAGATTTGTAAATCCCTTTGTGCCTTCTCCATCCTTATGGTGAAAGCATGTACTGTAGTATATACGAAACTGGATGTGGGTAGATGGTGAAAGCAATGTCTACATAAATGATGCATGGGTCGTTTTGTCGGGTTTGTTGCCTTGTAAGAGCCTGAGGGTAGACAGATTGGGGATTTCGTCCGAGCGCCCAACATATTTGCCCTGGCTTCCCGGGTGCTAGCAAGTAAGCAGAACATAGGGAAACTTTGCCTGGGCACCCAAGGATTTCTCCCAGGGGCCTCGAGGACGGGGGCAACAACTTGAGCCTGCGGGATTGAGTCCCAGCCGGATAAGGAAAGCCCATGTTTATCATTGTTTACGTGGATTAAGAACAAGTCAATACCCTACCACATTAGGAATCCTATTGTCATACGTGTCATATTCTATTGTTGATCGTGGTATTATAATATATAGAGGAAACGTGCAAACTTGGGAGGAACCAAACATTGAAGTCGTCTATGAGAGAAGACGAGATAAAGATAGGAAAAGGAGAACCCTGATCTAGGGTTTCTTCTGTATGTGAAAAAGAAGATAAGGAAGCAAGAGAGAAGAGAAGGAGAATGAGAAGGAAGAAAGAAAGGAAGTAAAGAGAAGGAATAATAGAAGAAAAGAGGAGAGGTTTCTCTCTGGATCTCACTTCGGGCTTTCTCTAGTTCATCTCTGTGCTCCTTGGTACGTCTACCTCAGCTTTTACTTCGGAGCTTTTATCCCCTGGAATCCTCCAGTGAATCTCTGTATCTCTCAAATGGTAGAATTAATATATATTCTCTATGCGTGTGTTCTGAGAATGGTGTGTCTGAGAAGAGGAATAAGATTTTACTATATATGGTTAGATCTATGATGAGCTACCTTAATTTACCTTAATTTTTTATGGTGATTTGTCTTGAGTAGAGCGATGTATATACTAAAACATTTTCCATCTAAGTCTGTCCCTAAGACTTCTCGGGAGTTGTGCACTGGGCATACTTCTGGATATGGGGATGTGCAGCACATGTGCTAAAAGTGAAGATGAAAAAGTTGGAACCTAGATCAGAAATATATTACTTCATGGGGTATCCAAAGGGAACCAAGGGATAATATTTTTACAATCCCAATAAGCAGTCTATGCTTGTTAGCACGAATGTTGTGTTCCTTGAGGAGGCTCATGTAATTAACCATCAAACGGGAGATAGACTCACATTACCAGATATCCCTAATAAAGAATTAAATAAGGGTTATTTTGACTTTGCCCCCCAAATTTTGCCTTGAATTAGACTTTACCCCCCAAAACTAACTGTTCAATCAGCTCCCCCCCCCCAAAAAAAAAAAAAAAAACTTTATTTCTTTTCCGTCAGCTCACCCTTTCTCTTAGATGGTGAGCTAACGGAACAGTTAGTTTTGGGGGGTAAAGTCTAATTAATGAAAATATGAGGGATAAAGTCTAATTCAAGAAAAAAATTTGGGGGGCAAAGTCAAAATAACCCATAAAATAATAAAGCAGTGAAATCAGAATTAGAACCAGAAATCACTATACATGCACCGCCTTTGGAACCAGTACTTCATCATAGTGGGAGAACTATCAAGGCACCTAACATGTTCATATTCTTAGGAAAAGCTTATGAAGCCATCCATGATGAACAAGAAAAAGATCCCACTAGATACGATGAAGATTTATTAGATAGAGACTCTGTTCACTAATAAGAAGTTATAAAATCAAAAAATGCAGTCCATGTACTCCAACAACAATTGAGAACTTGTAAATTCACTTGTTAATATTAAACACATTGGTTGTAAGTGGATTTACAAAAAGATGAGAGAAATTGATGATGAGGTAGAGGACTTTAAAGCAAGGTTGGTGGTGAAAGGGTTTAATCAGAAAGAAGGTATCGATTATAAGTAAACCTTCTCACCGGTAGTCATGCTAAAATTTATCAGGATCCTTCTATCCATTGTAGCAAATCTCAACTACAAGATTTGGCAAATGGATGTGAAGATGGTATTCTTGAATAGCCAACTTGAGGAAGTCATGTACATGATATAGTAAGACAGATTTATAGCTAAGAGCCAAGAGTAGAAAGTATGCAAGTTGCGCATGCCCATTTATGGACTCAGGTACGTATCTAGATGCTGGAACATTTGGTTTGACTAAAATGTAAAGTCCTTTGAATTCAGTCAAAGTTAGTATGAACCGTGTGTAGATATGAGGCATGCAGGAAGTATGGTGACTTTTCTCATTTTGTATATTGATAATATACTCCTTATCTGAAACTATATAGGATAATTATCAACAGTAAAAACTTGGTTGGCAAAGAATTTTGATATGAATGACTCAAAATTTTTCGAGACTTGAAAAGAATGATGTTAGGTCTCTCATAGGCTTCCTACATATAAAAGGTCTTAGTGTGGTTTGCAATGAACAATTTCAAGAAGAGACTCCTTCCCTTCAAGCATAGAATAATATTCTCCAAGAAACAGTGTCCTCAAATATATGATGAAAGTCATCGCATGAAGGACATCCTATATCCTTCGACAGTGGGTAGTCTGATGTATCCAATACTTTGCATCAAACCAAGTATCTACTTTGTCATAGGCATGGTTAGATGATATCAGTCTAATCCAGGTATCTCACATTGGACAGTCGTAAAACATATATTCTCAAGTACTTAAGAAGAATAAGAGATAATATGTTAGTTTATGATAGAGATGACTTAGTTCTTATTTGTTTCACCAGTTTAGACTTTATATCTTATATGGATAAAAGAAGGTCAACTTTGGGTTACATGTTTAGTCTGGGTGGTAGTATCATTAGCTAGAGATGGTGTCGTTAGCTAGAGAAGCATCAAGTATAAATGCATTACAGATTCAACTATTGAATATGAATACATGGCAGCATGCGAAACAGCTAAAGAGAAAGTATAGTTAAAGAACTTCCTGCAAGAGTTGGATATAGTACCTACAACGAAGATGCTCATGTGATAACAGTGGGGCTGTCACTCTATGACGATCAAGATTCAATAACCAAGAGCCAAGATTCTTCTAGCAATGATGCCAAGATTGATGAGGTGAGGTGAGATGAGGTGTACAAGGCCATGAGTTAGTCTCATATCGCTTGGAGAGAAGAAGATCATGAGCTACTTATATAATTTTTATCCTAAATACAGAAGATGCGTTTTAAAACCGTGCACCGCTACGAATTTCATAAGAACTCCGTAGTTAAGCATGCTTAGGAGAGAGTAGTACTTAGATGGGTGACCCCGTTAGGAAGTCCTCGTGCATACACGGGCAAAGCAAACAATATCTTGTGTGTGTTGGGGTGGATGTTATAAAATATTTATACTGGGTGAAATCCACCAAATCGGAGGATAAGTTGGTGTAGGTCTAAGGTGAAAGACTCGAAAGTCGTGAACGTATGCACGGTTCTTTCAATTGGGCTCAGCCGAGGGTAACCTCGATTCTGAGATGGGATAGGGTGGTGCCCTGGTGAGAAATAAAACTCAAGTAATCATAGTCGGTGTAGAGTCACCATAAGGGAGGTAACCATCAGTTCACATTAAGAAGAATAAAATTAGAATTAAGCCAAGGGTCACTAGAAACTTGGAATGAAAATGACACATTAATGGATCTAGTATCATGTGCATGATATATGTAAATATATAGACACCTGGTCGAAAATAATACTTCTATGACTATGTGTTAGCAATCATCTTGTTTTCCTTTAATCATTTATACTTAGCAGTATTATGCTTTTGCTTTGATGAGAGTGATCGCATGAAGAACATCCTATATGCTTCGACAGTGGGTAGTCTGATGTATCCAATGCTTTGCACCAAATCAAATATCTGCTTTGTCGTAGGCATGGTTATATGATATCAATCTAATCCAGGTATCATACATTGGACAATCGTAAAACATATATTCTCAAGTACTTAAGAAAAATAAGAGATAATATACTAGTTTATGGTGGAGATAACTTAGTTCTTATTTGTTTCACCGATTTAGACTTTATATCTTATATGGATCAAAGAATGTCAACTTTGGGTTACATGTTTAGTCTGGGTGGTGGTGTCGTTAGCTAGAGAGGCATCAAGTAGAAATACATTACGGATTCAACCACTGAAGCTGAATACATTGCAGCATGCGAAACAGCTAAAGAGAAAGTATAGTTAAAGTGCTTCCTACTAGACTTGGATATAGTACCTACAGCGAAGATGCACATGTGATAACAGTGGGGCTGTCACTATGTAACGACCAAGATCAAAGAGCCAAGAGCCAAGATTTTTCAGACTGTGATGCTAAGATGGATGAGGTGAGGTGAGGTGAGATGAGGTATACAACGTCATGAGTTAGTCTCATATCGCTTGGAGAGAAGAAGATCATGAGTTACTTATATAATTTTTTATCCCAAATATAGAAGACACGTTTTAAAACCGTTCACCGCATTGAATTTCATAAGAACTCTGTAGTTAAGCATGCTCAAGTGAGTGTAGTAGTTGGATGGGTGGCCCCCGTAGGAAGTTCTCGTGCAGGTACAGATAAAGCGAACAATATCTTGTGTGTTTGGGGTGGATGTTATAAAATATTTATGCTGGGTGAAATCCACCAAACCAGAGGATAATTTGGTGTAGGTCCAAGGTGAAATACTCGAAAGCCGTGAACATATGCACGGTTCCTTCATTTGGGTTCAGCTGAGGATAACCTCGATTCTGAGATGAGATAGGGTGGTGCCCTGGTGAGAAATAAAACCCAAGTAATCCTAGTTGATGTAGAGTCACCATAAGGGAGCTAACCATCAGTTCACATTAAGAAGAATAAAATTAGAATTAAGCCAAGGGCCGGTCACTAGAAACTTGGAAAGAAAATGACACATTAATGGTTCTAGTATCTTGTGCATGATATATGTAAATATATAGACACCTGGTCGAAAGCAATACTTCTATGACTATGTGTTAGCAAGCATCTTGTTTTCCTTTAATCAGTTCTACTTAGCAGTATTATGCTTTTGCTTTGAATTTTATTCGTTAAAATTATACACATCTCCTTGTTTTTATTTTGTCATTTTCCGATTGTACCTTCTTGAGGGTTTTTCTATGGTTGAAATTCTTCCAGGTTCTCAGGAGTAGGAGTGGATGCTCAACTCAGAGGTGGACATCCTAGTCATCTAGCTATTCAATTATTACTTCTTTCTGTTAGTAGTAATAAGGGACTTGAGTCCTTGGTGTTAGATTCTTCTATCTTTAAATTTTTAGTTGTTGTTTTAGAACTCTTGTTTGTTATTGGATATTTATTTGTTGATATTTGGACTTTATTTTTATGTAGTTACTCTGAAAATATTGCTTTATCTTCTTCTTATCACCATTAGTATGTTGTTGCTCTAGCACACTAAGTCTATCCTAAGTGGCATCTATCCTAAGTGGCAGGAACTGACCCCCGGTCCTCGTGGATGGTTGTGAAAAAAAAACATGTATCTACGACATGCAAGGCCATGCATAACATGATGATGACGACACTCAACGCCATACGTAACACGATGACAATGCATGTGGCCACCCGCTGCACGACGACAATGCACACAACCACCCACGACACGACAATGAATCACAAGGTCATGTGTAACATAGCAACGGTGCATGCAGACACGCGCAACGTGACGACACTGCTTGCACCATCTGCCGTGCGACACGATGTCGCCATCCTAACAATCGTCATTAAGAGGCCATCCAACCCCAAGGGTCTAAAGGTGCTGCCGAAGCACACAAACAGTTCAGTCCCAACTGCAACCTCGACAACGACACATACACCACCCATGGCACGGCCACGATGCGCACAATTATTCACGGCCCCCAGCAACGTATGCAGCCTTGTACCAAGGATCCCAGCCAACCGAGCGACTATCTAACTGGCTAGGAGGGAGTAACTGTGGGTGCAAGAAATGGTTAAGGCAGACGAGCCAACAGAAGCCCGTGCCTCTGAAGTCCATAAGGGCAGCTCATGGCTTACTAGCAGGCCAGCAGAGGCCTGAGCAGAACGAGGTTTACAAGTGCGGCTTGTGGATCATCAGCAGGATAGCAAGGGCTTATGCAGTCAGGAGCCCACTAGAGCAGCTTGCGACCCGATCGAGGACAGCCAGTGAGAAGATAACACGTAAACCAGTCACGTTGCACCACATGGAGCAATCACATCTCACCACCTCCCAAAGGAAAACACCCAAGGGAGAACGACACATGGACCAACAACGGGGTGCCACTTGGATCGACCATGGCTCGACACCTCAACAGAGAGCAGAACCTATAAATACAGCAGTGACAAACAATACAAATGACTTCTTCCGGGACTTTTGGACTAGCTCTGGATTCCTTACTATTTTAGGATATTCAGGCTTTGGGCGAGAGCAGCAGAGCTCCATACCCAGGCTGACCAGATAAAGGCCATGTCTTTCCCTCCACCTTCTAGCTCTATGACCCTCTAGTTCTAGCCATACCAGTTGTACTAGCCTCCCTCCATTGGATCTAGTGGATTGAGGTTGCGACTTACAGCACGGTGACGTAGGCTACGGTCGATCTTCGACAACAAATCCTGTGTCTACTCTCATTACTATCAACTCCTCTCATTCTCACCTCAAGTTACAATCCTACCATTCAGTCAACATTACATCAATTGACTGTGGGAGGAAGTCTTCCGACAACAAAAGATTTTCCCCACACATGTGTTGCAATCGCACCCCATGCACGAGCCCTCGAACCATCGGCCACCGACCGATCCTTCGGGCCAGGAAACCGAGGACCATCCCCCATCGTCCTCCCTGTGCATCTGACCACCACCATTCACGGACCGAAAGTCGAGGCTATGACTGGAATAGTCGCCGGCCCCTGGCCACTTTGGTAGTGGACTGCTTTCCCCCCAGGATCAACCGGAGCTGCCCTACTTACTGGCTGAGTGTCCATCTATGAGATCTCAAGAATAGAGTGCCTCCTCCCTCCCTCATCAAGGTGCCCAACTGTGGTGCACTGGTTCACCGAATGGCCGACTCGCCCACAAAAAAAGCATATCTGGGGGACATTTTCATACACGAACGGTTGATAGAATCAGAATACAGAGTCCGCCGTACTCACATTGGTCCCCAAAGGAAGACTCTTCGTCAGGTCGACCTCTACACAGACCCTGTCATACATCCCTCTTAACCCCTCAAAGGATTTTTTCTCAACGCGGATTGGCCTTCCCACTGCCGTCACGATGTCTTTAATCAGTTCCTCATCCAAGCAATTAATCCATGAGCAGCCCGGCATCTGCACCCACACCAGAGCTTGCTCAATACTTTCCACCTCCAGCCGAAAAAAGGTGTCCACCGTTTTAAGGTCAGCACTCGCCCGTCAAACACCTAAGGACCCCCTTCCCAAACGTCAATCAAATCTTCCTCCAATTCAAACCGAAAGGAGAAAAACCATTAGGAAAGTCCATAACTTGGACTTTCCCGACGCAAGGCCACCGAAGTTCGACTCGCCACCTTAGAATGTCCAGAGGCAGTTTTTGGATCCAAAAACTTTCCGACCAGAGCTTGTCGCCATTTGGCTTGGGCCTTCTGAAGCTTCACCGGATCCAGAAGGACCACTCCAACCACCAACGAAGCCATCCTTGCATGATGGGTGGCATCGAATTGTCCTCCCCACTCTCCCCTCCTTTGGGATGTCACCGTCGTTGTCGCCAGGTAACTCTTAGGCATCAAATCGACCCCCTGTCCTCGTGGATGGTTGTGAAAAAAAAACATGTATGTTTTGCTTTTGGCATATCCATAATCGAATACACTTGTGTCGTTGCCCAAGATAAACTTGTTACCACATCTATAGAGGTATGGCACTTTGACGATGCACCGCCAGAAAGGATAAAGTTTTTCGAAAACCCTGCTGCTAACTTCAAAGGGAGTGAATCGTCGGAAGAATATCTAACTTTGATAATATCTTTCCATTTGTTGTCGTTGGCATTTTGAATATTCCACGTCCACTTACCGAGCATCGCTTGATTAAACTCCTTCAGGATAACCACTCCTTTGCCACCTTGATCCATACTCTGATAGACTAACTTCCATCTCATCAACTAGTAAGCTTCGGCCATGCCGACACTCCATGCCAAAAGAAACGTCCTCCTTGCAGTTTGTCAAGGATTTAATGACCTAAGAAGGAAGAAGATAGAATCCCATGATATAAAATGGGATGGAAGATAAAACTGAGTTAGTGAATCTCATATCCAGACATGTATATGTCCTATTAAAAAAAACTGAAAAACAAATAAATTAGGGGTGGCAATGGGCCGTGTCAGGTCGGGTTCGTGTCATGTTTAGTTTCGGGTCATGTCCAAAACCCTAGACCCAAACCCGACCCGTTTAACTAATCGTGTCTAGATTATATTTTAAACCCGTACCCGACCTATTTATAAACAGGTAGACCCGCTAGACCCGTTTACCACACGGGTTTATTCAGTTGACCCGATCCGAATCAACCCAACATTGCCTGATAGACCCGCTAATACTATATATTATAGTATTGGATTGCGGGTAGACCCGACCCGACCCGACCCGACCAGGTGAATTTTAAACGGGTCTCCCGTGTCCAGACCCTAAACCCGAACCCGACCTGTGGGTCTATCGTGTCGACCCGTTTACGACTCAAACCCGTTTAGCGCTGACCCAGACCTGCTTACTTCGTGTTGGGTTGTGTCGGGTCCAAAATTGCCAGCCCTAAAATAAACAAACATGGTTAAAGGCAACCAACTTGGGAGAGCATTTTTACTACCCGATTGATTTTCTGCACTTGCTTACGGCCCAATCATGGTGTGCCACATCATTCATTAAAAAAAGGGCAAAATCGGGGCAACAGGGTGTAGCGTACGTCCGGGAGCTAGAACAGTCCGCGTTGTGCCCTTTTAATGAACAAAATGGTGCACCAAGATTGGACCGTAAGCAAGTGCAGCAAATTGCTACACACCCCATTTATTGCCCTCTTCTGTTAGAGCAATGCTATTCATATCAATACTTTGGACATATAAAAAACTGGCACCCCAGGTTCTTATGTTCCTATGACGAGCGGTGGCAAACTGTCTCCCTTTGAGGTCTAGACTGACAAGATATATTAGCTCCATTAGTGGCACTTGTCCAGTGTGCCAAGAGCAAGATGAGGGGTTGCTCCATCTCTTCCTCAAATGCCGATTTGATATTGAGGTTTGAGCATAGCATCATGTTGTATAGGTGACACCCATGCTGATAGGTCTTTTGTTGGGTGGCTTTACGACCTCATGGAACTGGAAAGTCTATTATTTGAACAAGCTGCATGTGTGATGTGGTTCTGGAAGGCTCGCAGCAATCTAGTTTTTAATCAAACCCCTCCAAGACTGGGCAAAGTTATCTCCCAAGCTAATTGTATGAAGGCTTCAATGAATGCTGGCGGACATATTGAAAGGGCAAGTCAACATGCGTTGGGAAAAAAAATGGTACAGGCCACCTATGGGTTTCCTAAAAGTGAATGTTGATGCGGCTGTGGGATGTAGCATGACTGTGTGTGGGATGATGATTAGAGATGATAAGGGGATTAACACTACATTGCAAAGGTTATGGGTCCTTGTTCCGCTTTTGAGGCCGATGTTTTGTCTATAAAGGAAGGGATTTTCCTTCTGTTCAACATCAATGTAAACAAAATAATCCTTGAGAGAGATAATCTCTCAGTGACAAAACTTCTAGGGAGATAATCTCTCTCCTAGTGGATGAAAACACTACCCCTCCAACATGGCATCTAATTATAGTGTTACTTTGCTTGCTGGTTTGGGCTAGGTCATCGATTGCAACACATCATTGTATGCAAGAGAATCGATAAAAGTTATAGGAAAAATAGCATTTTTTTTTCTTTTGTTACCGACGGGGCACACCAACTGGAGATCTGAACTTTTTGTTACGGGCCGGGGTAGGGGTGGCAATTCTTGACCCGACCCGCCAACCCGACCCGAACCCGACCCGAAGTTAGCAGGTTTGGGTTTGGCCTAAGCGGGTTCGGGTCATAAACGGGTCGACCCGATTGACCCGTTTATTTAATGGGTCGGGTTCGGGTTTGTACTTATAACCCGATTGACCCGACTTGACCCGTTTAACAAATGGGTCGTGTCAAGCCGACCCGAGCCAACCCGACCCAACCTGACCCAACCCGATCAAACCTGGCCCAATCTGACTTGTCTTGATCCAACCCGACAGGTTTACATGGGTTCTGTTGACCCAACCCAAGCCAACCCGACCCGACAAGACCCGACCCGTTTAGTAAACGGGTTAAACGGGTCGGGTCGGGTCAACCCGTTTAGTAAACGGTTTAAACGGGTTGGGTCGGGTCAACCCGTTTATTAGGCGGGTCGGGTTTGGGTTTAAGTTTTTAACCTGTTTATTAAACGGGTCGGGTTCGGGTTGGATGTTTTGCCCTTATACATATGTCTCAACCCGACCCGAACCCGACCCGACCCGACCCGACTCATTGCCACCCCTAGGCCGGGGTAGCCACGTTGGGTGTGCAGCAGTGGGCGTCCCCCTCGGATCACATTCACTGATGTACACTAAACGATAAACTTATCACATTGGCTGTTGTACATTCCACGTGGCTCGCCCATATTAAGCCGTAATAGAACTTTGAAGCTAACGGGGCCGGTAACAAAAATGCTCTGAACAAGTTACCTCCTTAATCTACGCTGTCGGTGCATAGCACCCAAGTGCACATGCAAAAGGGATGAGAACTCTCAAGCGTTAAGCTGGAGCCAATGTCGTTAGACCAATCACAGCCGTCGGATGGCTGTGACATAAGATGCCGACTAACTAACGTGTAGTGAAAGGGGGTTGGGTTCTCCAACGGCTAATAGTGGTGGCAGATCCTGTGGATTGGGGGAATCGTCCAAACCACGATAACCACCTACTAAAATTATTCTTCTGCTTATAGTTCACCACTCAACGGGCTCCGTCCAACCACCAGCTCGGGGGCATCTATTTGCACCCATGGAATTAATGATGGCACAAAACATAATTAAGTTTTTTTTTTATTTTCAATTTATCCTCATCTTCAACCTCCAGTCGGTCACCATTGATATCGTCCCCATCGCCCTCCACTTCAGCCACCACCCCAACCTCCTCCGTCACCTCTTTTTCCAACGACACCATCTGTTGTCCTCCGCTTCCTCCCTCTCCCTCCTTTCTTCCTCTTCCTCCCTTCTTTTCCATCTTCCCTACTCCAGAATCCTAAATCATTGCATGGCCCTAGCCTCCTCTCCCCTGTATCTCTCCTCCCTCTTCATTCTTTCTCCTCCTCCTCTCTCTTCCTTCCTATTTCTCCATCTTTCCCGCACCTGAACACTAGCCACTGGCCGATATCATCTTCAGAAGAGGGGAAGAGGGAGGAGGAAGAAGGAGAAAGTAGGTGGGAGGAGGAGGAGGAAGGAGGAAGGTGGTCGACTGGGTGAGGCTGTGGAGCGGGGAAGGCAATGGACGGGTGGGTGGTCGGACAAAGACGATGGTGATGGGTGCTCAAAGAGAAGGGGGCATTTTAGGACTACTATGGTGCCAAGAACAACATACCAAAATGGGTTTGGGACCAAAAAATAATCGGATGTCATCACTATTTCCTTGTGAGAATAGATAGACCCTGTTAGTATTATATTAGTCCCACCTCGGTTGTGGTAACGTAAAGATGTGTGTTATCTCTCTATATAAGGAGAGGTATGAGGTTAATATGAAATACAAGGAGTTTTCCCCCCCAAACTATTCTCTCTTTTCCTGTCTTCGTAACATGGTATCAGAGCCGGGCTTTTGTTCCCGGACTCTCTCTCTCTCTCCCCTGTGCTGAAACATCGAGCCCATTACCACCAAGACCAGCTCCGCCAAACACCTGCGCTCCCGTCTCCGGCTTGGCTCCGGCTCCCGTCTCCGACCCCGGCGCTGGCCCCCGCTCCCGTCTCCGGCCCCGGCCCCCACTCCCGTCTCCGATCCTGCCCCGGCCCCAGCTCCGGCCCCCTGCCCCTGCTCCCGTCTCCGACTCGGCCCCGGCCCCGGCCCCCCGCTCCCGTCTCCGACCCTGCCCCGGCCCCTGCCACCGCTCCCATCTCCGGTTCGGCCCCGTCTCCCGTCTCCGGTTCGGCCCCGGCCCTGGCCCCGTCTCCTGCTCCGCACGGGAAGATATCCCGAGTATCCCGTACCGGAGTCCGATCCGTTCGGTACTATCCCGCACCGGCCACTTATCCCGCATCGGAGTCCGATCCGTTCGGTACTATCCCGCACCATATCTACATCCCGCACCGGTACCTATCCTGTACCGGTGCCTATCCCGTATCGAACCCGAATATATCCCGCACGGGAAGATATCCCGTATCGGTGTCTTATCACGCACCGACGCCTATCCCGCACCGCTCAGTGCTGTGCCATGTAACTAATGGCCTCTTATGATCAGTCTACAACGACGTCCTCCGCTCCATCTGGAGTGTCCTCAGCCCAGTTCTCGGCAACACCTATCGAGCAGACAAGGGATTTCCTCCCAGTCTCTACGGACTTTCCTCTTGTGACCGTCGTGGATTGGACTGCGTGGTCGGCTACAGTCCGAAGCATTCTGGATGGATGTGCATTATACGGTCACCTTGACGGCTCAACTCCTGCTCCTGCAGCACCCTCTCACCCAGTGGCCATTAACTCTTGGAGTGTTCGTGACCGCCGCGTTCGTGCCTTTTCTAGTTGCTTCGGTCGATCGCTCTCTTCGTGCAGATCTTGTCACTTTCTCTACTACGGCAGAGCTCTGGACCCACCTCACTGAGCGCTTTGTGGAACAAAGCGGGGCACGCGAGTATCAGCTCTTATCTCAGGCCCAGTCTGCTCAGCAGGGAGAGCAGACCATTCAGCAATTTCATAGTCTTATGCGCGGCTATTGGCGTGAGCTCCAGGTCTTGGAGCCCCCTCTGTTGGAGGTATCCAGAGTCAGTGCCTCCTGGCGTGAGTTACAGATTTTTCGGGAACGACGACAACTCTACCAATTTCTGATGGCTCTTCGCCCAGAGTTCTCTCCTCTTGCGGGTCAGCTGATTCATCGAGATCCGCTTCCTCGTCTCGATGCTATCGTCGCCGAGCTTCTTGCCGAGGAGACGCGTCTTCGCACCGTGGCTGCCCGCAGGGCACCTGTACCCTCTAGCTTTGAGGGGGTTCTAGCGGCCACTCACCCCCCGAGAATTCCACATTTTCGGGGTGGCTCTCGTCCCGCCGATCTGCCTGATACTCGGCGATGCACCCACTGTGGCAAGACAAGGCACATGATTGACTCCTGTTGGCTTCTCCACCCGGAGAAGCGTGCGAGTCCACCTCACCGTAATCGATCTGCAGCTGCCGTTGCTAGCACTACCATTCCTACCCCCGCTTATACCGCAGCTACTACGACGGATCGTCTTCAGTGTCTCGAGATGCGTCTTAAGCAGCTCCTTCTACAGCCTACTGCTGGTCTTTCCGACCCCTCCGGTCTCTCTGCCACCTCGGGTACCTCTGCACCTTGGATTATGGACTCTGGGGCCTCTCACCACATGACACCTGACCACTCTATTCTTACTGCATGTTCTCCCGCCCACCGTATTCCTCCGATACACACTGCGGATGGCTCTCTTCTAGCCATCTCGCAGACTGGGTCCATCACTTCGGGCTTTCTCTCTTTACCATTTGTTCTACATGCTCCCCAGCTTCGCATGAACTTGATTTCTATTAGCTGCCTTTGTGATTCCGGTCTGACAGTTGCTTTCTCTCCCTCTTTTTGTGTTGTGCAGGATCCTCGCTCGGGACAGAGGATTGGTGCTGCTTGTAGGGTCGGTGGCCTATATCACCTGGAGTATCTTCATTTACCTCATGTCTCTCCTTCGGTCGTCTGTAGTGTTGTTTCTTCTGATGCCGACCTGTGGCACAGGAGGCTAGGTCATGTGTCTGAACCTCGGCTTAAAAGTCTTTTCCAATCTGGTGCTTTAGGCCGTGGTTTATTTTCTCGTCTTTCTTTTTGCTCGGGATGTCAGTTGGCTAAGCATTCTGCTAGCCCCTTTTCTACCAGTTTGTCGCAGTCCTGTAGTCCGTTTGATCTAGTGCACTCAGATATTTGGGGTCCTGCGCCTCTTTCTTCTATGAATGGCTATTTATATTATGTTAGCTTTATTGATGATTATTCTCGTTTTATATGAGTGTATCTCCTTCGTCAGTGTTCTGATATTTCCGACATCTATCAGACCTTCACCACCATGGTTCATACTCAGTTTCATGCCCGTATTAAAACTTTTAGGTCCGATTGCGCTTGCGAATATCTCTATTCTACCATGCGTTCTATCCTTCAGTCTCATGGCACTCTTTTTCAACAATCATGTCCTCATACTCATGAGCATAACGATGTTGCAGAACGAAAGCATCGTCATATTCTTGAGACAGCTCGTGCTCAGCTTATCTCCTCGTGCATTCCTCGCACCTTCTGGGCGGAGGCCATTTTGACCTCTGTCAACCTTATTAACATCATCCATTCCCCTGTCCTCGCGGGTGTTTCGTCTCATGAGCGTCTCTTTGGCACCCCTCCTGATTATAGCATGCTGCGTACTTTTGGGTGCACATGTTTTGTCCTCCCTCCTTCTCATGAGCGTAACAAACTGTCGGCTCGGTCCACTAAGTGTGTACTTTTGGGACTCAGTTCTGAGCACAAGGGGTATCGTTGCTATGACCCCCTAGCCCGTCGTCTTCGCATTTCTCGACATGTCACTTTTGTTGAACATGTTCCTTACTACTCTCCTGCGTCTCAGGATCTCACATTCCTTGCGATACCTCCTTCTCTCTCACCTTCTCCTTCTTTCACCGCTCCTCCTGCTCCTGCTCTTGAGTCTTTACCTCCTGCTCCTGTTGTCGTCCCTGCTACACACTTGAGTCCTTCCTCCCTTTCGGATCCCTCGTCTCCTTTGCCTGTTTATCAACCGTCTGACATACTACATGTCACGTCTTCATCTGTTAGTGACTCCTCTGGTGCTCCGTCCACTTCGAGCAGCCTACCTCTACCGGATGCGGATCCTCACAGTCCTCCTCGCTACCCCCAGCGCGAGCGTCACCCTCCTGACCACTTTGGCTACTCCCCTGATCGCTTTGGTTTTGCTGCTGTCACTTCCTACTCGCCTCAGTTCGTTATCTACCTTACTGCCCTTCACACAGCAGACCCCCATCTCCAACGTCCTCCGAAGAGAGCTCTGAAGGAGGACATGGCTCTCCAAGCGAATTGATTGCGCTCCAATCGTCTCCGTTCGGTGCTCTGAAGATCGACATGGTGTTCCACATGAGTCCTGTTTGCTCGGGACCTCCGAACAGCTCCACATACAGCAGAGGCCCTTCGGTGCTTCCGAACAAATTAATTAATTTTTTATTTACAAAAAACCCCTCATCTTTTTACAAATATTTTTTTTATATATCGAACGAAGCATGCAATATCCAACGGTTATTTTTTACACGTTTGATGTAAATTTAGAGGGTTTGGATAAGTTACAAATAGGGGGCGAGGGGTTTGGTGTAAAATGACTAATATATCCTAGTTCGGAAGCCGTTGGAGGGTACCTTCTCTCAACTATAATATTTTGATGATATGGTTGCCAAAATGAGGACCATAGTGCTTAGGAGGTCCTTCTAGTTCGGAGGCAGTCGGAGATGCTATTAGATTTTTATGATTTATTAGGATTTTGTTAAAATGATTTACTAGAGATAATATAATTTATTTTTCGTGTTTGGTGTTCCACCAAACACACCAAATCAGAAAATCTGTGAAAAACATTATTAACCGTGTTGGAGGCTGAGCTTTGTCATTTTGTGAACCCTGGTACGGAAGGGTGCGTGACGTGTGTTTGAACATCAATATTGTCTTATTGCTCAAACTAAGTACGCTACTTTTCTAACCTTCGAAAAAATTTTGGACTAAAACATTTTTAACTTTATAGCCTTTATTTCATGTTGAGATTCACAACCCCTAACTTTTTATTCCGTCGTTTGTTTTTTGCTTCCTGCCATTTCTAAAACCTTATTATCTCACCGTAACCTTTTCATCGCCAGAACCAAACCGGAACCTCTTTAGAACCCTGCCGGAACTTTGCTGAAAGCTCTTCATCGTCGGAACCTTGCCGGAACCTCTTCAGAACCCTGCCGAAACCCTTGCCGGAACCTCTTCATCAAATTGTTGTCGGACAGTCTGGCATAAAACCGAGGAAGATGAGAAGACATATACTCGACGTAAACCCAATGTAAAACCGACGCAAAAATAATCAACGTAAACCTGACATAAAACCGACGTAAACCCGATGTAAAACCCGACGTAAAACCCACGTAAACCCGACATAAAACCGACGCCAAAGTTACGGGTTAAACCCGATGTAAATCCTAAACCGACGTAAAACCGACGCCAAAATTATTCAACCAATGTTTTCACTACTATTAAGGATAAAATGGTCAGAAAAAATCATAAAACACTCGTGCCACTAAATCGACACGTGTAGGTGGTAAAAAAAGTAACATTTTTGGGCTCTGTACTTAGTTTGAGCAATACTACTAACCCGGTGGTCACTTTGGAAAAATTCTCGAGCTCCGCATCTGTTCAGCTTTGAATGGGTATACAACAACCATTCATTTTCTATTTATTTAACCTTGAACCATTACACATAGAAATAATTTTTTGAGAATGTGCTGGTGCATCTTCTTTGAATTTGAGAGCAAATTCAATCCGAATTTAGTTTTTCATCTTCTCTATTTTTCTTTTTGTGGGCATCGATAAAGTATCAATCTTGGATTCACGTCTCCTGTGATCGTGCTTGTCAGAAGATCCGAACAGACCGGGGTGTTGGACCTTGGGAGCGTGCTATCGTCGTGAATACCTGAACGAACATGGGTGAGTACATCCTTAGGGCTGCGAGCAATCGTGCCTCTCCCCGATAGTCCAACCAGTTTTCTTTCTTATATATTTGATTGTTATGTAGTTCAAAAAAAAAAAAAAATCCGATTAGATTTCCATAATTATTTCTTATTACTACCAACAAGACCTTCCAGGCTCCTTCTGTGGACCATCTACCTTCTTTTTTTTTTTTTTCAATCTTCTGCTACAACCACATGCATGATCAAGACAGAGCCTCTCATTGTGACAGTAAGAGGACCCAAGCTGACTTAGCTGATCTTGTTGATCAAGCTCCCCCTCATGCAGGCAACATCGCCTTTCCCTTTCCCCTCTCCCTTCCTAGTCGAGGGTTTCGCCAATTTTTCGTGGCGGCTTCGGGGAGGTCGGGATTTTTGACGGAACTCCTCCCCAGGTACGGATCTAGGCTTTCTCCCCTCCATTCCCCATGTAGATAAGGGTGTACAGAGCTTTGTGTTCCTGATTTTGGGTCTTGCGGTTTGGCTCCGGTTACTCCTCGGGTCCGGCAATCCTTCACCTACGTTGTGATGCGGGGGTTTCAGCCAATCGATGCGGAGGCCACGGTAGTGAGCTAGCCTGGGCTCGTTCCGGCGGCTCTCGGCCTCAACGGTGGCTAGAGGTTCCTGGCGGCACGGTGTGGTGGTCCAGTAGTGCTGACTTGCGACTTCCTTCCCGCAGTGGTGCCGACTGGTGGCGGCTCTTCTGTTTTTGGGCTTGTGCTGGCATTTCTACGGGTAATTTTTTCTTTTTTTACCGTTGCACCGGGTTGGCAACTGGTGGTGGGCTAGTGGCCCTATTGTTTGATCGCCGGTGTGGTGTTTATTAGGGCTGGTGTCCCTGTGATTGGTCTCGGCTTTAGGCCGTTGGTTCCATGGTCAAAGTGGTGATTCCGGTGGAAGTTCTTCCGTTTTCCCTATTGACCCCTCGGCTAAACGGTGGAAAGGCACTGGTGGTGGCAATGATGCTACCTGTGGACTAACGAAATGTAATCTCTCCCGCATGACTAGATATCTGTGGACTCACTACAACAAAAGCCACTTAATGCAGCTGGATAATCGACTCGACCAGACTAAACAAGGCCGTTTATGTCCAAATTTTTGTAAAAAAATTATGGTCTTAGTTATTTTATCCAGTGGCCATGATGCGCTGCTGTAAATATGGCGATAAATCTACGGCTGACAAGTTTGCCGAAAAAAGTTGGCGTTAATGCACTTAAAGCCGTTTTACCCTCTCCTAGAGTGGTTTAAAAATAAATAAAAGAGAGGCTCATTTGTGACACATGTTACTGCTAGCTCAGGTGGTTATGCAGGCTCATCTTCGACTCGATCAGGCCCTTGCTCGATCTAGAGGTTAGGGTTTGGGTGGAGCTCATTAATTTTGTTTTGGACAAATTGATCTACGGTCCTTCAACCATATCATATTTAACAATAAGGACAGGTAAAGTGATGTTTTAGCGTTTAGCAGTTTGAAAAATATCCATTTGACCCCTATATGCAGCTACATACAATTCGATAATAATGAACAACATTTTTTTGAAATCACATTTCACTATAATATAGTAATTTCACTGTAACAATGGTTAACAATATGCTACAATATATTGAGATTGTTACTCTTTGCGACAATACTTTACAAATTGTTACTCTTTATGTCGAAATAGGTAAGAATACACACTTTCCGTTGTAGTCTCCACTAATTCGACGGCCTGGCCCAAAAATAGGCAGCATACTATTGTGAGGGCCTGGGTCACCATTTAATGCACTTAATGTTGTTTTAGCCTCTCCTCAGGTGGCTTAAAAATAAATAAAAGAGAGACTCATTTGTGGCTATGCAAGTGTGTTTTTATCCCAATGATCATAGTTCAAAATCAACCTGTCAGTATAATATTTTCGCTTGTCTTCGGCCCGAGTCAGGCCCATGCTCGAGATAGTGGTTAGGTTTGGGTCGAGCTCATTAATTTTGTTTTGGGCAAATTGATCTATAGTCCTTCAACCATATCATATTTAACAATAAGGATCGGTAAAACGCTGTTTTAGCGTTAGGTTCTACAGTTTGAGATCGCATTTCACTATAGTTGCTACTTCACTGTAGCAAAGAATTACAATCTACTACAGTACTTTGAGATTGTTACTCTTTTTGTCGAAATAGGTAAGCATAAACATGTCCATTGTAGTCTCCACTAATTCGGCAGCCTGGTCCAAAAATAAGCGACGTACTATTGTGGAGCCTAGACCTCCATTTAATGCACTTAATGCCATTTTAGCCTCTCCTTGGTGGCTTAAAAATAAATAAAAGAGAGGCCCATTTGTGACGCATGTTACTGCTAGCTCAGGTGGTTATGCAGGGATGTTTTTATTCCAATGACCATCGTTCAAAATCAACTTGTCGGTATAATTAATATTTTCTCTCGTCTTCGGCCCAAGTCAGGCCCATGCTCGAGCTAGTGGTTTGGTTTGGGTCGTGCTCATTAATTTTGTTTTGAGCAAATTGATCTACAATCCTTCAAATATCATATTTAATAATAAGGATATGTAAAGATATGTTTTAGCATTACGTTTTGCAGTTTGAAAAATATCTATTTTACCCCTATATATAGTTGTACAGCGAAATACCATTCGGTAATAAAGACAACATTTTTTTAAAATCACATGTCACTATATCTGCTATAGTGATTTCACTGTAGTAAATAGTAACAATCTGCTACAGTACTTTGATATTGTGACTCTTTGCTACCACACTTTGCATATTGTTACTCTTTTTGCTATAGTAAAATCAATATAGCAGTCACTATATAAACTATGTTGAAATCACTATAGCAAAGAGTATCAATCTGCAAAGTACTGTAGCTAAAGAGTAACAATTGCATATTGTTACTCTTCTAGACAGTGATGAGTAACATTTGTTATTTTAGGATTAGGGGTCATTGTTGTTATTTAAAGGAGAGAAAAGTCAATAGAGAGACTTGCTATAAATGCATCTTTTCAGGAAGGACCTTGTGCAAAACTATCTCTTTGTTCAAACTTTTCTCCAAACGGATCTATTGTCAGGAACTTAGCATTACCCCCCCCCCCCCCCCCCCCCCCCCCTTTTTTTTTTTTAAATCAACTCTCTTCTAATCTGACGGTCAGGCCCACTGTCGCAAATGGCGGGTAATTTTGATGCTTGGCCATCGCAAATATTGCTTTTAATTCGATGATCATGCAGATTTGTGCTTTTGTGACGATGGTTAATGTGACCATCAATTTCGATGGCCAGACCCCCAACTTTGCCTATAAAAGATCAATTTTGACCACCAGATTTGGTGGTTTCTATCGTAGTAACTCAGACATGAAGGCAAGGCCGCCTCAACCCTAAGGATATTAAGACGGTCGCTTAAGGCCCCATGTGAAAAAGAGCCATTCCTAACTCAATGCCACTTAAATAACCAAAAGGCCTAGTATGAAAAGAAGGTCCCAATGCATTTTAAACAACATGAGAACCTTACCAAATAAAAAGGGTAATTTTAACTTTCACCCTCAAGTTTATCTCTGCTTTTGAGTTATAGCCCCACTTGTTTAAAATTTGACCTACAACCCCAATCTGTCTGCTATCCATCGATGGGCGTTACGCATGTTGAGCTGGCTTTCATGAGCTAGCATACTTACGATATTGCCCTTGCTTGTGTGGCTAAATCAATATTTGGGATTTTAATGGCCGTATCAAACAGTTGAGACTATTTTTTCTAAAATAAGGATTGAGTTCATCCCCAAAATTGCTTTCATCCCCAAAATTGAGTTCATTCCCAATTAATCCATTGTTGATGTCGTCGCAGAGGAGAAAGGTCGCCAAAATTCTCAGAACCAAAGGGAAACAAAATCTTAAATTTCTCAATCAAACATCATCTTCAAACACCTTCCAAACCTAATTCTCTTCTTGTAGAAATCAGCTAATTGGTGCAATATTTCTGCATTATCCATGGAAACCCATGAAATCTCTGTCAAAATCATTGCATCCCTTCCATTTAAAACACTCAGTCCAACATAGTCTTGTTAACATAATTCATGAACAAGCCGCCAGGGATGGAATCGAGGATGGTGGAGTTGCAGTGGTCGGTTATGAGATATTAGCCGGAGAAAAAAGGGAGACAACAGAGGAGAGGATTGTGAGGAAGAGGAGGGCCCATATATAGATGATGAATCTGAAGGGGAGATGCAAAAACCCTAAACCTAATATTATGTTTCGAAAAGGGAGGGAGTGGAAAATGGTACTAATTAGAAGAGATTGCTCTAGTGTGATCACTTTGCCGGTGGCAGCCTTCTCGTGCCTCGACGTATCAGATGTGGAGGAACTTATCGGAGATGTTGCTCTTAGAAAAAGTGATGCTGAATCTGATTGGGTTTTCTTAGTCTTTTCCACGATTAAGTGTTTGACTCCCTTCACAATACCTGAATGTTTGATTAAGCCCCAAACTTGAGTTCATCCCCAAAATTGATTTCATTCCTTAAAAATAATCTTAGTTGTTTGATTAAGCCTGAATGGCTATTAAAATCCCAACCGTTGATTTAGCCACACAAGTAATGACAATATCGAAAATATATTAGCTCATGAAAACCAGCTCAGCTTGCCAAATGCCGATAGACGGCTAGCAGACAGAATAGGGGTGTAAATAGGGTTGGCAATGGAGACTCCGAAAACCTGACTCGAACCTGTAACGAAACATCGGGCATGGATACAAATTTTGTACCGGAAACAAGATTTGGGTAGGTTATGGGTATGGAAACTCTATCCAATTACTTTCGGGTATGGATACGGATACCTCAATCCCCATACCCAAAAATTGTCCCTATAATTTGTGTATACAAGATAATATAGTTCGATCCAAACTCATTTTCTTATATCTAAATTCTATCTGAACTCATATCCCTACCCGAACTGATTGCCACCACTGGGTGTAAGTCAAAATTTTAAACCAGTGCAACTTAAATGCACCGGGGGGGGGGGGGGATCAAAATTACCCAAATAAAAACCTTAAGGCCCCATATAAGATAAAAACTTCACTCTACTTCAAAAATTAATTTTATTTATATTATTATATTATATTATCAAAAAAAGTCATATTTGACGTTTTTGCCTTGAGCTTCAACTTGTATCCAGCTGTTTAATTTTTCTCCCCTTTTGGTAAGGGATTGTATTTTTTATGCCTAAAAGACAAAAAAAGTCATGAGGAAAGAGCCAAAAGCTCAGGCGCGTGGGCCTCTCTGGTCGTTGATTGTTGGATTTGGACTTACCTTTTTTTTGTTTTTTTAGAGCTCAAGTTTTCATCAATGAATAAATTACACTTTGCCCCCCTAAAGTTTGGCTCAGAAACACCTAACCCCCTCAATAGTTAAAAACTTCACTTTCCCTCCTTCAATTCAGTTATGATCACATAAAAATTACCAAATGAGGAAATTAAATAGTTAGCAAAAGGGGTATTGTGCAAATATTTAAAACTTTAGGGAGCGATTTGGAACAAAATAAACTATAGGGGGCTCTTGTCTTTGAGCTAAACTTCAGGAGTCAAAGTACAATTTACCCCAACAAAGGATAAATTACACTTTGCCCCCCTAAAGTTTAGCTCAAAAACACTTAATCCCCTTATAGTTTAAAAACTACATTATGCCCCCTTCAATTCAGTTTTGATCAGATAAAAATTATCAAAAGAGGGAATTAAATAGTTGGCGAAAGGGGCATTATGCAAACATTTAAAACCTAGGGATCGATTTAGAACAAAATAAACTATAAGGGATTTTAAGTATTTTTTAGTCAAACTTTAGGGGGGCAAAGTGCAATTAACCCATCCAAAAAAAAAAAAAAAAGTATTCATCAAGTCATAAAAGCGAGAAGCTTATTCAAATGGTGAGTGATGGGCTAGAGTGGGAGGAGACGAATCCATTAAATAAATAAAAAATAATAATTTATAATATAATGTCTCTCTTAAATGTGTGGGCCACTGTGGACGTTTGAGCATCGTCCGCGATCCCATCCCACCATTGGACAAAGAGACACTGCCGAAAGTTGAGCCCAATGGCGACAGGATAAGGTCTCCAAACCCCTCCAAAGCCCCCCATTTCTTTTCCGCATTTCCATTACTTGTCTTGGTTTCTTTCTCTCTTTCTTTCTTTCTTCCCAATAGTACAAACCTTCTCTTTCATTGTTAAAAAAAAACCTATGATTGTGTTTCCTTTATTAAAAATTATAAATGAATTTTATTTTATTTTATTTATTTACTTAGTGAAACACCGTAAACAATGTGACTCGAGATGGAAAAAAACTTTCAGTACTCACGACTGCTGTACTCTCGCTCTGTGCACACCAATCAGCAGGTTGCACTCTGCAAAACGGTTATATAGGTTGGAGTGAGGATTCTATGTAGAACCTCTACGGATACGTTAACTATAGTAGTTAGGAAAAGCAAAAATGTTACTCCAACATTGAATATGCACATCAATCAAGAACATCCAAATTGTTCTCTAATCGATGAAAAGCAGTCATCCCGACCTTAGGACATCGGGTGGTTACCACATCAGGATGTTCATGATCGATGTTGGAATAGTATTGCTCTAAGGACAAAGCTACCAAAACAACCGGGCCACAACTGGACAAAATGTCCCGATGAGTGTCCAAATAGCTTTGCTCTGCATCCTACCGATACTTGGATTGGGCATGTGTGATCGATGCATGCACCCGTCATGAAACGGACCGCGTGTTTCATCATTGGATGATCATCGATTGCGAGAGTTCCGTGTCTTGAAGGAGTATGTATAGATAAACAAAGTGTATGTGCCAAAGGCGAATCCATTATATATTAGGATAAACAAAACCATCGTTCTTAGAGCAGTTGGCAATGGTACCGCTTCTTATGGGTGCTTACCCGGATCGATTCTTGCTTCAGTCAGGTGGTCCTCTCCAGTTCGTTGTGGGCCAGGTGGATCCATTCATGTGTTTTGCTCGTGCGGCTGCTTCCTATGTGTTGTGTCATGATGGCCTCTTCTGGTGGTCCAGTGAACCCTAGTTATGTACCGCAAAAAAAAAAAATAGTGAGTATAATCATTTAGGGTGAAGCTATTGGAAGGTTTGCTTTGGACCACTTGCTGCTTTGGGGGATTAAGTTTCTTAGACATTTGGTTAAATATAAGATATGGGTGACTCATATGAAAGGAACTCCCTCTTGAGCCATTTTGTTGACCATCCATGCCTCTATGGTGGGAGCTTAGGCTAAAGGGAGCCAAAGGCCCTGCCTTGTAAGATCACACTCTTTGCCATTAATTTATTTTCGTCCACACTGCTTTGTGTGTTGGAATGCATCCAAATGGGATGTCACATAAAGATGTTACTCTCATTTCTCTAGTCATCTCATCATGAGACAATGGTGGACCATGGACTTTCAATGCTAATGCTGCCATCTCCTTTTTTTTTCTTCCTTATGAAGCCCAAGTGGCAAGTGGGTCTAAGGACTCTAATGATTCCTTGGAGCTTAACAAAATAAAAATTAGTCAAAAATACTCTACTTAGGTCTATAGTTTTTATCGATTCCTTTACACGGAATTACACGGAATGGTGTGTCGTGATCACAGCCATCCATCGTACCCAAGCTCTGATTGGTGAATCGCACTCAGCCTCGACAGTCTTAGTGGCCATGACATGGTAAGATTAGTTAAAACCCATGATTCAACCTCCTTATGGGAAAATCTGTGCAAAGATGTCGGGTAATTCGAGTGGTGTTGATTTTTTGATAGCCCTTTATGGTAGAGTTATTGAACTAAGTGGACCTGGTTGGTTGTCGTGGTCCTGGTTAGACCAAGAGACTTAACCAAGAGGCTTGACATGGTTGGTGGTGAACCTATTTTCGATTTCATGTGCACTCCATAGCCGTTGGATGCCCTAATGGGATGTATTTATCGATTGCCCACATCTATTATAAATAGATATGCAGGGGTGAAGTACCACACGTACGTCATTAAAACCACTATTGTGAATCCAGAGAGATTCAAGAGAGTCCATCAAATCCTCAAGAAACGACAATGTGTTGAAGATCTTCATCCGGTATTACATGAAGGATCTCTATATCTCATCTTCTCTCGAAGGTACGCATTCTTCATCCATGGAAACAAAATTGGTCTATCGATTGGGAGCGGTCTCGTGGAGAAAACCCCAACAATAAGTGCCTAGAGAAGCTTGTAGGTTTGGACTATAAGTTTTAGGAAAAATTTTGAGGTTATGTGTCTAAGGTCCCTGACAATAGATCGCAGAGGTGAAAAGGACAGCCAAGTGATGGCTTCCACCTGAAGTCCTTGAACAACAGATCGTTCAGTGTAAAGGGTTGCCAAAACCCAATACTACCCTTACCAAACCCGAAAATACCAATCTCTCCCCCGACGCCTCCTCCTTCCTCTCAACGGCACGACCATGGCAGCGAGCAACAACGGCACCTCAGCCTCCACCTCCTCCCGTCCCCGACGCCTCCTCCTTCCTTCTTAATCACACGAGCAACAGCAACGGCGAGCAACTGCAACGCGAGTTGGTGAGCAGCGTTGCAGCTGCTCACCGTCCCCGCCCCAATAGCTGTGAGAAGCAAAGATGAGGAGGAACGGAGATGGAGGGGTTTGGTCGTGTTCGATTAGGTCTAGAACTTCTAGATCTTCGGTTTAGGTTCGGCTCGTCGTGACAGATACTGCAATGACGACGGTGCGCAGTTCGGTTCAATTCAGATTAGGTCTAGGGTTCATCCATGGCATATAGATGTGTAGGTTTAGGTTTAGCTTTGATTGGAATGGCATCAAATGAAAATTTGAAATGTTTCCAGGGGTATTTTTGTCCTAAAGTTTGGCAGGCCTTCAAGCCATTTGAACTTTTGATCAGGGACGGACTGCTAAGTCCCCCAAAAATTTTGCTCCTGTTGGAGGATGGTCTAGATGCTCAATGACCCATCTGGATCGTTCACTACTGTGTTTGGAGAAAGAGAGCACCCAAATTCGATGCAGAAAGGATGTGAGTGAGATGCACAGGTTG
Source organism: Chamaelirium japonicum (assembly GCA_947650365.1). Lineage (NCBI taxonomy): Eukaryota > Viridiplantae > Streptophyta > Magnoliopsida > Liliales > Melanthiaceae > Chamaelirium > Chamaelirium japonicum. Next base: position 36,106,119 of record OX393550.1, on the reverse strand, counting down.
CGATTGTAAGTAAAGTACAGATCGAACGGCTCTATATTCTTCCGTGCAGTAGGTACCGGTCCAGATGCATCATTGAGCAAATGGAGCATGCATCACCACAGTGTTATCGTTTTGATCACCTCGATCTGTGACATCATAAATATTCTCTTCTATGATTACTTGACCTGTTACATTGGCTAGTTATGATGATTTATATGTTCAACTTAATTGTTAGGGTTTCACTTCGGTTCCGAATTGCAAAATTCGATACCATACCGAACCCATCTCCACCATCCATCTCATTTTTCCTGCATCCTAGCGGTGGAAGCATTATTCTAGGGGCCATGGGATGAACCCAAGGTGGACGCCTGAGATCCCCTACAAGGCAATCCGATGCTTCCTATAAATTTCGGTACAGTACCGAAGTGGGTACCATAGGATTTTCCTGAGTCTTGGGATGAAGTTTGGATCCAAATTTTCAGAATTAGAAGATGCAAAACTTGCTTCGAAGAAAATGTGATGAGCTAATAAATTTGAGCTTGGCTCACCTACAAAACAAGCCTAAGCTTCTGGCCTTGGTTTTTGGCTCAATTAATAGTCAAATAGACACGAACGCACAACTATTGAGCTTGTTCGAACTCCAGACTCAGTCAAAAGCTTAGAGTATGTATATTGACTTTTCAAGCCTCTTTGGGGTTTACAAATAACCCCTCTTATCGACGGAATTTCTTTTAACAAAAGACTATTCAAGCCTCTTCATGAGCTCAATCTTAGTCAAGTTTGATTTGTTTGAGCTTAGCTCTTTATTAAATGAGCCCAAAATCGGGGCTTGGGTTTGGCTCAATTAAAAATGAAACAAACTCAAACAAATCTTACCGACTTTGTTTGTTAATGTGTTAGTATCTGGGTATGATCTGATACCAGTTTGTTATGCAATCTCTATGGATCACAAAGATTATAATGCAAATCGATTATCCGATGGATCAGTCTCGGAACACAATCACAATATCAAGTACTAGAAGTAAGAAACATAAACAGAAAAAATCCAAACACAGAATAGAAACAAAGTCACACAAAAACGAGACAAATATTTTACGTGAAAACCTTGCATGAAAAACAACAAGTAAAGATGATTAGACAATCCACTATAATGGTAAAACTAAGAAATTACAAGCAACACTCAACTTCAACGGAAAGACCTGCTTCACCTAGGGCATCTTCGCCTCTCAAGAATCTCACCAAGTCTCTCTCACCAAAGAGATGAATTTCCCTTGAAGTCTCTTTCTGTGCATACAAAGAAACCCTAAACACCCCTTTATATAGTAGGATACGCCTCCCACTTAACCCCATCAAAACCCCAATCCAAACACCTAAATAATTTAAAAAATGGGTTAATCCTGACCCATAACGTTGGGTGGTGCGAACCACTACCCAGTACCACCCGAACAAAAAGCACACTAGGCGCCTGCCATCAAGTGGTGCGTATCGCGGTGCACACAAAAATGTGGGATTAAAAAGTTGTTTTAGAAAAAAATGAACAGAATATCCAATTTCTAACCAAAAATATAATAAAGCCAAGAACTACATTCTCATCTTGGCCGTGCAACCGAAAAATACTCGCTAAACACTCTAGGTGGATCAAGGTTATTAAAAAAATCCGAAAGGAAGAATCTAAAATAAGCCAAGTAAGTTGGAACAGAGTTGAAAAAGGTGAACGCAGACTGACCTCGATCCAACCCCGGTTAAAAAGTACCACGTGGCGTCCATTAAACCTACGAAAATAGATAGCTTCCCTAACCCCCCCCCCCCCCCCCCCCCCCCCCCACCCACACCGGGGTAACTCTTTGGCAAATTGGTTAGCCGACATGAGGACGTGGAGAGAATTTAAGCAGGGGGTAGAACTAGAAAGGCAGCCATTAGGTGAATTAATTATTGGCGGGAAAACCTCTAAGCGTTCACATTCCCGGGCTTTGTGCGTACTGGGTAGGGCCCTTTGAATTTTCCCACACACAAGCAAGCGAGAGACATTTCATTTGCTTCGAGCTCTTCCGGCTTCTAAGTCTATAAATATCCCCGGCCGCAACCTCAGCTCTATCATAGATCTCCATCCAACCCATCTGGGCCTCAACTTCTCAGAAAATTTGGGGGGGTTTGGGGGTGTAGTTCCTGCATTCCAACTCTCGAAGTCGATCAGAATCTCTAATCTTGAGACACTCGGCCTTCTGGGTTGTCGAAAATATTCTCCTTGTCCAAGTTTCTAGGCTTTGTTTTGATCTGGGTTTATCTTTGTTTCGCAAATTTCCACAAGATCATCGCCGAGAACCCACCCTTGATTTGAAATTTCTAATCTTTATCATTTTGCTTTGATTCTTGGAAATTTGTGGGGTTTTTTTGTTTTTAAGAAGAATGATTCTGCTATATAAGGGCTGCATCCTCTGGAATTTTTACTCGGTTTTGGAGGAATTTCGCGTCGAGAAAAGCTACTATTTTTGGATATTTCAAATTTTCAATAGATACAGCATGGGCACATAGCTGGTAGTCTCATGTTCTATTGGAGTAAGCTTGGCTTCTTGTTTTTTTCTTTTTCATTTCTTTTTCTTGAAGCAAGACTTGTGCTTGGTCTTTATAAAGAGTTAGTAGTTGTTCTTTTCCGGGTTTCGAACAATTGAGTGTTGAAGGATGAGCCAGATGTCTCTGCCACCCGGCTTCCGCTTCCACCCCACTGACGATGAGTTGGTGGGTTACTACTTAAAGAGGAAGGTCGACGGACTGACGATTGAGCTCGAAGTAATTCCGGTGATCGATCTATATAAATTTGATCCATGGGAGTTACCAGGTAATTCTAATGCAACTGCTCTATTTGCTGAATTGCCATAGTTTTTGTGAATGTCGATGATGTTTGCTTGATCGAGTTAAATCTCGTTAATCGGACTTTCCATCAGTTAAACAGCAAAAGAAGAGTCTAAATGCAGCATAAATTTTGCCATAGATCAAAATTGTTCTGAATTAAGCTTCTACACTCGCCCTTCCATACTTCGAATCCATGATGTAGTGTTAGACCTACATTTCCTGCTAGTTATGGAACCTTAACATGTTTCGGATCGAAGTGTGTGATGGCATGTAGTTTTATTTCAGCTCTATGATAACTTGTACAACAGAGATTGTTGAGATGGTCATGCCTCACATGGTTTAGTCCCACATCGGTAATAGGAGTGGGGATCTTTGTCTTAATATACCCGATTACTTCCCTCCTCAATAGGTTACTTTTGGGGAGGAACTCCGGTCGTCACATGGTGTCAGTGCCCCACATGTGTGTCCTTGCCACGCGTGTCCTGTGTGAGGGGGGGTGTTGAAATGGTTTAGTCCCACATCGGTAATGGGAGTGGGGATCCTTGTCTTAATATACCCAATTACTCTCCTCCTCAATAGGTACCTTTTGGGGAGAAACTCGGGTCATCACAGGGATGAATGGAGTTTCCTATTTCACGTCTTTCCATCCGTCGTTCTTGACTAGATTCTTTTCCGGTCTAGGGAAACCTTGGAGGGTTGTTCCTTGGTTATACTGCACCTTTACCCACCGACCGGCCATTCAGAAAATCCTTGTTAGCCTTCTCTAAAGTCGATCCGTCTTGTCGTGATTAGACTTGGAAGTTGACGATGAATCAAATTTGTGCTATATTGAGTATCCCAGTTGGCACCATTGTCTAACATAATAGAGGAATAACTATCTTTTTTACAAGAATCTAGCCCTTTTCTCTCTAAGTCGGTCATAGATCAGACTTTTTATCTCCTAAAAAGTTAAAAAAGTCGGAATATCACCAATCTCAATCTTCATGAGGTACAAAGTTATACTCCTGAAAGATTCTTACATCAACATCATCAATGTGGTGTCCTTCCACAAGTAATTGGAAGCTATTTACTGTATATCTTTGCTTCTAATATTCATCGATCTCGCTCTTCAAATTGTTATTTCCGTAGAACACACGACTCTAGCTTCATCCAGCTAGTTCACCAAACTATTAATATTGTTTCAGACAAATCATTCCTGCCAAAAAGAGATATGGAGTGGTTTTTCTTTTGCCCGCGGGATCGAAAGTACCCGAATGGATCGCGCACCAATAGAGCGACTGGAGCGGGCTACTGGAAGGCCACCGGTAAAGACCGCAAGATAGTCTGCGAGTCTTCAGTGCAAGGGCTAAGGAAAACCCTCGTTTTTTATCGTGGAAGGGCTCCTGGCGGAGAAAGAACTGATTGGGTGATGCACGAGTATCGCCTTTGTGAGGATCTATCGCAAGGAACTCCTAATTTTTTGGTGCGCAACAACTCTTTTTTTTTCTTTGAATTATTTGTGATCCCATATTCTTTTTGTTGCATTTTTTAACCATATTGGCAATCTTTGATCTCTAGGGAGCTTTCGCGCTGTGCCGTGTGGTTAAGCGACATGAACATGGGCAGAAGGCAAGTGATCTCCAAGGAGAATCCAAAGCTAAAAAGAGCATCCTTTCTGCTATCAGCCTGAAAAAATGTGTTAGCAAGGTTTCGAGTAGCCCGGAAGAGAATCCATCTCATGCAACTAATCTTTTCGAGAGATGCAATGCTCCGAACCCCATAACTTCTCCTTCAGAAATTGGAAAGGGGGCTGAGACAGAGCTTTTTATGATGGACACTGCTCAGACAAGCTTGTGGGGATCAAATGTTCTTTCAGATGCTTCACAGGTATCAATCACACTTCGAACTAGGGGAACTAAAAACCATCCTGGTTAAGATATCACAGCAATTTTGTTTAATTACATTGGAATTGTGAATCCATCAGCATACAAGATTGCTTAATGCTGCTGTAGGCTAACCTAGAATTCTCTCCCAACTTATTTCAGCCCTTTTCGCTCGAAGACTACATTTCATCTGGGTCTATAATCCGAACAGAGTTCCCCAATTCCGCACAAGAGTATAATCTCTCGCCCGTCTCGCCCGATTCAACGTTCACAGTCGAAGCATATTTGGCCGATGAGCTCAGCGGGAATGCATGCCTGCCCTCTTTCCCGAGTCCTGCACATTGCATGGGCATATACAGCGACTGCGAAAGCATGGAATTACAAACCCTCGGATGGAACCCACCGCAGTTTATGAACCCAACGATCAATGGTACTACAAGGGTTACATGATTCTTTTCGGTTATTGAAGCATAAGTACTAATTGCTCGATTTTTTTTAAAAAAAAGAGTACTAATTGCTCTATCACTGCAGGTATCCAAGCTTGGAATCCAGCGGTGCCCACGATTTGTCGACAAGCAAGCGAAGGGGAGGAAGCCAACTTGTGGCTGCAGGAAGACAACTTGGTGATTGTGATCTGAAGGATTGATCGTTCGGAGATTGAGTCGGAAAGACTCCACTTGTCCATGGATAGCAAAGAGGGACCCAAAAATAATAAGTATGAGATTACTATAGTTTGCAGTTGATTAGCTAGTGCAGGACCTCTGAGGCAACAGCTTTTAATGATTGCTCTTAGAAACTAAAAAAACCAGCAGCTCCTGCTTTGTAGTGAGAATGAAGACCTCCATGACAACCCTTTTTAATGCTTGTGCTTGGAGACATGAAAGTTAGCAGTTTGCCGGTATCTATAGTTGTGTACTATGTACCATGTAAGCAAGCTTGTATTAATCTATGTATATCTATGTTTAATGAGAATAAAGATTTTCGTATCAAAGGCTTACAAACAAATGTGATCGGCGAACAGAATTCAATCAGTTCCAAGATTTTGATCAGTACCACAGCAGTAAACTAGACGAACTTGTATGATTGTCATCTAATGCCTCTGCCTAACATCTCTGGGTTCAGGGTAAATTGTTATGTCCGATGGAGCCTGATGGTTTGGTTAGAACTCAACGTGCCAAAGGCCTCAACAGTTTGGTGGGCGGGGGGAGTTCTCCCATCGAAGGCGGATATTTTTGGGCATCCGTACAATTTTGGAGGTATTCTCAGTACTATTTTATGTGGTTCTATATAAGCCCTAAATGCCTGGTGGAGATATACGGATGGTTCGCCATCAGACCCTGTAATACCTTGTCGCGTCTTTTATTTTTGGCTCGGAGCATTTTGGAATTGGTCATGAAAAGCGGACGTAGACAATGTACCAAACCTCGTTAAATCTGTCTTTTCAGGCAGTGTGATTGTATCTTGCTCTTTCGTTTGTTGCCAACGCCAGTAACAAAATCGCGGACAGTGGCTTCATTTGCTGCATTGAATAGTAAGCATCGGCCGATTTCAATATTCGTCGATCATTAGTAACCGAAGCAAGCTAAGGATAAAACGAAGAAATACCTCGTTGAAGCCTAGCAAAAGGTACAACGGAGGCGGGAATAAGATGAAGCATGTCCCTTTCCCCCGCAACCTCCAATGAAAGAAATATCAGTGGTGCCATTTGAAGAATCTCAGAAAGGGAGCCATTTTCCCCTCAGGAGTCCCTTTCAGCATTTCTCTTTGAAGGGGATCCAACCAAGGTGTACCTTTCATCACAGCCGTATCATATTCCCCCCCTGAGATTCTAACCAGAGGCAACCCACAACTACTGCAAGTGTACTACTGTCCATTGCTCAAAGAAATGATCATCTGTGTCCTCAGGCTGCTCGTCGTATCGAAGAGACAGTGAGGGCGTGGGCGGTCTCTATCTCCGGCAACCTCAAAGAAGATCTGCAGAAGGTTTTTGGGTAGCAATGGCTGCTCTTGACTTGTTGTAGTTAGTTTTTTTCTCTTTTAATTTTTCCTGCAATACCTTATTTAATTGAAGAAAACAAAACAAAGAAATGACCATCAAGCAACTTCATTGAATCACAACAGAGAGTTCCAAGAGCATTGCAGCTCTTTACTTTTCACAGGAAATGTGAGTGGCATGAACTTAGAGAAGGCGGTCGCAAATCACATAGAAGCTGTGGTAGCTCATCCCGACATAAGTAGTGAAGAGCATCTCGGTCTTTCTGCACCATGGCTCGCATTTGTAGCCGTTCCTCCTCAGTGGCTTTAAGACCCTGCTCTCGTCTGCTCCTCTCACCACCACCTTCTTCTGTTGCGCAGCGGACGAGACAGAGCCCGGCATAAAGAAGGGCGCGAAGGTGCGGATACGTGACCCAGCACCGTAGATCCCCGGAACGTCAGATCTCATCGGTTTGTACCGATCCGATATGGCACAAGCACACAGAAAAGAGGGACATAAGATTTTACAAAGGTTCACCCCAAGCGGGGCTACGTCCTCTCCAGCAATCACCTCCTTCAGTAATCCACTATGAAGAGATAAACATGATTACACCCGACGACACTCCATACCCTCTAACAAATCCTTACACATCTCTCCACCACAAAATATGATCATGCGCATCAACGGAGACCAAACTGTCTCCAACATGCACCAACGATCCTCCGGAAAACCGCCAAACAGAGAGGATCAATGTTGAACATGTTACATGATAGATGAAGAAGAAAACTCTACCTCTTTGTGCGCTCTCTCTCCCATGGATTTGACAAATCTGACTAAACGGATCGCACAGGGCAATCTCGCAGAGATAACTTTCACGGGTTCCACAAATGCTATGATCCAAATACTCACCAGTCATGACCTATCAGATCAAGCATTATCATAGCACCACGGATCTCCCAACGGTCTTGTGCTCCTCCTCTCGGACTCACCCTATCATTGCCTCGGGCTCACCAACGTAGCCTCGCCTCCATGGCTCGGCCACCATGCTTGAAGGCACCTTCCCCGGAACTGGGTCTTCTCTAGGTTTTTCCTCCAAGATTGGTCACCAATCACCCTCAAGGCGATGCTCCAGCACGGCATCGTGGACGTTGCTCGCCGGTCCTTCAACGGCCCAGGAGAGGAGCAAGGCACGCTCCCTCCCCTGGGTTCATTTTCTCTGCGAGAAGCTTCACCAAGAGCCACCAAGTCTCCCTCAAAGAAGACAATGATCAGCGATCAAAAGGATCAAAAGTAAGATCAAAGATGTGTTCCCCAAAACCCTAGACCCTTTTATATATCAACGGAATATGTTTATATAAGCTCAATCCTGAAATTCCCATCAAGCAGCTCCAAAAGGAAAGTCCAAATCATATACGATTGGGCTAATCTGCATCTGTCAGACAAAGTCTTGTGCACGACTTTCCCAATCGTACGCACGACTTTCCTGCACGCGACCCTGTCGACGCGTCGAGCGAAGAATGGCGCGTCGACAAATTCTGGCTCCATGTTGTGTGCATGACCCTACAGTCATGCACACGACACCTGGACATGTCGTGCACATGATCTGGTAGGGTGTTGCGCACGACCTACCCAAGGGGATAGGTTTGACTCGAGCTATCAACAATCTCCACCATAGCGAAATATCATAAACCGGACGGTTATATATTCATCGTCTTCAAAGCACTCTGACAGTACCAAGCGGTACCCTATCGGTATCACGAACCCACTTCCTGATGGTGCTCCAAACAGTACCCAGACGGTGTTAATCGATCCCTCCTCGGTGTCCTGAACACGCGTCCTGAAGATGCGTCGAAAGCACCCTACCAGTGCCTGCATCCAAACATGTGACCTACACTTCTGACCGGTGTATGCACCCAAATGAATGTCGATGGCCGATCTGTTGTAGCTCGTGTGTCTTGAGCGTGGATTTTATGTATTAACATTAATAAAGATGACTTTGGTTATTGCTTTAATTAGAATACTACTTTGGTATATGTTAATACACATATAATAAAAGGACCATAGGGAATACAGTAGGCCACAGAGGCGCATGGTGGATCCATGCTTGGGAGACCCAGTGGATCATTTCTGTGTAGACCTAGAACTAGTTCACAGTTTTGGTAATGTCGATCGCTTCACCGAGAATAAGTTGTTGGCAAATAGAGGATGTGGTAAAGTCTCCACTATGGGAACATGAGATTCTCATTTACCTGACCAAGCACGATGATCGTGTTGAACAGGAACCAAGACGGTGCACAGTTCAGTGATTCAGACACTGGGGCATAAACCGTCTTACTATTATAAATAATCTGTCCTTAACCCTGATGGATCATGTACACTGGGCCAACCAGTTGTGTGGTGCTTTGATGTGCCAACGTGTGCGGGCCTTCCATAGTCCAATACCATGGTACGTTGGGTTACCCAGCTGGTGCTTGAGTGGCATGCAATCCCTATAGGTTATCTGACATCCAGTGTTGGATGGGTACGTTTTGATGAGTCAATCTGTCCACACAGTTAACCCAGGCCTGGTGGTTGTTAGTATGATTGAAGACGTTCCGGATGCTAGGCATAGCACCGGAAGGTGTATGGTGTTATAGATGATAAGTTATCAAATCCAAGTCAGATGATCGATCGAGATCTGACGGTGCTCCCCACCACCTGAGTCGTATCATGGCACCAGTAATAGGAGGGACTAAGGATTGTCAGAGTATAGTAGAGAACAGGGTTATAAGGGGTAACATAAGTTTAAGATCACTAGAGTTCAACTCGCGTCGCACTCTGGGTGGCTACGCGGGTTAATCGGATTAGGGCTGATTAACGAGACTTTCGGTGTGTCACCGGAACAGTTAATCAGGGATCCGGTTGGAGCTAGAGATCCTGAATCCTGAAGGTTCCATCCTGTCGTTGCATATAGGAATTGTTCCCCGACTTGGTTGGATACGTTGGATGCGAAGTAGCACGATGGAGTGCAAGCTCGGAGCCTAAGAACCTAATTCACATGTGTTAGGGGCTGTAGGGCTATTTTGATCAATACTAAAATATGGCTTAGAACATATTGAATATGGATCTTAAAATGAGCGGAATAATTCCAGAAGCTCATAGACGCTGACGGAACTCGATTCCAAATAGTGCATCTCACTCAATCTCTCTTACAGTGTTTCACTTTTTGTGAATGGCGTTTTCGTCCAGGCTTCGTGATAGGTATTTTGAAACCTTAAAACCCACCCTCCCTCATCCTAATCCATATGGGGCCGACCCTAGCTTGCGTAGAGCAGTAGGGGACACGCCCTATATGAGGAATAGAGAGGGAGGGGCCGGCCCTAAGCTCTTCATCTCATGAAAAACCTGGACCTCCTCTCCCTCTGTCCCTCTTTGTGGTTTCGGCCAAGGAAGAAAGAGGAAGAAGAAGGAAGAAGAATGAGGAAGGAAGGAGAAGGAAGAAGAGAAAAAGTGAAGGAGGAGATCTCACGGCTCGCCATCGTCTTCACAACGAATTCCTCCATCTGCTCGTAGTCCTTGCACTCAGAGATAGGACTTCGAGGATTCCTCCATTCGCAAAGGACAAGGTGTCATCCGACAGCTTCCCTTGCGATTCAAGTGCAGTTCATCATCGTTCTGTTCTCTTCGGATCATAGATCCATAAGGTATGATGATTCTAAACACCTAAATAGATGCATGTATGTCTTCCGTAGATCGTAGTATGCCTCTAGGGTGTCCACACATATGCTAAGATCATAGATTTGCATGTAGATTGTTTTGCAAAATTAATTGTAATGGAACATACATCGTAGGATCTTCAGATCTATCTTTTGCTTCCGCTGTGACTCTGATAATGAGATTTAATCAAACACGATCATCGTGCATAATAATCACCTCCTCTATCCATCATTTAGTGGCCACAACGCCTGGAGTCTCCTCCGATGTCCAAACGAGATCCACCTCAACTGATGACGCTCCACCACCAATGTACAAACGTCTGAAGTCTTCTCCGACATCCGACAAGCTCCACCTCATCGATGGACATTTGCCAGTGGGGAATCCCAGCAGATTTGCTCCTGCTCAAGGTTGCGAACATGTGACTCTCCTCTAAATTGAACTCTGAGCCAACCAGCTCTCCTCCAAATAGGACTCTGAGCCACCACCGCAATGCTCAATAATATCTGCCTTGGCAAGAGATACTCAGCATCAATCTCCCATCCATCTCTATCAGGAAAGCAAAACAAGTCGCACCTCCACACACTCCACCATGAGTGCTCAGACACCATCACTATTCATGTGTTGGATTTTAATCCTTATACCAGAGTCGCAGCAGAAGCAAAAACATAGATCTGAAAATCGGGTGGTGTATATTTCATTATGTTTATTCCACAAAACATGCTACATACAAATCTATAAACCTAGCATATGTGCGGATACCCTAGAGGCATACTACAATCTACAAAGGATCTACATGCATGCACCTAGTTAAGTGTTTAGAATATCATACCTTACAGATCTTTAATTCGAGGATAGCGGATTAATGGTTGATAACGATCCACACATAAACCGAGAGGGATACTGTTGGATAGCACTTTATCCTTTGCGAATGGAGGAACCCACAGTGTTCTATCTCTGAGTGCAAGGATGATGTGCCGATGAAGAACATAGCGAAGACGATGATGAGCCGCGAGATCTCCTCCTTCTCTTTCTCTTTTCTTCTTCCTTCTCATTTCCTTCCTCTTTCTTCTTCATCTTATTTTTTGGCCAAAACCACAAAGTGGGAGAGAGGGTGGTCGAATTTCTCAAGGGAGAGGGAGAGACATTTGGGTCGGCCCCTCCCCCTCTTTGTGCTTTTATGGGGCGTCCAAAAAGTGGTTTACGCAAGCGTAAGCCACTTGTAGCCACAAAGTGATTTGGTGCCACGTTCTTCAACTTGAGAATTATGAAATCCTCTTGGGACGACCATGTCAATAAGATTGACACACAACTCACGACAACCACACTAACTCTTACATATTCAAGATCAAAGGATGAACGATAACTCTAACCCTTCTCGTAATCTGTGTAATTCGCATGGAGGAACACTACCACACTAGCACGTTTTGCTTTATCTTTAGAATTTGGCTGGTAATTGTGTAACGCCCGGCTGAAGACGTAAAACTTAGCGCTCTTAAGAGGCAACCTATGTTATTTTCACTGCACGTTTTTATTATACATTTTATTTTACTCTGAATAAAAGACTGTTGAGGATAAATTTTATTATCCATGCGGCATATCACTGTAGACACACGAATTTCGTCGAACCCGAACCCGACTTATGTGGGCCGACACGGATGCAAACCCGACACGCGGACCCGACTCGCACGCACCGGTGCGGACCCGGACCCGACTCGCACCTAGCAAAGAGGAGAGAACCCCACACTTCAAGGGGGGCCGGCCCCTACTAGGGTCCGAACCCCATGGGGCCGGCCCCTACTAGGACACGAGCCACATGGGGGCCGGCCCTACTAGGACCCGAACCCCATGGGGGGCCGGCCGGCCCTGCAAGGAAAGGAAAGAAAAAGGAAAGAAAAGAAAAGAAAGAAAAGAAGAGGAAAGAAAAGAAAGGAAAGAAAAGAAAAGGAAAGAAAATTAAAGGAAAGAAAAGGAAGAAAAGGAAGTAAGTACCGCCATGCGCGGGGGGAGGTTGCGTATGACGTCTGCACACACGCGGATCTGCGTCGATCCCTCGATCCGACGCACAAGACGAAGCGCCCGATCGCCATCGATTTCGTGTGCGAAATCCAGCCATAATTGCCTCGCTAGAAAAGGAAAACAAATAAACATTATTCCCCTCATCAATGGATGAATAAATCCAGAGTAATTATGAGAGAGATACAAAAGGGATTTAAAATTAAAAAGTTCCCATATCTCTCTCCCCACCCCTTTGCCTATAAATAGAGGGGGTGGGGGAAGATTCAAGGGGTCGATGGTTGAAGACTGAAGACGAAGCGCGGGAGCTCTGCAGAAGAGGAGACGCTCCTTCATCGACCCAAGGCTTCACGAGGCACGGTCAAGCCTGCCCTGTCGGGATTGGCTTACCGAAAGCTCTCATCAACGTGAAGACCCTTGCACACGAAGATCAAGACTTCGACTCCGTGCACGAAGAAGAAAGCTCGGAGAAGAAGACCCTTCGACTCCGAAGACGCCAGAAGCAAAGGCCGGAGAAGAAGCTCGGAGCGGCACTACCCCGTCGGCTCCAACAAATCCTCGATCCCGATCAAGCTCCAAAGCCCGGAGGAGAGAAACGAAGCGTCATCACCCTGTCGTCTTCGACAAACGCCTGCGCCATCCACGAAGAAGAAAGCCTGGAGCAGATCGTCTGAAGCGTCGCTACCCCGTCGTCTTCATCAACAAAAGCCGACGCTACAACCGTCGCACGGAGACCGTCGTCACCCCCCGTTGTCTTCGACAACAAAAGCCGACGCTACAACCATCGCACGGATACCGATGCTACCCCCACCATCTTCGAAAGCATCCTTCAACTCCGATCACGCCAAGGAAGCCCGGAGAAGAAGAGAAGTCCAGCCAACACACGAACCGTCGAAGCACCGGAGAAGTAACCCACGTCGTTCGAAGAAGAAGATCGAGCTGACGCTAAAGCCAAAGCCTTCGCAAGAAGCCAAAGCAAAGCCCCAGTAAAGCCCGCGCCAAAGCAACGCAAGTGCCAAAGCCAAGCGACTACGCCGGCCATGAGCAAAAGCACCGCACGTTCTAGCCGATACGACGCGAAGTCCGGAAGAACGAAAGCATCGCAAGTCTCTCCCGGCTACGTCCAAGTGCAAGCGCCGAAGCAAAGCAAAAGCCAAAGCCACGCCGGAGCCAAGCCAAAGCCAAAAAGCCAAAGCCAAAGCCGACGCCAAAAGCACGATCGACGCCGCAAATCGACGATCAAGGACACCGAGGTCAAGCGAGGAGCGAGGAAGATACGAAGACCGAGGAACGAAGCTGAAGACCCCCTAGCCGAGAAAGCGCGAAGCACGGAAGGGACAAAAGAACAGTAAAAATTCCTTAGCCTCTCCAAAACCCTCACCCTGTAAAGACCCCTGTCCTGGGCAGCCCCTTCAGAGCTCTCGCACGAACACCATGTGGAGACGCGGATCAAAGAGATCCTCCAGAAGATCCTTCCCACAATCCCCTCATCAAAACTCGCCGCAACCCGGACTCGCTACACCCGAGCCACTCGGGTCCCGGCTACACTTGTAATCTGATTTTGCGCAATAAAGACGACCCATGCTTTTTCCCGCGCTGCAGATTTCTGGCACGCCCGGTGGGACCTCTTCTCCTTTCATCCGTACGGCTGAAGAAGCTGCTTGAAGTTTGCAATGGCCGGAACAAACAACGATGCGTTTGCTCCAAGCCTCTCACCAATCGCCGAGTCCCCTCTACTCCGACACGGTGATCCAATGAATCCGGACGGTGATGCTCCTCCAATGGTGCGCGTCTACACTCGGCGTACTCGGACTCTTGCGGACGTCTTCGTGCCAGAAGCTACTACCGAAGATGCTCGCCAAAGCGCCGACGAGGACCTGGTGCATGAAGAAACGAGCCTCGATCCTGGAGTCCATGTCTCGAAGTTTGGGGAGGACCAGCCCCAGCCCCAGCCCCGAGCCCGTTCGGGTTCTCTAGCGAACGTTGCACCTCCTCTACAGGGGGCAAACATCAATCATCAGCCAGAAGCAAGTCGGCGTAACTACATCTCCGATGACGATGGCGAGGATGCTAGCATGCAACATCGAGACGTTCTCCGTCACCATCCTTCGTCCGCTCTTCAGCTCCAAGTCATGTAGATGAGCGAGCATATGGTGCAAATTACTCGGCTGATGGAGGAGAAGGATCGTCACATCAATACTCTGCTCCAAAAGCTAAGCGCAAAGGATGCTGCAGCAGTCGGCCAACCCGTCGCTTCTCCAGTAGCCGCTCCAGTTCCGTCTTCATCTCCCGCTCCTGCAGAGGTTGTTTCGACGATTCAAGCAGTTACTCCAGCGCTCTCCTCGGCTCCCGTCCCAGTGGAAGTCATCTCCCCGGTGCCAGCCTCGGTGGCCACACAACCTCCGGCAACAGCAACGATGAATGCTCAGCAAGTCCAAGCGTTGATAGCCGACATGATGCGTTCCCACGGCGGTGGCCTTCCTCCGATCACGGCGGCATACTCGAAGCCCTACACTGCGAGGAACCAGCAGCTACGCTTCCCAGTCGGATTCCAGCCACCAAAGTTTCAGCACTTCGACGGAAAGGGAAACCCAAGACAGCACGTTGCCCACTTCATCGAGACCTGCAATAATGCCGGCATATATGGCGACGAGATGGTGAAGCAATTCGTTCGCACCCTCAAAGGTAACGCGTTCGACTGGTACATTGATCTTCCTCCAGGGACCATCGACAGCTGGGATCAGATGGAGAGGGAGTTCCTTAATCGCTTCTACAGCACCAGACGAACCGTCAGCATGACCGAGCTTACTGCAGTCAAGCAAAGGAAGGACGAGCCGGTGATCGACTATATCGACAGATGGAGGAACCTCGCGCTGAATTCACGAGACCGCTTGTCTGAAGACTTGGCCATCGAGATGTGCACCCAAGGCATGCACTGAGGCCTGCTCTACATCCTCAAAGGTATCAAGCCTCGTTCTTTCGAAGAACGCGCGACTCGGGCTCACGACATGGAACTCAGCCTAGCAAGCCGCGGGGATTTAAAGAACAAAGACTTCTTAAAGGTGGAGAAGAGGGACAAGCCACCGGCACCGAAACCGAAACAAGTCAATGTTGCTGACGTCGCTTCAACCTCCAAACCGCTCAAGATCGGTGGCAAGCCGGATCAGAAGAAGGGAGTCGCCATACCACCGCCTCCGCCGCCAAGACAAAGGATGACTCTCGAGGAGCTCGAAGCAAAGGAGTACCCCTTCCCAGACTCGGAAGTCTCCTCCATGTTCGACCAACTGCTGCAAGAGAAGATGATAGAGCTCCCTCCTTCGAAGAGGCCCGAGCAGATGCATCGCGTCGACGACCCTCTCTTCTGCAAATACCACCGGGTGGTAAGTCATCCCATCGAAAGATGCTTCGTCTTCAAGGAAAGAATCATGGCGCTCGCAAAGCAAGGGAAGATAGAGATCGACTCCGGAGAAGTTGCTACGGCCAACATGACGTCCATCACCTTCGGCTCCTTCTCGCCGGTGCTCGTTGCTGCTCGGCGAAGCATACCCAAATTGCGCATCAACCGTCAAGCGCCAATCGCTAAGTCAACTTCCTAGCCGAAAGTCTCGAAGCGACATCAACGTACTCCTGCGTTCTCCGAGGAAGAAACGTCGCTACCCTGGGGGCAACCATTGCTCACGCCAGCACCTCTTCCAAGCAATGATGCATCCCAACGAGCGCTCCAAAGGAGATATGAGCAAGAAGATCCAGAAGTCGGTCTACTGGGCCAGCCTTCGAGGAAGTTCGACTATTACGTCCTCTACTCAAGGCCTCCGTCCATTTCAATCGACGAAATCAAGCCCACCGGCTGGGGATCGGAAGACGAGCCAGTGGAGCCTCAAGAAGAGCAAGTCCCTTCCAGTCAAGCTATGTCCCAACGCGCTCTTCGGGAAAGATACGAGCAAGGAGATCCGGAAGTCGGTCTGCTAGGCCAGCCTTCGGGGAAGTTCGACTATTACGTCCTCTACTCAAGGCCTCCGTCCGTTTCAATCGACGAAATCAAGCCCACCGGCTGGGGATCGGAAGACGAGTCAGTAGAGCCTCCGGAAGAACAAGTGCATTCGAGAGAACCAGTTGCTGTTGTCGATCATCATCCTAGCGAAGGGGAATCCATCGACGAAGAAGCATGGGTCATGCTACCGCGGCGGCGAAAGCCGTGGCAAGAAAAGAAGCTCAAACAAGACCGTGTGATGAGGGGGTTTACCAAGCGGAAGACCTACAAGAAGAAAAACAAGACTCCAGGAAGGAAGGTGTTCAAGGTGACGCCTGCAAGCCAAGACGATCTCCTTCAGCAGAGCCTTCCAGAGCCGACAACCTTGCAGGAGTTCTTCCCGGATCACTTCCTCTCAGTGGACCAACACATCAAGGTGTCTTGCTGCATGGTCGAAGTTCACGAGGCGTCGGAAGGAAAGAACGAAAGCGAAACTTCTGAAGAAGGCGACTCCATCGATGAGGGAGACGATTCCGAAAAAGGGGGCACCGCCTCTCATGACGAAGCAATCCTGCACATGCCACTCGTAGAAGCTTTGCATCTCCCGAAGAAGGCTCGCCTGGCGATGGCTGCGGCCTTAGCCGATCCAGATAGCTACAAAAGGAAGATGAAGGATGACCAGAAGGGCAAAGCTGTGGCCTCGTGTGATGCGACGATAACCTTTTCGGATGAGGACCTGCAACTCGGGACGCGATTGCACAACCGGCCTCTTTACATTTCGGGATACATCAAGGAGAAGCCAGTGAACCAAATCCTGTTGGACTGTGGCTCCGCCGTCAACATCATGCCTATCCAGACAATGCGGCAACTCGGCATCACCAACGACCAGCTCTCGCCAAGTCAGTTGGTCATTCAAGGGTTCAACCAGGGCGGACAGTCCACAGTCGGAATCATTCGCCTGAAGTTGTCAATCGGCCCGCTGGATACAACGGTCCTCTTCCACATCATCGATTGCCAGACGTCATATCGCCTCCTGTTAGGAAGACCATGGCTGCACGAGAATGGTATCGTGGTATCCACCTGGCACCAGTGCCTCAAGTACTACGAAGAAGGCGTGGAGAGGTGCATAGTTACGAACGACAAGCCATTCAACGAGGCCGAGGCACACTTGGCCGACGCTAAGTTCTACCAAGCAAAGGGCCTGGTCGCGGAAGTTCTTCCAGCTAAAGCCCCTCGAGTCCAGAAAATTGAAGAAGAAAAGAAGGACAAGACTCCACTTCCTGCAAATCCGGTGCCACCTTCTGACGAGGCAAGACTCAAGGTCCAAGGAATGCCGAAACCCAGGCAATGGATGTGCATCAGTCCCGAGCCAAGAGCAATGCAACATACCCCGTTACCAATCCAAACGGCGCCTGTCCTGCGTCTCGCGCCTCAGTGGCTCCGTAAATCCGAGCGATCGCCTTCTACTCCGACAAGGAAGCTGGCCCCGTCGTTATCACAGGCCAATGTCGTCACCTTGCAAGAAATGACGTTGCCATTACCCAGTCTGACGCAAACTCCGAACCCAAGCAGACCTGTCGAATCAGCAGACCTTGAGCAACTCGGATTCAAGCCGAAAGGGAGTTGGGGGCAAAATGCTGCCAAGTTGCTGTTCAGAGCCGGCTACAGCAAAGAAAGTGCCATGGGCACACTTCCACCGGCAGCAACTCCACATGGGATGACGAGAATGCAAGCTCGGCTATTTCAAAGCGGAGAACAAATTCTCCCGAACCGCCAAGGCATCGGCTCTAGCCAAGCTCCGTTGGTTATCAGAGCCGTAGCAAAGAAGACCTTCACCTCGAACTACATCGGGGCGAGGATGGTAGATGAAGCAGCTGAAGGATCGACAATCTCCGATGCACGCTCTACCTACCTCAACCGTCCCGACAGCAAAAGAAGACGGCGAAGAGCTCGATGCCAAGCCTTGCTCCAGAAGCAAATCAGAGGTGGTAGAAACCATTTGAATCGAAGACGCACGTCTGTGTTCGAAAGGCTCAGGCCAGTTAAGCACTCAAAGAAGAAGTCAGTGTTCGATCATCTGGAAATGCTAATCGAGGACTTCGTCTCAACACCCACCCACCCACCCATGGCGGCCGTCCATCATATCTCCATTACGGATCCCGACAACGGTGATACTTCTACTTCGGATGACGAGTTGCCCGACGCCCCGCCAGTCCTCGATGAAGGGGGGCAGTCCACCATTGATGACTTGAAGGAAATCAACCTGGGCACAGAGACGGAGCCTCGGCCTACATTCGTCAGCACACTCTTGACCCCTGAGGAAGAAGCCGCATATATCAAACTGCTTAAAGAATACAGAGACGTCTTCGCATGGTCCTACAAGGAGATGCCAGGCCTCGATCCCAAAATCGCAGTGCACCAGCTCAGCGTCAAACACGGAGCCAGCGCCATCAAACAAGGGCAAAGACGCTACCGACCAGAACTGGTACCCCAAATAGAAGGCGAAGTCAATAATTTGATCGAAGCCGGCTTCATTCGAGAGGTCAAGTACCCGACATGGATCTCTAGTGTCGTCCCAGTCAAAAAGAAGAACGGCCAAATCCGAGTGTGCGTGGACTTCAGAGACTTGAACAACGCATGTCCAAATAACGACTTCCCCTTACCGATCACGGAGCTAATGGTGGACGCGACGACAGGTCACGAGGTGCTCACTTTCATGGATGGATCATCGGGCTACAATCAGATTCAGATGGCACCCAAGGACGAGGAGCTCACGGCATTCCGCACACCGAAAGGAATCTACTGCTATAAGGTAATGCCGTTCGGCTTGAAGAACGCGGGAGCCACCTACCCGCGAGCTATGCAGAAAATCTTCGACGACATTCTTCATCAAAACGTGGAATATTATGTCGACGACCTCGTGGTGAAATCCAAGAAGAAGTCAGCACATCTACAAGATCTCGAGCTAATCTTCAAACGACTTCGAAGGTACCAACTCCGCATGAATCCGCTCAAGTGCGCGTTCGGGGTCTCCTCAGGCAAGTTCCTCGGCTTCGTCGTCCGATATCGTGGCATTGAGATAGATCAATCCAAGATTGATGCTATCGTCAATATGCCCGCACCAAAGACAGTGCGAGACCTCAGAGGCCTCCAAGGGCACTTGGCCTATATCCGAAGATTCATCACCAACCTGGCCGGAAAGTGCCACCCTTTTAGTTGCCTCATGAAGAAAGGAGCGTCGTTCAAATGGGATAAAGCTTGCCAAGAGGCACTCCAAAACATCAAAGCATATCTACTGAAGCCACCAGTCCTATCAGCACCGGTTCAAGGGAGGCCGTTCATCCTCTACATTGCTGTCCAGGAGCAGTCCTAGGGGGCACTCCTGGCTCAGAACAATGAACTTGGTATGGAGGCAGCCTGCTACTACTTGAGTCGCACTCTCGTCGACGTAGAGCTGAATTACTCCCCAATCGAGAAGGTCTGCTTGGCGCTCATCTTCGCCACGAAAAAGCTGCGACACTATATGCTGGCTCACACTATCAGACTCGTCTTGAAGGCCGATCCCCTCAAGTACATCATGTCGAGACCAGTGCTTTCCGGACGTCTGGCCAAGTGGGCCCTGCTGCTACTTGAATTCGACATCACCTTCGTGCCACAGAAAGCGGTAAAAGGGCAGGCCCTCGTGGACTTCCTCGTAGAATACCCTCTCCCGACAAAATGGGAGTTATCAGAAGATCTTCCAGATGAAGAAGTGTTCTCCGTCGACGTCGCCCCAACATGGAAAATGTTTTTCGACGGCTCAACAAGGCAAGACATAGCGGGAGACGGAGTCATCTTCGTCACTCCGGACAATGAAATACTCCCCTTCTCATTCCTACTCTCGGAATCATGTTCCAACAACGTGACAGAATATCAAGCCCTACTCATCGGTCTCGAGCTGGCCGACGAAATGAAGCTTCAAGGACTAGAGATCTTTGGCGACTCTCAACTCGTGATCCAGCAAGTCCTGGGGGCATACGAAGTCAACAAAGAAGACCTGGTGCCGTTACATGCGCGGGCTGTGGAGCTCCTCGGCAAACTCAAGGTTGCTTCCATTCAGCACGTCTCCAGGAACCTCAACCAGCAAGCTGACGCACTCACAAATCTGGCGGCTATACTCCCGTTTTCAGATGAACGTTCGCTCGTCGTCCTCGTCTGCAGGAGATTCGTGATCACCGAAGAAGAAGGTTTGCCCGAAGTACCAGTTCAAACCAACGCGGTGCACGTCCTCGAGATTAAAGAACAAGACTGGAGGCAACCGTTTGTGGAGTATCTCGTTCATGGTAAACTCCCCGACGATCCGAAGCGCAAAAGTGACATCCGTCGACGATCTCTAAGGTTCTACCACTTCAATGGTGAGCTGTACCGACGAAGCTACGATGGCACACTCCTGAGGTGCCTCGCAAAAGAAGAAGCAGAAGCCGCACTGGAAGAAGTACACGCGGGAATCTGCGGATCGCACCAGTCCGGTCCGAAACTTCACTTTCGCGTCAGGAGGATGGGATACTACTGGCCTACCATGATCAAAGATAGCTTGGAATACGCGAGGAGATGTCAAGCTTGCCAGATGCACGGGGACTACATCCATCAACCTCCGGAGCCTTTGCACCCGACAATCGCGTCTTGGCCCTTCGACGGATAGGGTCTCGACATCGTCGGTCCTCTGCCCAAGTCATCCAAGCAACATCTCTACATTTTGGCGGCGACGGACTACTTCTCCAAGTGGGCTGAAGCAACGCCTCTGCAGGAAGTTACAAAGCACTCCATCATTAGCTTTATCTAGAATGATATCATCTTCCGCTACGGAGTCCCCCGCTACATCGTAACAGATAACGGGAAGCAGTTCAAGAATGCTGCCGTCAGCCAGTTCTGCGCATTGTACAACATTAAGCAGAATTGTTCGACGATGTACAACGCTCCGGCCAACGGTCTAGCAGAAGCCTTCAACAAGACTCTGTGCAAGCTGCTGGAGAAAACCGTCTCGAAGACAAAGAAAGATTAGCACGAACGCATGGGCGAAGCACTATGGGCTTACCGGACGTCCTTCCGCACGCTGACGCAAGCAACACCGTATTCCCTCATCTACGGTGTGGAAGCCGTTCTTTCGCTCGAGCTCCAGATCCCGTCGCTCAGGATGGCAATCCAGGAAGGCCTCACCAGCGACGACAACGCCCAACTCCGTCTAGCAGAATTGGAAGCACTGGATGAAAGACGCCTCGGAGCTCAACAGTGTCTGGAGTGTTATCAGGCCAGGCTCTCTCGCGCCTTCAACAGAAGATTCGTCCTCGATCATTCCAGATAGGGGAACTGGTGCTGGCGGTCAAACGCCCCATCATTCTCTCGCATCGAGGAGGGAAAAAATTTGATGCCAAGTGGGATGGCCCGCATTCCGTCAAGGAAGTCTACTCCAACGGCGCCTACCTCCTCACAATGCCAGAAGGGCTGACACTCGGCCCTATCAATGGCAAGTACCTCAAAAGGTACTATGCCTAAAGCAAGGCCACACCCCTTGCCCAAAAAAAAAAAAGAACTACGTGCGACTTGATCCCCCTTAGGGGGGTACGTAGGCAGCCTCAGAAGTTACTTCAGGTTCAGTCCAACCAAAAGAAAAAGTCAACAATGGTCCATGCAAAAGACGTGGCAAAACGAGGCGATATTATTATATAATGAAGAAAATGCGATACATGGCATAAGTCCCGAAAAGAAAGTTATAATGAAACAAGAAACAACTAGAAGAAGGTGTCCATAGCTCGAAGACGGCGTAGCAACTCCTCTCTAGTCGCCTCCACTCGTTGAAGTTCCACGGGGCGAGTGGCCAGAAGCTCACGACGGGTCGCCAAGTCCGACTGCTGCTTCGAGCAACTTGCCTTCAAAGCACTCTCCGCGGCCTCGGCTCGCTCCAGACGAGACTCCGCCTTTCGAAGCGAGGTGCGCACATAATCTATCTTCCTCTGAGCCTTCGACAGGCTGGAAGTCGCCTCCGCAAGTTGGAGCTCTGACTGACTTAGACTCGCCTCAGCAGCCTCCAACTCAGAAGGGGAGCTCCCCTCTAGCAAAGCTCGCCGGGATCGGTAAACCTCGCCATCGGTCACAAGCAAGGTCATCTGAGCGACGAAAGAAGAGCTGTCAACTTTGAACTCCCCCAGGCTTGCGCAAAACTCCGCACCGTCCGTCGACCACCAGTCCCGGAGAGCGCCAAAGCCGGCATTTTAGAAAGGCTCCAACGTCGACTTGATATACTGTCGGCAGCTCGCAAGAAGGAACTCTGAGACTCTGCTCCTCGGCCTTAAATCCGGGCGAGATGCCTCGGAGTAGGTAGGCAAGACCTTCCCTCCCACTGCAGCCACGACAGGAGCCGCCCGCGCCAACGAGGGTGGCGGAACCGGAGAAACCGCCGCTACCGCTGCAACAACCGTCTCCCCCAACGGGCACGAGGATACAGCCACTGGGGAGTGCCGCTTGTCGATGCTCGAAACCTCAGCTTCCTCGTGGAAGGACAAAACGTCAACATCGATATCGTCCAGGTCAATGTCGCCACTAGGGAAATTTTCCCCGCAAAGTCCAAGGAGATCCAGATCATCCGGAGGGATGTCTAGCCCACAGGCTTTGGGCACCCCCTGCGCGCGCAGCGCCAGTGGACGAGTGCCCGAGAGGCGCCTTTGGAGAGTTTGCCTTGCGCTCTACCACTATAACGGAATCTGGTCAAAAGGAAGATCCGATGCTCAGCGTGATGAAACTTCCTGAACATAGAGGGCAAATAAAATAAAGAGAACTCCATACCTGTGTGGTCAGATGAAGCAGCCCTAGACGGGGGAATCACTTCATCTTTCAGAAGTCCAGGCTCCTCGACATCCTCCACCAGACAAGGGACCCTTGGGACCATCCCGCGAGGTATGCAAACTTTTCTTCGTTTAGGAGGGACACCCTCAATTTCGGCCTTCGGGAAACAAGATGCCCTAGGGGCACTAGTAAGCTCGGTATCCAACGCCGGAACGGAAGAAGGGACACGATGAGCACTGGAAAGACGGCTACAGCTCCTCTGCGCTCTTTGAAGCCCCAGTCGGAGGCGGCAGTCCTCCACTCCCGCAGAATAATTGAAGCAGAAATTCCTGAACCCGCTACTCGCCAAGACGTCGACCGGGAAACTCGCAAGCAAAGTGGAAACTCGCCCTTCAAGCCACTTGCAGTACTCCGGAGTGGCAGCGTCCCGAAACCCGAATTTTGTCCCAGGAAAGAAGCTACTGCCAGTCGACCGAGCGTAGAGAGAACCCCAGAGGCGGTAACCCTCCTGCGGACTGAAGCGCCCCTGCAACTGCTGAGGCATGCCAGGAACTTCCTGTCGAAATCCCTGTTGGCGAGCGAAGCGGTGAGGGGAGTACTGCTCCACCTCTACCACGTCCCCCTTTCGCCAAACCAAGTAGCCAGGGCGGCAACTGACCATGTTCCAGTATAGATGGTCCGGGAGCTTCTCGTTGTCGAAAACAGTCGACCTCTCTAAAGGCAGTACCGAATGCTCCGCCAGAAATTCAAAGTCGGCGTTGCCCATCTTCCTCAAAAGGGTGCGAGCACAGTCTCTCGGACGCTCCCAACTGATAAAGACATTTAAAATCCCCCCTATCCCGGGCAGGAACGGCAATTCAGCTTTATGCCCACGTCTGGCGAAAATCCCTTTGGGAAAATGCAGAGCTATCCAGCCGTACAAGTAGTGCAAGGGTCCGAACGCAGCCGACCTGCCAAGTTCCTCCTTGGCCTTATCCGAGCCGGATAAGTCCCAGTAAGTCCCACTGAGAGCCCGGTACAAGGCGCATAATATGGCCGGGGCTAGATTGAAAAGCTCGCCCCTCTCCATCCTGGAAGCTGCAAGGAAGGTCCCCGGACGGATAACCTCACCAGAGCACGGAAGCACGAACCGACAGAGGAAGATGACCAGCCCGGCAGCTCGGTAAACCGCTCGCCACTCCTCGCTGTCATGACTCAAGCCAAGGACTTCCCAAGGACACTGCTTCCCCTCCATTGAATGCTTCTCTCGAGCCAAAGAGTCGATAGGTCTCACGAAGGAGCGAAGCGGAGGTCTCTGCATCTGAGCGACCTTCCACATGGGGTGAGCCGAAGGCGCCGGAGACCTATACTCGCCTCTGAACCAAAAGTCGACCCAAGAAGAAGGGCGCACTCGATCCGACTGATCCCTGCGCCGCAATGATAGCATATGCCTTGAACAAAAGAAGGCAAGAACTCGGAGCGTAGCTGCTGTCCAGCAGATCCTTCAAGGCTGGCACCTCTTCTTGGTAGTAGTTCCGTACTTTGAGACACCCGGAAACGATGTGGACGTCGCGAAGCGAGATTTCTATCTCCCCCGCTCCAGTAAGGAAGGTATTGGTGTCCGGACACCAGAGCTCACAAAGGGCGCGATACATCCCCTCAGGACGGCTGTACTCTCGATGAGCCAGAGCCAGAAACTTGGCTAATAAGTTCATCTCGGGTTCCGCGCCAAAGACCTCGCAGAGCTCGCCCATCCATTCGCGAAAGCCGCAAAGGTATTGGACGTCTCCCCGAGGCCAAGAATCGGGACCCCATCGCGTCAGTCGGGCACAGATCTTCGAGGCAACAACCGGCGTTGACACGAAGTCTTCATCACAATGGTGGAACGGAATACTCAAACTCGGTCGGAGAAGCTTCATGGAAATCCCTTCGTCAGTATAAATCTTCTCGCTCAATTTCGGCATCCCATAAGTCGCATCCGCGACTCCATCTTCCGTGATGCGCTCGTGGACAAAGACACGGAGCAACGATAAAAGGTCTTCCCGCCTCGAGTGGCGATAACGGTGCACACGAGTGTAGGGAAAGCGAAGGCACCTCTTCCCATCGGAGAAGTCCTCGGCTATCCACCCTGGAGAAGTCAAACTCTCGAAGACGCGAGCCCTGGAGGGCCATGAAGGGAGGCAAGTCAAGACAAGTTCGAAAAAAAAAGGGGGCCTGCACCCCTGTCAAGAGGATTGCCCGACTCAAGGTCACTCGCCAGCCAACCCGCACCCGTGTCGCGGCCCATGCGCCACGAGTCGACGCTGTTATCATCGGCACCTTCGAAGTCCAGAAGAAAAAAGGGGAGAAAAGAAAGCGCAAAAGGAAAGAAAGATAAAGCCTCAAAAAAAAAAAAAAAGGGGTCAGCGAGTGGGGCCCACGGGCCCCTCTCCCCCAATCAATGACCGACAGCCAAAGAAGGGGGGGGGGGGGGGGGGGGACCACAGCGCCCCCCTCCTCCGTTCTGGTCGGGGCCGAGCCCGACCCCGTCGCCGATACAACCGGGGAGGGGGGGCGCCCAACTCGGGGCCGCCGCCGCCCCTTCGCCGACCCGTTCGGGGCCGAGCCCGACCCGGCCGCCACCGCACCGCAGCCCCGCGCGCGCGCACCCCGACCCGGCCGCAGTGACCTCCGCGCCCGCACCCGGCCGCCGCGCACCCCGCGCGCCACCGCCGCCCGCGCACCGTCGCCGCCTGCGCGGTACTGCACCGCAGCCCCGCGTGCCGGCCCCACTGCTGCCGCTGCTGCTTCTACGGGCCGGAGCCGAAGGAGAAGAAGCAAGAAAAAAAAAAGGGAGAAAAAGAAAAAGAAAAAGAAAAAGAAAAAGAAAAAGGAAAAGAAAAGAAAGAAGAAGAAGAAGAAGAAGAAGGAGGAAGAGAGAGGCGGCGAAGGCAACCCGCACCTCAGTCGCGCTCCTCCATCCTCCCCGCCTCGGTCCTCGCCGCATCGTCGCTTCGAGCCCACCTTCGCTACGACCTCCAAATCGCGCACCATCGCCGCCGACGAAAGAGGCGACACCGGGAAGACGGAGCAAGTCGCGTGCAACCCCAGGCAGCTCTCTTCCGACGGCGGTCTCCAGAAGCCGGCAGAACCTTCGCAAAGAAGCACAATGGCGGATGAAGAGGGTAGGGGTCCTTAAATAGACTCCCAACCCTGCCCACAAAAGGAATCAAGGACAAGCGCTCTACGATTCCTACGTGTCCAAACCCTACACGCTCTCACCGACGCGCTTGTCCTTGAGGGGGCATTTGTAGACACACGAATTTCGTCGGACCCGAACCTGACTTATGTGGGCCGACGCGGATGCAAACCCGACACGCGGACCCGACTCGCACGCATCGGTGCGGACCCGGACCCGACTCGCACCTAGCAAAGAGGAGCGGACCCCACACTTCAAGGGGGGCCGGCCCCTACTAGGGTCCGAACCCCATGGGGCCGGCCCCTACTAGGACGCGAGCCACATGGGGGCCGGCCCTACTAGGACCCGAACCCCATGGGGGGCCGGCCGGCCCTGCAAGGAAAGGAAAGAAAAGGAAAGAAAAGAAAAGAAAGAAAAGAAGAGGAAAGAAAAGAAAGGAAAGAAAAGAAAAGGAAAGAAAAGGAAGAAAAGGAAGTAAGTACCGCCATGCGCGGGGGAGGTTGCGTATGACGTCTGCACACACACGGATCTGCACCGATCCCTCGATCCGACGCACAAGACGAAGCGCCCGATCGCCATCGATTTCGTGTGCGAAATCCAGCCATAATTGCCTCTCCAGAAAAGGAAAACAAATAAACATTATTCCCCTCATCAATGGATGAATAAATCCAGGGTAATTATGAGAGAGATACAAAAGGGATTTAAAATTAAAAAGTTCTCATATCTCTCTCCCCACCCCTTTGCCTATAAATAGAGGGGGTGGAGGAAGATTCAAGGGGTCGATGGTTGAAGACTGAAGACGAAGCGCGGGAGCTCTGCAGAAGAGGAGACGCTCCTTTATCGACCCAAGGCTTCACGAGGCACGGTCAAGCCTGCCCTGTCGGGATTGGCTTACCGAAAGCTCTCATCAACGTGAAGACCCTTGCACACGAAGATCAAGACTTTGACTCCGTGCACGAAGAAGAAAGCTCAGAGAAGAAGACCCTTCGACTCCGAAGACGCCAGAAGCAAAGGCCGGAGAAGAAGCTCGGAGCGGCACTACCCCGTCGGCTCCAACAAATCCTCGATCCCGATCAAGCTCCAAAGCCCGGAGGAGAGAAACGAAGCGTCATCACCCCGTCGTCTTCGACAAACACCTACGCCATCCACAAAGAAGAAAGCCTGGAGCAGATCGTCTGAAGCGTCGCTACCCCGTCGTCTTTATCAACAAAAGCTGACGCTACAACCGTCGCACGGAGACCGTCGTCACCCCCGCTGTCTTCGACAACAAAAGCCGACGCTACAACCATCGCACGGATACCGGTGCTACCCCCACCATCTTCGAAAGCATCCTTCAACTCCGATCACGCCAAGGAAGCCCGGAGAAGAAGAGAAGTCCAGCCAACACACGAACCGTCGAAGCACCGGAGAAGTAACCCACGTCGTTCGAAGAAGAAGATCGAGCTGATGCTACAGCCAAAGCCTTCGCAAGAAGCCAAAGCAAAGCCCCAGTAAAGCCCGCGCCAAAGCAACGCAAGTGCCATAGCCAAGCGACTACGCCGGCCACGAGCAAAAGCATCGCACATTCTAGCCGATACGATGCGAAGTCCGGAAGAACAAAAGCATCGCAAGTCTCTCCCGGCTACGTCCAAGTGCAAGCGCTGAAGCAAAGCAAAAGCCAGAGCCACGCCGGAGCCAAGCCAAAGCCAAAAGGCCGAAGCCAAAGCCGACGCCAAAAGCACGATCGACGCCGCAAACCGACGATCAAAAATACCGAGGTCAAGCGAGGAGCGAGGAAGACACGAAGACCGAGGAACGAAGCTGAAGACCCCCTAGCCGAGAAAGCGCGAAGCACGGAAGGGACAAAAGAACAGCGGAAATTCCTTAGCCTCTCCAAAACCCTCACCCTGTAAAGACCCCTGTCCTGGGCAGCCC
This sequence comes from Chamaelirium japonicum, assembly GCA_947650365.1. Classification (NCBI taxonomy): domain Eukaryota; kingdom Viridiplantae; phylum Streptophyta; class Magnoliopsida; order Liliales; family Melanthiaceae; genus Chamaelirium; species Chamaelirium japonicum. Next base: position 36,077,884 of record OX393550.1, on the reverse strand, counting down.
CTTCAGAGCTCTCGCACGAACACCACGTGGAGACGCGGATCAAAGGGATCCTCCAGAAGATCCTTCCCACAATCCCCTGATCAAAACTCGCCGCAATCCGGACTCGCTACACCCGAGCCACCCGGGTCCCGGCTACACTTGTAATCTGATTTTGCGCAATAAAGACGACCCGTGCTTTTTCCCGCGCTACAATCACATATATAGCTATCTCCTCTTCTCTTTAACTAACAATGCAGGTACTCCAAACTTTAAGTTTTGGGGTGTTCAATCTTCAGAAACAAAACAATACTCTGTACACAAAATCAGGTACTATTTCTCCAAAACAGCTATCATTTACCTTTGGTAAATTAATCATATCATGCTCTTTTTTTTTCCACTAACTTTCACACATTGAAAGTTAAGTTTGGGGGTGCACATAATAGCACATATGCAATATCTAGATATTATTAATATATAGAAATAGATCTTTTATCAATGAATTGTTAGAAACTAGGACATCTTCTGCTCTATGCTTAGTCCATTTTAATTAAAAATTTTGATTCAGTAAGTTAAATCGTGATCTTATCCAAATACACATGCACTCCGGCTTATATGCATATAATGAACATCCAAAATTAATCTAACAGCAATACTAAGATAAATTGATCGAATCTGAAATAGAAAAGGATCAGGCTAGCTGACATACATTTATATGTCTTTACATATATACGAAAAAAAAGTAACAAACGTCATCTTAATCATCACCTAATAACCGAGGCATCCGACCTAACTAGTTGGAGTTTCGCATCAAACAGTGAGAAGTTAAGATGAGGTGACCTGTAAGCCAAGATTATCATCTAGTAACCAGGGAATTCGACCTAACCAGTTGGAGTCTTGCGTCAAACAATGAGAAGTCAAAGTGATATAGGGATGTGGTCTAGTCTAATCTTGTAGCCTTCATAGCCTGAGCCAGTAAGGTCCGTAGGGGTGTCTCCACACCCAATGCCTCAAAGCCATCTGGCTAGGGAGTCATTGACCAGAAAACTCAATAAAAGGACTGTGCAGAAAGATTAAAGGGATTAGACAATGTACAGACTTCTAAAAATATATCAGTATAAATATATTTTTGTTTGTCAATGAACCTGGTCCGTTCACTATTTTTTGATGAAAGTCAAGACATTTTACTTAGTGCCTATCGTTAATAGTAGAATAATAGTCTTATGCCATTGAGCTAGACCCTCATAACACATATATGATCATGCAGAGATTGGCTAAACCGTAATTCAATTTTAAAATGAGTGATGCATAAAGTTTGGAAGCACCCCGCTTCGACGCAAATCATTGCAATTAGATTTGTTTTTCCAAAATAAATAATAATCGAATTATTATGTGTGGCACTAGCTTGCGCCTCTCGATTTCATTACATATTCTCTTTGCATAGAATTTTGTTCTCCCGATTTTGATCTTACTCGAGGACGAGTAATGTTTAAGTTTGGGGGTGTGATCGGCGCATAAACACGTCGTATCTAAGCCATTAACTTATAATAAATCAGAAGAATTATGCCTTCAAACGATCTGATTACTTATATCTTAATAATTTACAGGGATAGAGCCTTAAGAGCGAAGAATACATCAAAAAGTAACCCAACAAGCAAAATCATTAAAGGCAACCTCTAGAGAGACAAATTCCAAGGGCAACCCCCATGTGCAACCGGGCAAGATAGATAGATCGGGTTGACCGATCGATCAGCTGCGAGACCTGATCGATCTGTCCTACCGCCCCTTACAGACAGAGAGTTTCATATTTTCGATCGATCGATCGGAGAACCCCCCTTCCTGCAAATAGAGGCTTTGTCACTTCTGATAGATCAGTCGAGAAGCCTGATCGATCGGAAGCACCCATCCGAGCTCCGCAATGACCTAGATTCGTCACGGGAGAACTACAACTCGCATACACTGGGAGCTCTATTTATCTACGTTTCTTCAATAGAAGAATAATTCGAATTTTGGTTCAAAGTTCGTCATTTCCATAGGTGAATCAAGGGAAGAAGAAGAAGAAGAAGAAGAGCCGTCATGGATCCACTCTCTCTCTCCAACAACGTCCTTGCCATCACCCCCACTATGAATGGCTAGTCTCTTTCTAGGGCTTTGATGAAGCCCTAGCCTTGTTTAGTTCTTTTTATGTTTTTGAGGGTTTTGTACTTCTACTTGGGGAATAGTTAGACAAAGATTTTATTCATCACAATTTGTAGTTCATCTCTTTCGTTTTATGCATGCTTCCATTATGAAATCTATAACATTTGAATGAATCGAACGTATCTTTGTCTTGCTCCATTCTTTCATGCTCCTTACCATCTCGCAAGAGATGCGACATGCCTAGGAAGACGGTTCGTGCCCTAAAAATACGGACCGTGCTAAACTAAGATGGTGTATGCCATGTGCATGATGATGATGTATCCTCTATCCAAATTATTATTCTTTTACGAGATGAGTTATTCTAAAGGGTGAAGGTCTGTGCCCCCATAGGACGGACCGTGCCGATAGAAGATAACTTATGTAATAGAAGATGATAGTTTTCGTTGAGATCCATTACAATACCCGCCATGATGGATTGAAACGCCCTATTAGAAGTAGCAACCCTAATTAGTATAATGAGACTAAATTTTGGCTAGTGGTGGATTCTCCGCCCTAGATCCTGTCTCTCTGATCTCCTTTGTTTAATTTAAGCGATTAATAGTAATTTTGATTTAGTTTACAATCATTAAACAACTCCTTCTCCCCAATTGCTTTAGTCCTTAGAATTAGACCATAGTTACCAATTCACAATCCCTGAAGAATGGTAGATTCGGATATAAGATATCGGTGTGATCGGGATCGATCAGTCAGTGGGCACGACGGTCGGCCCCAGACAGCGGGTCGGCAGACACTTACTCGGTCGGCCCTTAGCAGGGGGTCGGCGGGTGCGATGGTCTGCCTCGGATAGCGGGTCAGCAGATACGCACCCGACCCTAGGCAGAGGGTCGATAGGTGCAGTCGGGGATACTTACCAAATTTAAACCCTCGATAGGCAATCCGACCGAACTTCTTCTACCCTCATTTTGCAGAGGCGACTGCCGCCTATAGCTGAATCCTTGGACATCACTCTGCATCCCTGCCTCACCAACTCTTTTGCCGGAATACTGCTATAGTTCAGGGCCGAACTCCCCCTGCACTAAGGTTGTCCCCTCTCGCTAGATCTTTCAATAATGAGCCCGTAGTCGTAATAGCCACCCCGGGCAGCAGATCGGCAGACAAACTCTTGGTCGGGCCTTGGCAAGGGGTCGACAGATTCTTCTCAAGACACGCACTAAGGTCACTTAGGCATCAAAAGCCATAGATTTGAAACTTATCCAACTAAAGCTCATGGTAGACCTTAAATCAAAGATAGGAGATTGATATACACCGCGGTCGACCTCGGACAATGGGTCGGCAGACGGAACTTTGGTCGGCCCTAAGTAGGGGGTTGGCAGATTTTTTCTAACTGCTCATCAAAGCCCCTTCGACATCAATAAACCAAATTTGCACCATGGAGTCCCAGCTAGCTAGGTTAGCACCTGCCTAGCTGGAAGGGGATAATTATGGGTGTAAAATCTGGCTAACGCCCGATAGTAGGACCCGAAGTTATGTCTGAGGTTCACGAAGACGATGGTGGGACCCACAATCTTGCTTGGGGCCCACAAAGATGACAGTGGGACCCACAGCTATGCTTGGGGCCCACAGAGACGACGGTGGATCCACAACCCTACTTGGGGCCCACAAAGACGAGGATGAGACTCACAGTCCTACCTGGGGCTCACAGAGACGATGGTGCATGGGACCCACAGCCATACCTAGGGCCCACACATACTATTCGTTGTCTAGTAAATCCCCTCAGATATTTACCAAAACCCCGATATTCCCAAACCTCTATAAATAGCAAACCCGACAAATATTCCAGATCGAACTTCATTATCCCACATACCACTTTCTATTTTTTACAGAGCACTCTGAGTCTTCTGATGAGCAAACTCCAGGCAAGCCTACTCCACCCTCTGTCTACTTGTATAAGCACTCCTCGGCCTATCGAGAGTAGCTTTACTTCTTCAGAGATAGTGGATTCAAAGGTTGCGTCTTATCGCAAGGAGACGTATACTTCGGCCGAACTCCGTCATCACATCCATTGTTAACTCGCTCTCTCTCCTTCTATTGCTGCATCTTTCTTCTTCATATAGTCAACAGTGTGTTAGCATGACAGGTCAGCACTCAACAATGCACAACATATCGAAGCTCTACCCTTCAATCTACTGTTGGAGGGGGACCATATAATGGCGCCCATAATCCTCCCCAACAGTTTCTGCAAGATGCCTATAGTAAAGTCAACTAGTCAACTCGCAACATATCCCGGTACATCGCACCCATGTAGTGGAATCCACTTATAGCAAGGGATAACTATGTGCGTCTCTGTACTAGTCTAGGGTTTTTTCTTAGTACACACACGTAGTTACGCATCTACTGTGCACTAGTACGAAGCACACACGGAGCATAGATGTTGACTTCTTGCTTCCTCTGACCGTGTCCTGTGTTTCGAGGAGATGGTTCAAGGACTGTACATAATGTGGATAAAGTGGAACCTTCAGGGATAAGGGTTTATGGCTTTCAATTTGAAGTCGATCGATACACTACCGAGTGTACCATCGATCCTTTGAGTTCGAGTTAACCTAGGTAACCACCCAGAGCGTGACGTACGCTACCCTCTAATTCTCCAAGACTTACTATATTCTCCCGTATACCCCTGCTCTCCGCTTAGTAGTAGTAAACCCGTTGTCCCTCCACTTGATGTCATAATACAACTCGAGCGGTGGAGCGTACCGTCATACTTGAGTGCTCATATGACTCGGTTCCTTCCAGATTGACAATATACATCGTATCACCCCTTCGAGTTATCGAACCCGGTCAACAGTCTAACTGATAACCACTATGCCTGGATTTGGTACAACGTAAGTCAGACCAAGAAACGCACCTTCCGTTAGGGGTGTGGATGGTCTACAAGAGTGTCACACTGATGCGATGCTAGCCGGGTAATCCAGTAAACCGTGGTTTTGGATTATGTAACCGAACCCTTACACATTGGTGTGCCAAAGCACCTCACAACTGGCTATCCCACTAGACATGGTCCTTAGGGTTTATGATCGTTTTACCCTAAGCAGAAACATGGTTTAGTGCACCAATGTCTGTTCACCGATCCGTGCACCGTGTTGGTTCTGTTCGGCCACAAACACTGTGCTTGATAATGACCATGGTGAAGACTCTCCATACACTATCATCCCCAATAGATTATCATGATGAGATGAACAACCTGATCATAGCTACGATTTGATTTAGGTTATATGGGACCAATCCACTTAGTCTTTAACTCAGTGGACTACCATATAGTTATGGCTCTCTGTTCTCAAAAGAACACATAACTATGTTACGTACCAACAAGCAACTCATGTAATAACAATCATCCTTTATTATTAAATCAAAATCCAGAGTTTTACAAGCTTAGAACATACTAATTCTAAACGTTTGATGGTAACCATACTAGTACAAAAACCTTGAGGTTGAGGGTTCGATACCCAATAGATCAATAGAGGACAATATCTTGTGTTTGGGGGATCACTGCTTTTTCTGCCAAGACATGTTTTAAAATTATACGCCACAACGAATTTCATAAGAACTCCGTAGTTAAGCGTGCTCGGGTGAGAGTAGTATTAGGATGTGTAACCCACCTAGGAAGTCCTTGTACATGCATGGGCAAAGCGAACAATACCTTGTGTGTTTGGGGTGGATGTTACAAACATGGTTCGGAGCATTATGAGTTACGCTAGTTTATCGCCGATCCTTTGGGGATACACCTTATAAACAACAACGTATATTCTAAACCATGTTCCATCTAAGTCAATACCTCAAACCCCTATAGAGTTGTAGTCGAGGCAAAAGCTAACACTGCAACATTTTAGAGTATGGGGATATCATGCACATGTGCGGAATGACAAGAGGGATAAGATAGAAGCGAAGTCCAGAGTATGTCTATTTATAAGGTACCCTAAGGAGACTAAGGATGGATCATTTTATAATCCTGAGGATAAGAAGGTAATCGCTTCCACGAATGCCATCTTCCTAGAGCAAGCTTATATTATGGACCACAAGCTTTGTAGTAGGAGAAACATCAAAGTTCTTGATAGATACTATAGAGAAACTTTACTCGTTGATCCAGAAGGTCAGGAGGATGATCCACTGAGCTATAAAGAAGCATTGGGAGCTTCTGATAGCTCTGATTGGTAATTAAAAGACCATAGAAGCAGAGATTACAGCTATGTCCCATAACATTGTCTGAACTCTTGGTATACCATCATCAAATATTAAATATATTAGGTGCAAGTGGGTATATCAGAAGAGAGGATCTGATGGTTTCGTGAGACCTATAAAACTAGAATAGTTGCCAAGGATTATATCCAAAGAGAATGAATCGACTTTGATGAAACCTTCTCGCTAGTAGCAATGATTAAGTCTATTCAGATCCTCCTATCCATTGCAGCCTATTATAATTAGGAGATTTGGCAAATGGATATCAAGATAACTTTCCTAAACTGGGATTTGGAAGAGGACATTTACATGATACAACCTCTAGGCTTTGAATCAGTAGGTCAGGAGCATCTAGTTTCAAGTTGCAGAAGTCCATTTATGGACTAAAGAAAGCATCTAGAAGTTGAAGCATCCATTTTGATCAGGCAATCCAGTCGTATATATTTATTCAAAACGAGGATAAACCTTGTGTGTACAAGAGGAGTGACGGAACTACAGTGGTATATTTGATACATTACGTGAATGATATTGTGCTTAATGGGAATTACGTGGGAACATTGTCAACAGTAAAGATATGGCGGCCAATAAAGTTTGATATAAAAATTAAGTTTTGGTCTTCGAAGATGATAGAGTGTTAATCTTGGCAGCCTCTGAGTTTGAAAGCCAGGATTGTATACTTGATAATAACGCCACACACCATGTTTGTTCACACAGGGCATGGTTCATCACCTATACAGAGTATGAAGGTATTGTATGATGATCAGGGATGGCTCCAGGATGCTGGCTAGGGGAGTCAGAAATATCCGCTTGAGAATGTATATGTCTCCATTAAGACCCTCACAGGTGTTCATCATATTTTGGGCATAAGAGTAAATTTAATCTCGCTTTCCAGATTAGAATCTCTCGGGCATTGGATCACTGGTTCAGGTGAAACCTTGAAAGTCATAGATGACACTTCTTTAGTCTGGGAGGGAGTATGTAGAGGAGGCTTGTATAAAGTTGCATTTAGAGCAGTTTTAGAAGAGGTGTGCTCGGTAAAGAGCAAGTCTGCAGGTGGGACCAGCCCAGGGTCCTAGAAGACATAAAAGAAGTGGGTTCTAGTCAAGTCTAATACTAAGTTGGGCTTGGTCGATCATCGGCTATAGATGATCGGGCACCCAATAATTGGGTGCAGGCATCTCGAGTAGGGTGACCAAGGTGTGCAAAAATGATGGCAAGGAATATCACAAGTTTCTCATACGGTAGTGATGTCATCGACAATGATGTGGCATAAGGTTTCAGGATGTTGAGCTTCTTAGGGCCGAAGGTGGAGATTGTTGGGGTTTGGCCAAAAGAAACCCGCATGCCCAGGAATGATCGTCCGCACGACTCTTGTTGTAACTATGAATCTACGTAAAAACACCAGGGTGAGGGGAATTGTCTGTCCAGATCATGTGGATGACCTAGGTCATGTGCACGACTTGGGAGCAGATTGTGTGCATGACTTGTCCATGTCGTGTGCACGACCCAGAGTTCCTGCATGCATGGCTGAGTTTGGGGCTGTTGGTTGGGTTATTTTTTGCAGATATTTTGGATGTTATTGGGTCTCCCTTATGTGTACTTTTCCTCTTCTATTTAATGTGTGGTTATGAGATCCCTATGGTTGATTGGGAGATCAATGAGAGAGCAAGACAGAGAGAGTGACGACTAGGGTTTCTTTTCGGTCGTGTGGAAGAAGAGAAGGAAGAGAAGAGAGAATAAAGAGGAAGATGAAGGAAGGGGGTTCGCCTATGGATTCTCGGCGTGTCTTCCTCGGCTTCAATCTCTACGGGCGTTCTCATCTTTAGGGAGTTTCTAGTGTTCTCTGATCTTTGTGTGGGAGATCTCTACTTTGTGTTTGTAGTGTCTAAGAGGGATCATTGAGTGATTTGCAAGGGTCCGACAAAACGAAGACTCACTGCTTATGTATTCTCTTTGATCGTGATAATCCAATCCTTGTTGCCAGCTATATCATTGTTCGGTCTTGTGTGGTGGATCGATTCTTTTGTTTCTGCAGGTCTCTGAACCTCAATTCTAGCATGACGCTTCTGATTGCACTCGGCGAATCGCCTGTGTGTGTACGTGACTAGTGGGATATCTAGAGGTTCCTATCTCCAGTTTTCCAACAGCACTAACTGTGATCCTCCGATCGGACTGAAAAATGCCTCCAGCTCCCTAGCTATCCCTCATTCCAAATCCTAACCCCCTAACCTCCTGCATGTGCACAACTATGTGTTAAGACTTCACATGAGTTTCATTGCTTGCTCATCTAGAGTATAGATAGGATATGTAATTCCCTCTTTCTCCCTAGTTTAGGGGTTCTTAATACAATCTTAATTAACTTTTTTTTTAAAAATAAAACCTCTTGCTACTGCCCCTAGCCATGTGTCCTCGTCCGCCCTCCTTCCTCCAACTCTTCCTCCTCCTTGTCGATGCCCTCCTCCATCTTACTCTTCCTCCCTCCTCCGGGTCCTTGCTCAGTAGGAGGGCAACGACGACGAGGGGAGAGGAGCAGGGTGACGATAGGAGACGATGATTGGGATGGTAGCAGCGGAAGGGAGCTATTGAGTCAAGTTGGTGGGTTGGGTTTAGGGATGGCAACGGTGTGGTTTTGGGCCAAACCGAAACCGTACCGCAACACCGAAACTGCACCGCACCGCGACGGTGTACCGTATGTAAAACTGAAACCGCACCATGTGGTGCGGTGCACTGTGGTTTAACATTATAATGGTCTAAACGGTGCGGTTTTTTGCGGTTTTGGATAAAACCGAAATCGCACCGTACCACGACGGTTTTATATTTTGGCAAACCAAAACCGCACCATGCGGTGCAGTTTTTCGCGGTTTGCGATTTTAAATCGCACCGTTGCCATCCCTAGTTGGGTCAAGTTGCACCAGTTCGAATAATGCTTATTTTATTATTTGTCCAGACATTTTAATTTTAAGGAACAAGATGTTGAGAGAAAAAAAACCTCATTAACTTCAAGTCTCCAATGTCTGAAGCCTTGTGGTTCTTTGGGTAGAGATAAGATTCATTGGGTCTATAAGGTGACATGTTATACTCAGACTTGGGTTCGGGTTGGATTGCGTTGCCAGACGTTTGGATTGACTTTTTCCAACCTAAACCCAACTTGTTCTTCAAATAAATGAACCCAAACCCGACCCAGAGTTGCGTCAGGCTCGGGTTGGGTCAGGTCCAACTCGCCCAAGTGGCAGCTAACTGTGCTGCCCATTTGTCACTGGAACAGCTTCGGCTATTTGATCAGTTTCTCGTTTTGCTGAAAGACGACCGTTGCAACTTCCTATTTGAATTCTATTACTTTCCCTCCTCTTCTCCTCTCCATTCCCGTCAATGGCAGCGGCTACTGGGTTGTCAGGGCTCCTGGGCGCCCGCATCAGGAAGCTGGGTTCAAAGAGAGGGTCCGGTAGCTGGTACGGCCCTCACATGGCAGCAGCCGCGCGTGCCATCCTGGAGCGGATCCCTTTGGTCGATCTTGTTGTCGAGGTTCGAGACGCCAGGGTAGCTCTCTTCCTTACCTATTCCCATCATCCAAAGCATTGAGGGCAGTCGGCGTACAGTTTAAGTTTCCCAGTTACAACCCACCAACTGTTTGGTGAAATGCCGAAGCAACTGGTGGCCTTCCTTTGTGTTCTTTCACTCCTTTTGTCTGTTTTGTGGTTCAATTATGATGCTGGATAGCGGGGATACTGCCAAATAAGAGGCACAGATTGCTAACCCACCTGTGTTTAGGGGTCATGGATGGGTAGTGCCATGACTGGTTAGCCAGCGAATAATGAACCTAGGAAGAGAGGGAGATTAATAGTGATAGATACCGAGGTTTAATCTGAATGATAGTGTCATGGTCAACACCGGGCATAACCCTCCACTTTGCGTCATAGAGTAGTAAGTATTAGGATTGGACAAGCACAAAGGAACATGCTAGATGCACTCTTTTGTGTGGTTCGAAATCTAGAAAACTCCACTTGAAAGTTGGCTGGGTTGAATAACTCAAAAAACTCAACAAAAAAGTCGATATATGCGCACACACGTGTGTGTGTGTTAAGCATAACATGCCAGAGGTGCTGGCTACCTGTGTAGTGACTCAATCAACTGTATTTAAGGCCATTGCTAATTAGCCTATTTTTATAATAATAATGAAGTATCAAGTAAACATAACTAAGCTGGGGCTACAAGAGTCCAGTTGACATGAAGGTATGGGAGGGCTATCCCTTCCCCTTCTCTCCTGTAAATTCAAAGTCCTAGAAATGAGAAATCTCAATCCTACCTTTGAAAGCCCCACACACCTAGAGAGGATATGGTCTTCATGTTTCTCAGCGCAGGGCCGACACTGCTAGGCATCACTCCAAGCCCCACCTCTGGCATGGCAGGCTCTCCTCCCCTATAGTGTTTGATCCACTCGCATAGTCATTACACCATCACTGAAGAATTCAGCGGCTTCGATGTGTGCCTCCTTGTTTGCGTTTCCCCTCGTTCAAATCTTGGGGGGATTCTCTACGTAGGGGGTCTATACTCTTGCTACCAATATAACATTCACTTTTGCTCCTTTCACAGTGCAACTCGACAACAGTGGCAGTTGGGTTAGGGTACGAGAAGCCCAAATCCTTAAATAGAAATAAAAGTGTTTGTATACTTAATTGATTAGGTTGAATCGATTGGGCCGAGTAACTTGCCAAAACTTGGCCTAGTTATGCGAGTTACTTGGAAAAGCCTCATAGCATTGAGTTTCTGAGTGACTCAAAACTCCTTGAAACTTTGTTGTGTTGAGTCAAGGTGGCCGAGTTTTGAGCTTGACTCATTGAGTTTCCGAACATTTAAGGTTAATAGACACATGTGTGGGCCCTAAGTCTTCATCTTGTCGAGGTGGGAGTAATAGATATTGACGATGATGACATAATAAAAAAAGTTGTAAAATACAGTGGACTGGTAGAGGATAAATGGAGCATATGGTCAGTTCATGTAGAGAACCAATAGAACTTGTGATGTATTCCTGTAGAATATTGGTAGAAAATAAATTGGTGGTTATTGGGGACTGCTAGAGCAAAACTTGTTTGGAAAAATACTTTTTAGGGGGTGACCGACGCCATGGTTAAAAATACCCCTTTAGTGAATACTGAAGTGACACATCCTTTTTAAATAGCTAGAGTCAAAGGTGCAAAAATACAGCTTCATAATCTATTTGGAGTCAAAGATGTGAAGACATGCCTATCTTATGATGGATTAAGCCTAAGGAGTGCAAAGAAACTTTTTTAGGGTGGTGGGGTTAGAAGTGTTAATGTATATACGGTATATACATTAACAAGAAGTATGCAAAATGAATCTTAAGGGGCGGTGGAGGGGTGTGGAAATGTACCTTTCCAGGGTGGTCGAAGTCAACGTACAAAACGTTTTTCTTGTAGAGCGTAGCTAAATATGTGCATATTTCTTCTCTTGGAGGTGATTGAAGCCGATGTGTGACAAATAACAATGCACCTTTCAGATGTGTGTGCTAAAATAGAGCAGAAATATCTATGAGGCCACTATAGAAGAGGAAGTTTTATATGAATGACTTTTCGAATAACACGAACAAAGGTGTTCATGCTGCACTTTTATGGCGAGTTGGTCCAAATGTGTTCATAAAGCATGTTTGGAGATGGCAAAGCCAAAATTGTACAAAATGCATTTTTAGCATGCTGAAGGTATACAACCACTCATAGCTAAGGTGTAAAGCACTTTTTGCCAGTGATGGAAACTAAAGGTGTGTGACAAAATTCCACAATCTGACTGCCCTTTTCGTAGCCCCACAAATGCATAGGACACTTACCATTCACTTAATTTTTTGTAATAGGCAAAAGGGCATGCTTGTAACAAGTTTGCCATCACCACATAGGCTTACACTTGTGAGAGATCATACTGGCATCTCTTTCATGTCCAAAGGGACCTTGTCGTCTTCCAGCATGTTGTCAACACTTTTGCCGATTCACATATCAGTGAGTCCAATATTTACCTGTTTGTAATTCTGTAAGCATGTTGTCAACACTTTTGCCGATTCACATGTCACTTCACGCCAATAATGCTATCATTGTTTTGTGGAAACCCATCATCGTCCCTATCCAAATCTCATCCCATCAAGGTGGGATCAACACTAGGGAAGATTGACAAAAAAAATTTCGATCGATTGTCAACCTGATGCCAACACTCTAAGATTGCTCCCGGAAACCTAACCAAGGCAACTTGCCAAGCGAAAGCATTCCGAGAAACCTAAAAGGCTAGTTGCCAGGTAGGGAGGCCCTTGTTAGTTATAAAGTTTAAGCTCAAGCAACTAGGGAGAACCCTATTGTTCCCTTAGACCCAGAAAGTGTCTAGATGAAGTGGGTAGAAGACAAGATTTGATTTAGGGAATTGTATTCATCTTTGTGGCACAAAAATATTAGCCTAAGAGCTGAAACGAAACAACATTCCCATACTTCTGTGGAAACTCATGCTATTCAATTAATTAAAAGAAAATTAAATTCAAAATCCCAAGGCTAATGCTATTTTAAAATTAGCACGTCCTTGCATTCACTGCATACACTCCAACAGTTCCAAAATTTCACACATTTGTCCTTCCGCAGAACTGTTGTAGAAAACTTATTATTACCCTGTCATATTGTACTTGTAAACATTTCAGTAATTTTAAGTTATAAAAAAATATTTGGCATCGATATTTTTGAAGGTACAGACATGGACAGGTGCATATATCATAAAACATCTCATGATTTTGACGTGATTTATAATGATGAGGCCACCAATCGGCGCTGCTTCATTAAGAGGAATCACTATGATAAGTGGTTCAAGTCTGATGAGATGACTAACTTGATTATAGAAGGCATATAACCTTGACAGCCTGTTCTATTCTAGATGATAAGATAGCGAGAACTAAGTGCTAGAAATGCATAGGGTGACTAGGGTCCTTCAAAGCTATGCGAAAAGAATCATAAATTCGAATTATATGACCCATTTTTGGTCAATATTTATTTTACCTATGACATGAATCATCAATTCAAATTATAACCAATGCATTCAGGAGGAAAGGAGTTAAAAGGGCACAAAACAAAATGGAGGCAAAAAAAAAATCAATTTCTTGATAAGGGAAGGTTACATTCCTTGTCAAGCTACTGACATGTGATGCAAAATGAGTATGCAGAATATAAGGAGTCCAGGAATGATTTTCTGAATTCATGGATAATAAGATGGTGGAGTTCCAAACTTAGGTTTTTTCTATTTATCAAATGACTCATACCTTAAACTAGTATCATAGACCACTTCTTTCCCTTTAAGTCAAAATTCATTGACATGTTTATATGCTTTCTTTTTAAATGTTATCGTGGTGAATTATGTATTTTTGTTTCTTTGTTAAAATTTTACTATTTCTTATTTGCAGATACCATGTACGTCTAGTCTTGAGCTTCTGGGAACAGTTTCCTATTCCCATAAGCGTCTGATTGTGCTGAACAAGGTGGATCTTGCAGATCGCTCGCTGACTGAAGTATGTTTGTTATTTTGGTTTACGATTAGCATTGTGTGTTTTTAACGAGGACTGCAGTATAAATTATTTACATTTTCATGATGAATGTTAATGTACATAGAACCATGAAAATGCTATATATTCATCCAGAGTTGTTTTCTTTTTTTTAGCTAATCTTAGTACATTTTGGACTATATGTTGGGATACAAGTGTTCCCATGATCGTTTATATATATATACCCCTTAGGGTCAATGTCAATGTTATCGTCTCTGAATTGTGGTTATATATTTTGTAGAAGTGGGTTAAGCATTTTGAAAAGCAGAATTGTATTTGTTATGGAAACAACTCCCACAACAAAGATGACATCAAGAAGGTATCGTTGTATTTCCTTTACCATTATTAAATTGTCGACAAAGTTTTTTTTATAGGGGAATAACGAAAGGAGTAACATATCCTGCATTTAGTACTTAACATGTGTTTGGAGATACTTGGTTAATAGCCTTGTCTCATTCAGCTACTAAACACTGTACAAGCTAAGATCAAGGAAGCAAAGATTGGTGAATTTAATTATACTGCAACTGTATTATTGGTGGGGATTCCAAATGTTGGTAAATCGGCCATTGCCAATTCTATGCATCAACTTGGCAGGATTGGTGCATCAGGTATCCATTGTGAACCCTGTTATATTGGATTTTCCCTAATCCCTAATTATATAAACTTGGAGCCATCTTCATGTTTAATTTTTCGGTGTATATAAATTTTACGACATCTTCTTGTTTAATTGTTCTGTGTGTAACACATAATGTGGCTTCTATATTCAAGAGAAAGGAAAATTAAAGCATGCTGTAGTTAGCGCTCAACCTGGGGAGACAAAAGATATTAGCAGTTATAAGGTATGCGGCTTCCTTTGGTCCCAACTCTCTTCCATCTTAACTTATCTTTCCAGAAGCATCACTTATTTGCTTCAGAAATTCTATTCCATGGAATTGTAACTATAAGAAAATCTTATTTCTTGTAAAATCTGTAAGTACTAGTCAATTTCAATGATTAAACATGTTTTTTTATTCTAATATTTCTGATATAAAATATGTTGGAAGTGAATTTTAGAGATCACCAGATATTCAAAATTCCAGAAGTTCACTATGATGCATGTTGTAATCAGTAACAAAAAGTGCTGATAAATTGTTTTCCCCCAATGAATGGAACCCCTTGAATTCATCATCAAAGCACATCTTGTATTTCCTTGTCAAGTCTAAAAGTTTTGTCACAAACTACGGATATATAGTTTAGCATAAATTTTCTTTGTTGGCATTTAGCACTTTTGCAAAATTCTTTCTTTTCATTTATCACTTAAATGGAGGAATCAACAGAAAAAGAAAACTGTGGCTATAGTCAGAACTAAATATATGAATTTTAAGAGAAGTAGAGAGGATTTTTGCAAGGACAAATGCTTTTGCAAGAACTGTATCATGGTTTCGAATACTTGAAAGTTGAAAGGAATAAATGATTGATGATGGATTGTATCCATCACTAATGTCATACTATAGAGCTAAATTTGATGTTCTTGTTTAGATTTCAACTTTGTTCAGAGATGCAAACTGCATGATAATGTCCAAAAATCGAAACACAAGATGCTGCACTTCTGTGCTATCCTCCCTTATCTGGTAAAACAATATCAGGTTGGTAGGTTTAGTTGAAGTATTAGTAATTTAACACAAGAAGATCCTTTTGGCAATATTAGACTGTAAAGACCATGAAATGAAAAGTTTCACACTTCGGACTTGCTTGCGAATGATTTATGTTAAGTTTGACTTGCCTTGTTTTGTTGAAGAAGGCGGTTCTCACTATCTCATGTGTTGAAGCTCGTGGAAAGGATTTCTCATGGAGACTAACTTGAAACTCATGAAATAGTAGGCTTGGTCTCAATCATGACAATTACTTTTCCTTGCATTCTTGGAGTGGGCAATAATCTTGCTCCTGAGCTCTCTAAGAGCATGATGAAGGGACATCTCTTTGTTTGAAACATGATGACATTCCTAGTGTCATTTTATGTTTAATACATCTTTTAAGTTTCTGAGCCATCAATGGCCTAGTTTCTAGTGGTCTTTCTTAAAAAAAGTATGACAAGACCATCCTTACTAATGGTAGCATCAAAAACTGTTATCATTTGACAGCAGTGTTAACATCAACAGGAATCCCCATAGAAACCTTCATATGCTTCAGATTATAGGTCCTTGTTCAATTTAATAACAAAGCAATTTATTTCAAGATCATTCCAAAAGTTACTGAAATAAACTCTTACAATGGAAGGTATAAAGTCATTAATAAGTTGCAGTGGTAAAGTTAGACTCATTGGTTACTCTGTGACTGTTTAATAACTAGACTATGGTAATTATTCTCTATGATATTTCTTTTCAGATTGCCTGCCATCCCAACGTATATCTTTTGGATACGCCAGGTGTTCTATCTCCTGAAATTGCTGACGATGACTCTGGTTCCAAGCTAGCCTTGACAGGTATCAAGCTGCCCCCAGACATTCATATGCTTCCTATATTTTACCAAATCGCTGCATTTCCATTTCTTTGGTACTGCAGGAGCTATTAAGGATTCATTGGCTGGGGAACGTGAGCTTGCTCGGTATTTTCTTGGTCTCCTCAACTCGGGAGAGGTTTACAAACATTGGGAGAACTTGAAACATGAAGTAGATGAGACGTTGTCCTTAGACAGCAAAGGGAAACTCTTATTAGGCTCCGAGACTGGTCAGAAAAATAGAAGGCAATATTCTTCAGATCATACACAGGTGTGTTCTGGAAGACACTGCTACCTACATTTTTGGAAGTTCAAACAAGGACAGATCAAAAATGGCACATTTTTGCAATGAGTTTATGGTAGTAGATTTGACTTTTTTAAAATGGAAAATAAAACAGTGCAGTTTTCGAAGTTTAAATAGTGGTGGTTCCATACTTTAAATGAGTATTTATTGTTACTTAATTTATTTAAATTAAGTAATAGTTGTTTAATTTCTTCTGCAGGATTTTATTGTCAGGGATGTTCGCCGAACCCTTTTCAAGACTAGATCATCATTTGAAGGGTATTTGGGAAGGGAAAATGAAATGGAAAGATTGATTGAAGCTCAGTTTACAACCTTGCATGAGGCTTTTAGAGTCTCACTCGAATCAGGTGAGGAAGGATATAACGCTGTTGCTGTAAAGTTGCTCAACCTTTACCGTACCGGAAGACTTGGACGCTATACCTTAGATCTTGTTCCAAGTAATATGCTGGAATCTTTTATTCAATACATTATATTTCATTAGGATTACATGCTGCTCCTTATATGTGCTGTTTATATTCTGCCAGGTTGAACTAGAATATAGAAAACTGAACTTCGACGGGTAGAAGATTCTGGGACAAGGTTAGATATTTGGGTTGGCTTCAAAATTATTTCCAGCCTACTGAAATAAGAAGTTTCCATCATCCAAACAAGTAAGAGATGACTCGATTTCTATCGTACGGTCTCTGCTTTAAAAATTGCTTTTTACATCAAATGTAACGTACTCATTATGAAGCATCAATAGTGCTTACTAATATTAAAAAATGACATGGAATATTTGTTGATGCTAGTACGTTTTCTTTCTGAGGTATGCTATTGTCCTCTAATGTTATCATCGTTGATTATACACAAAGCTGAAAGCCCTTACCATGGATTTTGAAAATTTACAATTGATAGTCATATTGGTGGTCTTCGTACTTGGATTATGCTCCTTGATTGCATGAGCTTAAATTCTGTAGCCACCAAGGTAGGTCTGCCTACCTGCCAACTAGCATTTTTGGTTTTTTGGCATGCCCGAGTCAGGTTTTGGCACCAGTTGAGGAGGGTTGATACCGGGTTGACAGCACCCGGTTATAAAATTCCTATCGGATCTTTCTTATAGTCGACCTTAGCTTGATGGGATGAAGACTTGGATGGTGATGTTGATGACATTGTGGAGATTTTTGAAGGACGAAACTATTTGATGATAAGATACATGGTGGAAACAACTATTGAAAAGATGACAAAATAATACCATTTTGGCAAATTTGTGGATTTGAATCACCTCACCATCACGTCAAATTATTTATACTGAAAACAAAATGCCTTTGGATTCTATGGGTTAGATTATTGCATCCCATATGTAAAATATTGAGTTAATAAGGTGTAATATGCAAACATGTGATTTACTTCAACAGATCAACATAACCTTATTTCATGAATACCTCGTTTTGAAGGAAGAAACATGAGAATACAAGATCAGTATGCAAAAATATAATGGTTATGTGATGAAGACTGCTCTTCCCATCATTCTATTGCAGCGGATACTACATGGCTTTGCAAATCTCTAGCACTGCTGCGCCCCTTATCTTCACACCTCACCTTGATCGATATGTCATCATTTCTTGAGAACTCCTTGAAATTTGCTGCCCTTCCCAATTCTTCCACTTCCTCGATGACAAGATCTAGCCTTGCTACCATCTCCACTAGTAGCGAAGCGAAGGCTGCAAAAGGAAGAGCCTCTGAGAACTCAAGGCTGGTGATAGCAATCTTACTGAGTGTCGGCCTCAATGTTTTCCGCTCGGAAGGCTCCTTCATTTGGTCTGCCACCCTTTTGCTCCTCCATTCTAGCAAAGTCGAGACATCGGTCTTAACAGAAGGTAATACTGCACGGTCTACACCTGAAGAGGCATCCTTCTCGAGCTTCCAATCCGCAAGCATTTTGGTGGTGGCGTGGGCTTTGTTGGAACTAAGGAATAGTCGTGGCTGGGATTTAATGGCGGCATCGAGGTCTTGCAAGGCCTCGTGGAGGTGGTCAGAGAGCACATCATGAGAGAAGTGGCGGCGGTTTCTTATGCTACTTGCCAGCTCTATGAGGACCTTGGACACTTCTCCAGCAACCCGGATGCATGCGTCTCGGAACAGATACCGAACGGGCCTGGGTGTCTGCGAGGAAGAAATACCCATCAAATTTATTGCTGGTACTTCTCTTAGAAGTGAACTCTTGATTTGAAAATAAGAACAGGGTTAAAGGTGATTCCGAAGAGAAAAAAAAACGAATGGAAAAAGGCATTGCAGTCTGGTACCTGAATTTCAGATTCCAAACAGCCATGAATTGCTACTGCAGTATATCCGAAATGTCTAAGAGCAGCTCCGAGCTTCACATATTGTTGCCATGGATACCTGTTACAGTGTCTAGAGTGTCTTGGCTCCCAGCTTGCAAAGTGTGCCTGGACAATGCTCATCATTATCATGGCCATCTTTACCAATTGGGCCCTCAAAGTTTAAAGTATGTATGATTTCAAGATTTGTTAAGATATTAAATAAAATCCATTTTCATAGAGCTATGATATTACCAGAGTCTCATCGCTGGATTTGGAGTCTAAGACTGCTCTGTAACCCACATATATTGGATCCTTAGCTGTCATCTCTTTATTAACTTCAACATCCTTGTCTTTGAAATACTCATTCACACAAGCTGCAAGTCGTAATTTGTATGATTTTGTTTCGTATATACATAATGAAGCATTAAGTAGATGTTGGATATTATTATTATTGCTAGCTGACAAGCTCTCTGTATACCTTCAATAGATCTTGCCAACCCTTCAATCTTGTAGACCGTACAGTGCTGGAGATCTTCGCCTGACCAGTTTGGTAAGATGAAGAGGCTCATAAAGACGCAGATTCCGCAGCCGATGGCGATGGTGTAGAGGCGCTCGCGTGCGATGTGGAGCACGTTCTGTACGCGGAAGCTTGACACCGTGATCAGATTGAAGGTTAGTAGGAAAATCAGCACACCGTAGTCGTAATGTTTCTTCACTTTCGGGATGAATCTGATGTACGTTGCCGCAAATCCTATCAAAAGTAAATAAAAAATGCATCGTCTATCAAACTTGAGCGCATCAAGAAATCAAACATATATCGATCCATGAAAGCAACCCTCATTGTGCACACACAAACTTAATAACAAATTTGCACATAAATAATCAACATTCACCTACTAAAAAGACTGCAGTTCCTATGAAAACAGCACGGAAAACTGTGCCCGATGCTTGCGATACAATCTCGACGAAAAACGCCAATGAGCCGGCACACAGTGTCCCAAATCCTCTGTTGAGTCCCTTGCAAAGGGTTGCACCTGAGTAACCAAAGGGGAAGAAACCATCTTACAACTACTAGGACATAGAAGAAATCACACATCTCATATTAGGCGGCCGATTAATCGTAGAGATCACATACTAAACTCACTCACCCACTGTGAATTCAAGCACGACGACCACGGTCATGACAGCCCACATTGCATTCTGTCCGACTCCTTCGAACAACGGCTCCAGTAGATATAAGAATGAAACCAGTGTCAATGCCATCCCAACCTTCAGCGCATGCACGAATCGCCTTGGGTCATCTCTACCCACCTTCCATATGCTTTGACACAGATAAACCGGCAGCCTCCTCATCCCCCCCATCGAGACTCCCATTGCCATGCTCTTCTTGGCGCCCTTTAAATTTCCTCGTTGAAACCTTGGTTTCAGACGTCTGGCATGGCCGAGAGGACTGAGATGAGAGCAAGGTTGATGAGGGTCTTAACAGCTTGGAAAAGCTGGAACTATATTGTATGTGTCATTGTCTTGAATTCAAAACTATTCAGGTGGATGACAAACGCCGAGGATTGAATGTGTGGGTGGTGGTTCTCTTAAAAGAAGTTGCAGATTTTTTAAATGGATGGTTTTTCTGGGGTGGTTTGGACTGTTGGGCGTCGCTTTCTTG
Source organism: Chamaelirium japonicum (assembly GCA_947650365.1). Classification (NCBI taxonomy): domain Eukaryota; kingdom Viridiplantae; phylum Streptophyta; class Magnoliopsida; order Liliales; family Melanthiaceae; genus Chamaelirium; species Chamaelirium japonicum. Next base: position 36,057,221 of record OX393550.1, on the reverse strand, counting down.
CCTCCATGTGAGAAACCCTAACTGCTTCACTCACATGTTTCCTGCTTATACTAGAGAGTGGAGATGCATTAAAGATTCCCATTTTAACTAGAGGCCTAACATACATTAATATAAAACATTAGTGATGAATATATTGTATGGCTTACCAACACCTCCCCTGAACTATGCACCTCATTTCATATTGGTCCCTCAACTTTTTTTTTTGAACAATTTGAAAACCCTATACTATGCTTCGTCTGCATTTAGTCCCCTCGGCCATCTTTTATCACGAAAATACCCTTGTGGTAAGCACAGGTTAAATATTTTAGAAATCATTTGAGACTTATTGGATATTGATAGTATTTTCAGAATAAAAAGCTGGATGAGGGGGGACTAAATGCAGACGGAGCATAATTCAGGTTCAAATTGCTCGGATTTTTTTTTTTTGAGGGACCAATATGAAATGAGGTGTATAGTTCAGTGGAGGTTTTTGCAATTCTCTATATTGTATTTGGTTATATAAAAGATTAGTTCGTTATGCGTGAAGTATATACGCTGACATTTTGTACCTTGTTGATGTCTACTATTTGTTTATGTGTAATATTTTGAATGTTTAGGAGGATGATTTACACGGCAGGTCATGCCAAACAAGAATTAGTGAGGGCAACAATATCAATTTAGTATTGTCATTATCTCTAATCTATGAATGTTTAATGAATTTAATTTGATGTTTTTCATGGATTAGCTTGGATAATCGTTCGGTTTAGAGAAATCCCTCTCGGTGAATGTGTGTGTGTGTCGAAAAAGAGTGGCCAAGATGGACTCAAAAAACTCTCGGCTCTCCCCTCGCAACGCGATGTTGATGTGTGTTGACCCATGGCTTGACCCCTGGGTCGATTGCTTGAACTTGCTCGAGTCGGCTCACATCAGGTTCGGCCACCGCCGAGCATTATTGTGCATTCATGTGAGATCTGCAATCCCTTGGAGTTCACAGGGTAAGAAGAAACTGAAGTGCTAGTTGGGCCTCTTTTGTGTTCACGGGCCTCAGTAGGCTTCAGCTTTCTCACCACCACTACTGTCATCCTTCCCCCTTTCTTTGACTTCGGCCTCACTGTAATGAACTCCCTCACATGTTGGGAGAGGTGGTGGGTGGGCTTCCCTCACCGGTAGTGCAAACCACCTGAGATGTGGTGCTCCTTGTGCCATCTACTACCCTCCCCCGGCTAGCTGGTGGTTGGTTTGTCGACTAATCGATCGTCGATCGATCACCGTCTCGGTAGCCGGTGCATCTGTCACTGGGGGTTTCAAGCTAGCTACCCCCTACCTAAACCCCCAACGCTTTTCTTCCCTTTGATTGATTAAGCCACGTAGATCCATTTACGACCGTTGGTTATCCTTTATCTCAACCACTCTGATGTATTATTATACGAGGGTGGAGGAGAAGGTCGATCGCACTTGGCTCCTGCAAGTTCAGTCCCGCAACTGTCGAACCTTGGTCAACACAGGGAAAGCAACATAACTGCTATTTTTATTAGATTTTATAATCCCGTGAACATATCATCAACGGCCAGGATTCGCAAGGCAACAACTGCCTTGAGGGAAAGTTCGCTCCATGGTGTCCATACCGGGATTTGAACATGGAACCTCTCCAGCAAGGGAATGGAAGTACCATACGTAGGCGAGCCCGTTGGTAGCTTAGGGGGTGTTTGTTATGTGGAACAGTTGTTCCCCTTAATAGAAGAGACTATTACCGTCAATTACTATTTCTAATGTAATTTGATGGTCCAGTGTTCCGGTTGGCATAGAAATAGTGGGAGTGATATTTTTTAGTTCCCAAGTCCTTTACTCCACCTGAACAATTACTAGCCGTTATTTTCAAATCATGGAATTCAAAATGGAAATAGATTGTTCCGGAATAATGCCAAACACCCCTTTATTTACTCGATTGGAATATCTAGCATAAACACTTGGTCAATATTACGAAAAACATTTGAATTGATTAGTATTGCAACACTTTGTCTCCAACTAATAGCTAAGTTAGTAAGACATATGCAACCCATGGCCTTGGTCGAGGGTTCGAATCAGTGCCACGGCATATTTACCCATGCTCTGTAGTGGTGGGCCATCCTCTCATCTTAGTGGCGAGCTTTTCTAGGGGTTATTAAAAATTTAAAAATCAGGGTGTTTCTCTCGCTCCTATGACGAGTTTCGATCCTTGGTCTATCTTGTACCGGTGCACTAACAGGTGATGTACTGACCACTATTGTGGTCTCTTAAAAAAAAAAATGAAAGATTTGTATTACAATACTTTATTTATATCATAATCCCAAACTTCAGATTGGCGTGGTTTCTTGTATAACGATGTGTATTATCTTAACGGTAAAATAACCAATGAAAATTTTATTATGCTTTCTTGTAAACCTTGTCAATTAAGAGGCAGAGTAATTCGGATCTTGAATGCATGCAACTCGGGTCTAAGTTATTTGGGGATGGATTGGGTGTTTTAGATACCCTCTCGCCCAAAAACCCGGGTCGTAAGGGGAGGTCCACCAGAGGGTATTTAAGTACACCATCTCCCAGCCCCTAGCCGATGTGGGACTAAACCCAATAATCCCTAGGACAAAACCACCCGCCAGCCCCCCTCTCGTGTGGCAGGCGACAGGGGAGGAGGACAGTCCGGCCCGACTTGTTCTGAACTGGGCTGCAACCTGGCTCTGATACCATTTGTAGATACCCTCTCGTCCCAAAACTCGGGTCATAAAGGGAGATCCACCAGATGGTATTTAAGCACACCATCGCCCAGCCCCTAACCGATGTGGGACTAAACCCAACAGGGGTATGTTTAGTATTAATTGTAGTTAAATAGAAGTCATACATCGTGGGTATCCATCCAATAGTCTATATTAGTCATTTAAGCCCTCAACTTAGATTCATAAGGTGAGCCTAGGGCTGGTAATAGGCCGAGGCTGGGCTTGCACTGAACTAAATCAAGTCGGGTCTGGTCCCCTAGTTTATTTTCGGCCCAAGTCCTGGCTCGTTTTGTACCAGGCTTTAAAGACAAGGCTCGATTCCAAGCCTTTATCAATGTTTCGGGCCTGGGCCAAACTTAATCAAGTCCGGGTCTTGGCCCGTTTTTGTTCTTCGGCCCAAATCCCGGCCTGTTTTGTATCAAGCTTTAAAGACAAGGCCTGATTAAAAGCCCGTATCAATAATTCGGGTCTCGGCTGGGCCTTCAATGCCAACTTTCTTTCAGTTATTTGGCATTAACTGAGCTTGTTATCAGATTTATTCTGATTGTACAAAATATACATGTAACTATTTTATAAATTAGGGCAAATTACATAAACCCCCCGGGCACTATACACCTCATTTCTTATTGGTCCCTCAACTATTTTTTTAAACAATTTGATCCCTAAACTATGTTCCGTTTGTAGTTAGCCTCCTCCATCAAATTTTATTCGGAAAATACCCTTGTCTTGGTAAGTATAAATTAAATATTTTAAAACAATTTTGTGTATTATTGAAAACTGATAATGATATTTTTGGGATAAAAAGTTGGCAGAGGGGTTTAAATACAAACATATCATAGTTCGGGGATCCAATTATTCAAAAACAAAGTTGAAGGACTAATATGGAAGGAGGTGTATAGTTTACGGGAGGTTTATATAATTTGCCCTATAAATTATGTTGTAAGCCATAAATGACCACAAGAAACTCGGTGATTTTCTGCAATATATGTTGTTGCCCCCATCAAATGTGAAGTTCATTCCCAAATATGTCGGGTAGACCCGGCCACAACAATGAAATTGCGCTTGGTTGTCTATACAAGCCCAGACCCGGCCCATGTTGATTTTGGGCCCAAAATATCAGCTCAAGCCCATAAAAGTGTTTGGTATATATGCACAAAACCACTTCAAGCACGCCGGGCTCATATGTGCCTGGGCCTGGGCTAATTTGGGACATTTGCCAGCCCTAGCGACACGAGCCCTATAACTAAGCCTTTGCCTTATGCTCTTCTTCCACCAAAGCTTTACTAGACCGGGCTTGGTGAGGGCTGGGATCGGCTTTTTTTTTTTTGGTTATTTGGTTGTGGTTCCTAACCAAAAGTACGGATTGTGTAAAGGATAACAATTATGTGTGTTTGTTGTAAAGTCCTTGGCTAAAAGTAGCAAACACCTGGGACCCTTTGACCAACATTTCTGTTACATTTCATCTCTTTAGTGTGGTCCCCTACAACATCCAAATATTAATATAAAAATTTAGCCAAAAGTACCGCTAAACTGAATATTTTGGAAACAGGTCATAGGTAATAACAAAATTATGTTATAATTTGAAAGCGACACAGGCTGTGGTCCCTGGCCAAAAGTATGGATTATGTGTGGTCCCCTACAACATGTGATATTAATATAAATTTTAATTACAAAAGTATCCCTAAACCGTATAATTTGGAGACAACTTATAGGAAATAACATAATTCTTTTACGATTTGAAAGCGACATATTATATAGGTACATGTCATTTTTTAGGATTTTTGAAGCTGCGATGAATCATTACGGATGGTTTTGGAGGCTCCCAACGAATGATCCTCATCTGTTTTTTTACCATTTTTGTCTTATTTATTTGCACATCAGTCCCTAGTGTATTGTTTGCATATGTTTTTTTTTTACCGTTTTGCCCTCATTTAGGGGTTCCATGTTAGGAGATGCTTAGAAACCACCCTTCCCCAGAGACGGATCCAAAAATCAAATTTGGGGGGGGGGGGGGGGGGGGGGGGGGGCGAACTTATATAATTTTAAAATAATCCTACCTAATACTGCTATAATAAAAGGTTCTCTTTCGAATCTAGGGGGGCGATCGCCCCCATATGCCCCCATGGATCCATCGCTGTGCATCCCCCTACCATCTCCCATCCTATAAGTTTACATTTGGATCTCCCAGTCTTCGAATAGGTTTGGAGATGCTTTAATACCCCTAAACGGAAATTATTTTCCCTTCCCCAATGATTATATTTTATATTTGTATGTGTGTTTGCTATGATATTGCAATCATATTTTTCATTTGTAGCTGTAATTGAAAAAATTAAACAGTAACTTTTATTATTTAAATAATAATTTTATAAAATTATTTAAGAAATAATGAATTAAAAGTGATTTTTAAATTTTTTTTGTTTTGTAATGATATATCAAAAATAGTAACATTTACTATTGATATATTAAAAATAAATTCATACCATATATGTTATCTAAACTGAAGAATAAAATGAGTCATTATAATCATTTGATATGAATTTCAATTGATTATAATTATAAAATATCATGTTAGTCCTTATGAAGCTTAATGTATGTTCATTATATTAGACATTAACTTTTGATATATCGAACATATGAATATATTAGTTACACAAAATAATAACACATTATATCGAATAATAAATTTTATTTTTGGACAGTAATTTTTAAATTTAAATGGTCAATTAAATGGTTAGATCTTATATATATATACATAAATTATTGATTAGATATCATTATTAAAGTATATTAAAAATTAAAAATAATAATTTATTTTATAAAATTATATTATAAAATCAAATAGTGAATTTTTACTTTTGAATAGTAACTTTTAAAGTTTTTTATAGATTTTTTTATAGGAGTATTATATATAATATTTACTGATTAATGTGTATCATAATAAATTATTAAGGATCAAAATTATGTATAAATAATAATAATTTATTAATATCGGGTCTTACGAAATATTTAGTATCTTTTATCAAATAAATAGTAACTTTACATTTATAGTGTATACTTATTATTAATGGTCAAATATATTTGTTATATATAATTAAGAATAGTATATTTAAATAAAATAGTTCAGTTTTAATTAAAAAAATAATATAAATACATTAATAAAGTTGTCGTACACCGTAATCTTCTTATCAACACAATTATTAGTACTTGTCAATAAGAAAATCATATATAGTGATCAAATAAACACACATAATATTGATGTAATAAAAAGTAACTTTCTAAAAATAAGTAGTAATTTTTAGATCTATTATATTTCCTTCATTATTTTAGTTGTTAAATGATTAATAATATTTTAAAAGATATTTAAAGAGGCATAAAACAAATAGAGGTTAATGATTTTGCAATAATACAGTTACTAATTTGAATAGTAACTTTTCTAAAAGTTTTATTTTATTATGTTTCGATTGATCATTTTTGTCAAAGTAGATAAAAATGATAAATATTTTATAAAAAAGTTATATTCATGCAATCCAAAAGTTACTTTTTATTTAAATGTTAATTCATAGTAGATTTTATATGTTAAATATAAAAATATTATATATTTTTATAATAAAATTATACTTTATTCAATCTAAAAGTTACTATTTATTCAAATATTGATTCATAGTATATTTCACAAGTTAAATCTAAAAATATCATATACTTTTATAAAAAAAAAAAGTTACACTTCATTCAATCTAAAAGGTATTATTGATATGAATGTTGATTTATAGTAGATTTTATAAGAAAATCAGTTTTGATTCATTTATGTGCATATGAAATATGAATATGTTTAATAGAAGTAGCAATTGATTTTAAGATTTGGTTTTAAAAAATTAAAAATTAGGATTTTATAGATTTTTAATTTATACGAGATTTAGTTTTTTAAAAAAGTATTTCACTGTTTTACAATAAAAATTTTATTATTTTTCATCTCGTATATATATTTAAAACTACTATTATTTATATTATAAATTATAAAAAGAAATTTCAGAAATAGGGTATCTTCGATTTGATAAGTTCTTACCTATTTTTTGTTGGATTCCTGTAAAATTCTTATGGTTATGTTGCATGATTTTAAAATCCAACTTCAAATCATACTTTAGACGAGAGAGATCTGATTAAAATTGGGGGTTTTAAGAGAAAGATATGTTGGATTCTGAATAGTGATTTTAATGGTAGATAGTGGCAGTTATTTATAATTTGAAGTAATAGTTAGGGACACATGGATAACGTTATCAGCCTTTGAAACATGCAGTGATAATTTGGTAATAAATATTATTTTTAGTGGGTGATATGCTAAATATCAACGTTATTCTCTCGCACGCGGTTTATTCGAAACCGGGAGGGTAAGTCGGTCTTTTGTCATGATTTAACAGCTGTTTCAACATTGTTTCCTGCAGACCTTTTGGAACTTTTAGCAGTGACTACAAACTAAATGACTATTTTGATTGTCCTTTATCCATCTTGCATCTTTTAGCAGGGATGTTAGGCTAAGTTTCCTTTTTTTTTTATACTCGTGAAAATACACGAATTTCGTTCCAGGCAAATGATCTAGCAAGTTGCAATGCAGAAGATGTCCCATATGCGCCTAAGATCTGTTGGTACCCGTCTTTTGCGCCAAGAGCTCCAAAGTTGAAGCATTCCGCTAGGATGGGATGTAATTCCAAGCCTGGCTCTAATGGGCTCCCATTTTCTTTTGGAGAAAGGACTGAGAAGGAGCATATGATCCACGGTTTCATCATGAATATTGCAGAAGGAGCATTTAGTGTCTGATAGACCTGGGTGATTCCTCTTCATTAGGTTGACCTTAGTTCGGAGTTTATCCTTTGTTGCAAGTCTCATGAATATTCTTGTCTTCAGTGGGGTCTTAGCACGCCCAAGATGCTTCGCTACAGGGCACTTGCTCGGGTCTCTGTTAAACCAATTATAAAAAGAATTGACAGAGAATTTGCCTGATGTAGTCAATCTCCAACGAATCTGATCCGGAGTATCCGTAAGCGAGAAGTTTCTGGACTAGGTTGGACAGCAGCTCCTCTAACAGTGGAATTCTCCAAATGGTATTACCTCTCCATTTGTAGGAAAGGGATTTGTTGGATGCCCCCCTTTATTGGTCTCACTCAATCAAAGATTTTCAGAAACAACACAGAGAGTTTGTGCTAGCCTAACCAAGTATCCTCCCATAATAAGATGGTCTAGGTCTAGCATGCCTCCTAATGCTCAAGCCAGGGATCACACTGGGTGTTTGACGGGCTTGCCTAGCCCATGTCTAGTCGGTCTATATAGTTACAAGGGCCACTGGACCCGTCCTGTATAATACTATCCAATTGGTCCTATAGATGAGTAGGGTCTCTCTCTCTCTCTCTCTCTCTCTCTCTCTCTCTCTCTCTCTCTCTCTCTCTCTCTCTCTCTCTCTCTCTCTCTCTCTCTCTCTCTCTCTCTCTCTCTCTCTCTCTCTCTCTCTCTCTCTCTCTCTCTCTCTCTCTCTCTCTCTCTCTCTCTCTCTCTCTCTCTCTCTCTCTCGTACCATATTTGAATCATTCATGCTTAGCTAACTAAAAGTAATAATCAATCACTATGATGACCGACCATGAAGTTGATGGTCCAAGAGTTGGGTTTAATACGTACCCAGAGGGATCGATCAAGACTTGCATCGGATTCAGGTGTACTACTCTCGCACGGCACCCAACCTGAAGGCATCTCCAGCTCGAGGCCGTCTCTCCAACAGATCTACCGACAAATCCACCGAAAAGGACTCCAACGGGCTCGCTTACCAATCGCCATAATTAAAATAAACTTTGAAGGCTCGCCGATTTGTTTTTTCAAAAAAAATCCCTCTCAGAGAATGGGGGAGAGGGGTCGGCCTAAACCCCTATCAGTGGATTAAAAAATAAGATCGCATTAAAGTAGAAAAAAAGGAAGAGAAATTGGGGGGATTTGAGAGAAAAACCGGCTTAGTTACAGAGTTCAAGGATGGCATCTCTCGCCCCCGGCCTCAAATTGCAAGTCTAGAGATGGATCAACGACTTGGAGTGAGCGATCACGTCTTTGCAAGTGCCCCTCTTGTCTTGAAAGTTTCACCGATTCCGCTCCAGCCAGATACATGCCGCATCCTCGATGCTAGAGCCGTTGGATGGAAGCAGTGCACTAATGTGCTGGTGTTTGTTGTCCACGTGAGGGGGCGTGTGATTTATTTAGCCCAACATCGGCTATGAAAAGATTGGGACATGTCATCCACATTCATCGCTCTCTTACCATGGCCCTTGCAACGAGGATGCAACGCTATGCAAATCTTCAATACTTCTCAGTTCTGTTAAAAAAAATATCGAAGTGCTTCCTCATACTCGTTAGCCAAGTATTCAATGGACCAATCAATATTCATCATTCATACGCTATAATTGAACCATTCATGAATATTCATAACTTAATCATGGAATTCTCACTTACATTAAATACTTATAAGTTATTGATTAATGGTGGCTACCTATAAATTTATTTTGGGGTTATTAGCCTAAGACCCCTCTAACGAATCCAACATTAGGAAAAACCCTTTGAAACATTTCATTTGAGCTCCAGCCCCTCTAACCAACCAAACTTTAGTAAAAACCTTTCTCTAAATTTTTAATCCCGATACCACCCTCAGTGCTCTCCTCTCTCGATCAGGCATGGCACAGGCGGCGGGGGTGGGTGTGGAGGCGCAAGCGTAGGCGTGCGGATGTGGAGGCGGAGGCGGAGGCGGAGACGGCGGCAGAGGTGACATGGAGTTCGGGTTAGGTCTGGCGGTCCGTCCTATAGATCTAGGGTTCATATTATGGCCTGTAGATCTCTAGGTTTAGGTTCTGCGAGGGGGTGGGGTTGGGTGGGGGGGGGGTCAGTTAGGTTCGGTGGCGGTGACGGCGGCGGGAGGGGGTTCGGTGGCGGTGGCAGGGGGGTTTGGTTAAGTTTGACGGTCACGGCGGCAGTGGGGGCTTCAGTTAGGTCCGACGGTGGCAGGGGAAGGGGGGTTCGATTAGGTCCGGCGGCGGCGGGGGTGGGGGGTGGAGTTCGGTTTGGTCTGGCGGTAGGGAAGGATGGAATTCGCTTCTGAATTAGAATTGAAGTGAGGGGCATTTTCATCCACGAGGGTTTGAGCTCAAGTGAAAAGGTGGTCAGGACTGCTGCTCAAAATGATATCTTAAAAAGGGTTTCTCACACATTATCCATTTTATTTGTATCAATTTGGCTTACCCCCTTGTGTTAATAGGCCAATTAGATTTACCCCCGTAAAGTGATACCAATTAAATTTACCCTAAACATTGGCTTAACCCTCCAAAATTTCTCTGTGAGACGGAATTGGGGCCATCTCAAATTTTTTGGGGTTACCTCCAGTTTTTGGTGGGTAACTCTAATTGATATCATTTTAGGGGGGGTAAGTCTAATTGGCCTATTAACACAAAGGAACAAGTCAAATTGACCCCTTTTTTTTTTTAACATGGCGTGCGGTGGGTCCTCACCTCAATAGGGGATAGTTGAAGTTTCTTCACACTTAAAACATCTCTCCTCACGGCGATGGCCACATGTTCGATCCTTGGTCAGTAAACAGCCCACACTCTCGTGGTTGCAGAAGTAACTATGGACACTCGAACTTTTATTATTATTTTTATTTTTGAATTTAAAATTTTATCCCAGATGAATATTTTTCAAATTCCAAACTTGTGACTATGGTATTTATGTATTTTTTTTTCTTGGTTGAATAAGTCTTTATCTCTGCCGTAACCCTTCCTTAAATGAGATGTTGAGGGATTCTCAAAAAAATAAAAAAATAAAAAAAGTCATTGTCTACTCACTCCATCCGACATGAGCCCTTATAGTTTATTTGGGTGAAGATCTTTCAAACATGCCAAGTGTACCTTAGATGTATCCATTGATAGGCAAAGTAGACCAATCTTAGTATTAAGAAAATAATAAGATAAGTCTTGGAAAACAACTACTGCCACCATCAAAGAACCCTAATCTATCCCCAAATGTCTTAAGAGCATTAGAAACTAATTTGATTACATCGTTAAACCGACCGGTATATCGTTTAAGTATAAGTGATATAACCTTCTTTCTTCTTTCTTTTGTTTTTTTATGAAGTCGGTAGAAGGGAGGACGATATTTATAATAACATAAGTTGTACAAGAGAGGACTACATTGAGCGATATGGACCCAAAGGATGATCATGCCACGAGAGACAGGCTCGAATCATCACTTACATCGAAAGAAAAAGGGGAAACTGTGGTCACCTCCCCTGGGTCTTGGGGTGATTGCAGTTACTCCTCCTTACGCTTGAATTATTGCACTGACCTTCCCTGAGGTTTGGTTTTATTATTAGAAATCTCTCATGAACAAATAATTTTTGAAGATGTCATCAAGTAAATATAAAAATACCGATTTTACCCTTACTAAAAAACTAGAAAAATAAAATTTAAAAAATCTAATAATTATTTTGAAAAGTGCAGCGTGAGCTTGATGTGGAGGATGACTAGTTGTACTGTCGGATTACACATGGGATGACTAATTGAATTGTTAGAATATTTTAAAATTTCAAGTTGGGGTAGAATAGGTATTTTTGGACTTATTTGCTGACATAGTCCAATATTGTCTGTCTAGGAAAGGTTTATACGGATAAAACCAAACCTCAGGAGAGGTCAGTGCAATAATTCAAACATAATGGGGTGTCACTACAATTACCCCAAATCTCGGGGGATGTCACCGCAATATTTCCAAAGAATAAAAAAATCCATTAAACAAAGATACAACATGCTACTACATGAGCTATTCAAACTTTCTATGACTCTCGGAATGGACACCGCAGAGCGAACTTTTCCTCAAGGCCGTTTTCCCCCTTATTTGCGCCTTCAAATCCTGGCTGTTGACATCATGCTCATAGAATTGTGGAATTTAATAAAAATAACAGCTGTACTGCCTTCCCCATATTCATCTCGGGACCTCTTCGAGTCCATGCTCTAGCACCCTGTTCTCTGACCGCCTGGCCGGTCCAATCAGATTAAACATGTCTAATTGCGATCACCAGGGGATAGGAGATTGGCAACGGAATCAATGCTTGGTTGAGGGTGTGGGTTCGACTCTGCTGACCCTCGATTTACACAACAGTGGAATGGGAGATGCCGAGTGGATCAGGCTTTACTCCCGGAGAGATTATTCCGAGCCCGAAGTGAGCCATTGCCCTAAAGGTTTCGTCGGCACATTCGCCGATCTCAAAAAAAAAAAAAATTTCTAATTGAGTCAGCACTTCATGGTCACATGATATCAGTGGACCTATTTACTTGTTGAGCTCACATTATATCTAATTAGGTGAACTTATTGTCTGCTAGATCAGTACAAGGGTCTGTATAGGTTGGGCTGTGAACTAAATTCATTCCGGTCAGCGGATGCAAGATTCAAATCCAAACCCGATAAGATAATCAGTTTTTGTGTTCTAATTTGATCCGAATCATTGCTCCCTTATCAGGGTCGTCCAATTCTGATTATGCTACCAAAAGTAAAAATATTAAAATCAATATTTTCATTTAAAAAAAGGGGACTTGGTAAACAGTCCCTGACAAGAGATCTGTTTAAGGCGAAGGACAGCCAACAAGATGGTGGTGCACCAAGTCCCTCCCGAAAAGGATGCAGCTAGAGCAAGTCCCATACGTGACTTTTACCCCTTCTAAATGACCAAATTGTCGCTTAGAGCACACTCCTCCGTCCTTGTCTACAGGGCTCAATCCGCGGATTTACTACAATGATTTTACTGTAGCAATTTTTTTTAGACATGATTTTATGGGGAAATAAATTACTACAATGATTTCACTGTAGCAAAAGAGTAAAAATCTGCGTAGATAGTTACTTCACAAAGATTGTTACTCTTTTGCTACAATGATTTTACTATAGCAAAAAAAATATCAATGAGATTTCTCAAAAAAAAAAAATTGCTACAATGATTTCTCTGTAGAAAAATGTGTAACAATTTGCACAGATTGTTATTCAAGATTGTACTCAATATGCGCAAATTGTTACTCAATTTGTACAGATTGTTACTTTTTTGCTAGAGTGATTTCACTGTAGCAAAAAAAAAAAAAAAAATCTATTTCGACAGAATTTTTTGTTAAAAAAAATTAGCTATAGTGATTTCACTGTATTAAAAAACTAAAAAATTTCAAAGATTGTTACTCTTTTCGCTATATTGCGCTTATGTCAAGCTCGGATCGGGCCCACATGTACAGTTGAACTTAAGGGTCATGCTCGGACCAGTGCTCACATGTACAGTTGCACGTATGGGTGGGTTGAACATTTACCAATCGAGAGGACCTATATATCTGTTGGAAAAATCCAATGGTAGAGGCTCGCAACAGAAGCGATTTGCCAATCGAAATATCGTGCGTGGTGCACATTACACGATTAAAAATTTAATTGAAATTAATCTACATATGCGTGCACATGAATCGAATAGATCTAGCGATACGAATATCTGGCATGCATGCAATTAGAATCTATGTTAAGTCTATGTGTTAGAGTATTGCATACCTTTGTGTGGATCTTTTAACCACGGAGAATTGTCTTATTTGTCGATGGAGACGGAAGATAACACGCAAAGAAGCCGACGATATGCGAGGAGACAAATTTAAAGCCTTTAATATTCACCTAATCTCACACGATGCACAACACGCCAACGAAGGGTCTCTGAGTGCCCCCATACATTGGCCCTTCTCCGTCTACGAAAGTCCACGCGAGGAAAATGAGACGATTTCACAAGTCGCAAGTGAGGATGAGATAGAGACGAGAGATGGAGAGGAGGAGAAGAGGGGTCGGGCAAGGCTTCAATAGGGTCGGCCCCTTCTCTCTCCTTGCTACTCATATGTGGCCGCCCCCCTTAGGATTCCACTCTTAGAAGCTAGGTCTATCCTCTCCTTTATCTCCCTCTTTATCTCTATCTCTTCCTAACTTGTAGGAGTGGGGAGACAAAGTCAAACCCCTAGTCTAGAACCCCTATGGCCGACCCCTATAAAGGAGTATCCCACTCATGTAAACAAGGGGGGCCGACCATGCATGCTCTGTGAGGGAAAATTATGATCGTCGTACAACTCCTTCCAACAGTCGATTGAAGATCGTCTTCGAGTGTGAAGCACAGTGTAGTGCTGAACTGTCACATGCTGAGCTATCACTCAGACACTATGGAGAGAGATAGAGAGAGAAATAGAGAAAGAGAGTTGGAACAGGATGTGATGATGGATTTCGGTCGAAACTATGTCTCCGTGCGCTAAGACGCAACCTTTGAATCCACTAACTCTGAAAGAAATAGAGCTACTCTTGACAGGCCAATGAGTGTTTATACAAGTAGACAGAGGGTGGAGTAGGCTTGACTAGAGTCTGATTTCCAAAAGACTCGAGGAGCTCTGAAAAACAGAAAGTAGATTTGGGAATAATGAATCCCGGTCTAGAATATTTACAGGATCTACTATTTATAGAGTTTTGGCAATATTTGGGGTTTTGATAAATATTTAAGAGGAATTACTAGGCTTCAAACTGCCTTTTTAGGCCCTAGACTAGGCTGGCAGGTCCCACTATTGTCTTTATGGGCCTCAGGCAGGGCTGTCAGGTCCTACTATCGTCTCTGTGGGCTCCAGGTAGGGCTGGCGGATCCCACTATCATCTTCGTAGACCCCAGGCAGGGCTGGTGGGTCCTACTGTAGTACGTTAGCCAGATTTTGCACCCACGATTACCCCCTCACAGCTAGGCTGGTGCTAACCTAGTTGGCTGAGATTTCATGGCGCAAAATCAGCTTTGTTGATGTTGAAATGGCTTTGACGTGTGTTGAAATGAGTCTGTCGACCCCCTGATAAGGGCCGACCAGGAGGCTGTTTGCCGATCCACTATCCGGGGCTGACCAGAAGTCTGTCTGCCGACCCGCTGTCCGGGGTCGACCGTCGCATCCGCCGACCCCTTGCCAAGGGCTAACTAAAGGCCTATCTGACGACCCCCTGTCAGGGGTTGACTGTAGTCTTTGCAGACCCAGGACTATGAATAGTTTAAAGCAGAGTTTTACAAACTCAAAACACACCAACTCCAATACTATCACCAATAACCGATGTTGATCAACTTTATATCTCAATATCATCTGTTAGAAGAACCTATCACCAATAACCCCTTTAAAATATTATATTTGATCTTTTAAATATTAGATCATTTCTTTTAATTTATAAATGTCACAAATATGTTGTAGCACAATGATATAGCACCTTCGCCACGAGAGATGTGGTATGAGTTCAAACTGTTGGAGATTTTCATAATTGGGTTTGATTTTAAAATATTTTAGTGAGAATTGTTACAACAAGATGGTTGTGGCTCATTGGCTAGCTTTGAGGCTTGCAAGGTTGGAGGTTAATGATCAAATCCCATCGGGAACTATTTTAGTCAAATAAAAGAGAAATTGGACTTACGCGGCGATCGTGCAACGCACCGAGCGTAAGGTGCGGTGTGATTGTGTGTTTAGTGTGATTTGACATTTAGAGGCGCACTTTGCACTTAGCATAATACGAGTCGCATTGATGAGCCATTTCCTTTTAGGCTACAAATAGAACCAAATGGGTTAACTTGGGTGCGAGACACAATGGATCAAATAGGTTGACTCGTGTTGGTCGACTTTTAAGTGAGTTAGGTGAGTCTAAGAGTGGACTAGACCGTGTGCGTCCGAGTAGACACGAATGGACCAAATAGTGCTTGGTGGTTGGGCCCAAAGGGTTCCTAAAATACCTATTCGATTGGGTGGTTAATGTGCCATCCGCCCGAGCGGATGCGACGATCCGCTTGGGCGGATTGGCACCTGATGGCCTGCAAACAGTGGTGGCTCCAAGAATTTGTACCAGTGGGGTCAAAAGCTGCATTAGAAATGGCACCTCGCAAAAGAGCTTCGAGAGAACAGAGAAGGAGATGGGTCACAAACTTGCAGACTCACATGACACATTAAGGCGTGAAGTAGGATTTGGTGTATCAGTGGAGTGGGGTCAAACAAACAGTCACAACTAAATAAATTATGATAAACAAATATTTAATAGGTTTTTACATTTGAGTGGGGTCAATTGATCCCATTCATCCATATAAGCCTATGTCTGTGAACCATTGCATCTGTTGGGTTACAAAGGGTGTGCTTCATGACGTCCATTGGTGTGTGAACAGAAGTAACCCATAGCAAGGGGTGCTTCCTGACACCCATTGGTGTGCGAAGAGATGCAACTCGACTAAAGGGTGCATTGAGATATCCGTTGGCTCACGAACCATTGCAACCTATGGGAAGGGATGCATTGAGAAATCCTTTGGCTCGCGAACCAATGCAACCCTTGAGAAGGGGTGCATTGAGGCATTTATTGGTCTACGAACAAGTGCAACCCTTGGTAAATCAAAGGGTGCTTTGGACTCTATAAATAGCGACTCATATCTCACTCCGATGATGATGATGATTAACTCTAATTAGTGATGATTGATCACTCAAAAAGAGTGTTGGATGAACTCCAATTACTGCGATTGATCACTTCGAAATTCCTTTTTATGGTGTTGATTTCTCTGCCAGAAAACCCCATATCCAGATTCATTGAAGTGGGTTCTTCACAAGTGTTGAGTACAGTCTCACAAGGTTGTTGTATCCAGGGAGGCAATTCGCAAGCAGATACGTCATCAATTATAAAGTGTGAGTACGCTTTAAAGAAAGCGGGTTTACACGTGCCTCAGCCTATGTCGTGTCGTGTTAATTTGTGTGAGTATTTTTCGTTTATTGACCATTTTTTTTCAACAATTTTAAAACGTAATTCGGTTTCTTGTTTTCAATTGAAAACTTGAAATTCTATGTTTTGGAAAAGATAGTAAGATTCGAATATCTAATTATAGATCAGAGAATAATATTTTAGGTACATGCTCCAAGTATACGTAGCAGCAGAGACCTTGGTAATACAAGAATCATTCTCATTGTAATCGTCGAATGCAGTTGAAAGTAGAATTTGGATCCATTGTGAAGAATTTCATACAGAGGTGGTAGAGATCTCTATCCGGTAACAATAGAATCATCCAAATAAGTAAATGAGTTTCAAGAAACGAAGATGTTTCTATCTAAATAAAATTAAAGAAATAAAAAGTTTTTATCTTTCACTAGGATTAGTGATTCGAAGAGGAATCATTTGATTCAAGAAAGAATCAATAGCTCAACTTGAGCAGGAGAGTGAATATATTGAGTAAATTCACTAAGATCCCAGACAAATTAAAATTCTTTCATAATTTAGTTTGAAGATGAATCATTTGATTTAAGAAGAAATAAATATAAGTTATTTGATTCAAGAATGAATCACTATAAATTAAGTTTAGAAATATAAGTCTAAAATATGATTCGAAGATGGATCATTTGATTCGAAAAGGAATCATTACAAGTCAATAAAGAATTTGTGAAATATTTGATTCTAAAAGTAATCAATACAAGTAAAATATATTTGATTCAAGAAAGAATAGTATCAATCATTCATGAGAAGTCAAGTGAGAACTTGATCGATTCTTACACAAGACTCTTATAAGAGATTTGGTAAGATCAATATCCGAAGGGAAATGGTTGAAATTCCTATATTATAGATTCATTAGTGATGGGAACCCAACCTAACTCTAGTCGACCACTAGATCTTAGGTTCAATGGATAAAAATAAATCACTGATATGTGAATGATTATCAGCACTAAAATACTATTGAGAAGCCTGTCCAGGATGAATGGTGTTGGTTGTTATAGTTTTAGAGGAATGAGTTTTAAACTCTTAATGAAGTTCAGTCATATAGACAAGTGTTCATAAATGTAACATGAACACTGGAAGAACTTCATCTATATGAACATAGAGGTGGTGCCGCCTCTTATAGGAGTTTGAAATTCTCTCAAGGAGCATTCATGGAAATCGAAAAAGCACAGGGCCATTTACGGTGCTAAGTAAGAAATATAAAGATGTAATTGTTGATACAGTCGTAATTATTGTGTGGTGTCTCCGGTACTAACACATAGGGATAGCTGGTTCAAAGCTGTGGCTACTAAAATTTTGATAGAACTTTGAGATGTTTACACTAAGGATTGGTTCATATCGAAAGATACCTATCTCTATGCATAATTATTTTCTGACAAAAAAAGAGAAAACTCTGTTTTAAAAATATATCTTTTCTTTTAAAAATTATGTATTTTGAAAATGGCAGGGGATTGTTAGAGATTTTCAAAATTGGGTTTGATTTTTAAATATTTTAGTGGGAATTGTTACAACAAGATGGTTGTGACTCCTTGGTTAGCTTTGAGGCTTGCAGGTAGGAGGTTAGTGATCAAATCCCATCAGGAACTATTTTAGTCAAATAAAAGACAAATTGGACTTACGCGGCGAGGTACAACGCATCGAGTATAAGGTAAGGTGCGATTGTGTGTTTTAGTGCGATTGGGCGCGTAGAGGTGCACTTTGCACTTAGCATGATGCGAGTCGCATTGAGGACCCATTTCCTTTTAGGCTACATATAGAACCGAATGAGCTAACTTGGGTGTGAGACCCAATGGATCGGATAGGTTGACTCGTGTGGGTCGACTTTTAAATGAGTTAGGTCAGTCTAAGAGTGGGCTAGACCATGTGCATACAAGTAGACACAAATAGACCAAAGGGTTCTTGGTAGTTGGGCCGAAAGGGTGCCTGAAACACCTATTGGATTGGGTGGATAATGTGCCGTCCGCCCGAGCAGATGTGACGATCCGCCTGGGCGGATTGGCACTGTAACCGCCTGGCCGGTTACAATAACTGCTTGGACGGATTGACACCTGATGGCATGCGAACCATTGCATCTGTTGGGTTGCAAAGGGTGCTTCATGGCATCCATTGGTGTGCAAACAGAAGCAACCCGTGGCAAGGGTGCTTCTTGGTACCCTTGGTGTGTGAAGAGATGCAACTCGACCAAAGGGTGCATTGAGACATCCGTTGGCTCAAGAACCATTGCAACCTATGGGAAGGGATGCATTAAGACATCATTTGACTCGTGAACCAATGCAACCCTTGGGAAGGGGTACATTGAGGCATCTATTGGTCTACGAACAAGTGCAACCCTTGGTAAATCAAAGGGTGCTTTGAGCTCTATAAATAAAGACTCATATCTCACTCCGATGATGATGATGATTAACTCTAATTAGTAATGATTGATCACTCAAAAATAGTGTTGGATGAACTCCAATTACTGCGATTGATCACTTCGAAATTTCTTTTTATTGTGTTAATTTCTCTGCCAGAAATTCCGTATCCAGATTCATTAAAGTGGGTTCTTCATGAGTGCTGAGTGCAGTCCCACAAAGCTGTTGTATCCTGGGAGGCAATTCGCAAGCAGACCCGTCAGCAATTATAGGGTGCAAATTACGCTTTAAAGAAAACGTGTTTACATGTGCCTCAGTCTATGTCGTGCCGTGTTAATTTGTGTGAGTATTTTTCGTTTCTTGATCATTTTTTTCTAACACAAACCTCGATGATATTTATGTAATCCAAGATGATATGCTCATATCTAGATATCTCTTCTTTTTTTTATGAAAGTTATATTAAGATATCATTACACAACCACACATATATCCAGACGTGATTCAATTTTGGGATCAAGATTGAGGTCACATCCTAGCGGCAAAGCAGCTGCTCCCCATCCAACAGGTTGTGTGATTGAAATCTTATGGGCTTCCTCCCATATTTATGGCAAGTTTATCTCTCGTTGTTAATCCTGGTTTATCTGTGCTCCTATGTGGCATCCTTACAAGTATGGCACAAAAACGAGTTTGATTCACCTATTCAATGACTGAGATTTAAGTACATGCACAATTAGCCAAATAAGTAAGTCGATTAAAATCAACCACCAAGATTAAGACAGACCGATTAAAATCAGTCACACGAATAATGAAGGCTCATTAAATGACCCACGATTAATTTTTATTTAAGCCACAATTAAGGATGATCGATTACAATAAGGAAGGCCAATTACAATAATGATGGTCAAATTAGGAAGGTTGATTAATGTACTAAATGGATAGAGGCATACAAAATTAGAGATCCAACGGTGGTGGTGAGATCTCTTATGTATAGTATTTTAATAAGGATGCTGCTATATTACACTCGCAAAATTATTAGGGTCTTGAATGTTGATCGGTACAGTGGGGGAGGATTTTGTGCCGTCATACGTGACCCTCTTCCAACAGTCGATTGAAGGTTTGATTCTTCGGGATGTAGCGCACTTCGAAGCGCTGAGCTGTAACTTGCTAGGCTGTCAATCAAACACTGTAGAATAGAGAAAGAGAGTTAACACTTGATGTGGTGACGAAGTTCAGCCGAAGCCTACGTCTCCGTACGGTAAGACGCAACATTTGAATCCACTATCTCTGATTGAAGTAGAGCTACTCTCGACAGGCCGATGAGTGCTTCTTACAAGATGACAGAGGGTGGAGAGGGAATCTGAAAACCAAAAAGCTCTGAAAAACAGAAAGTGAGATTATGGTTTGGATTTTGGGATCTGGATTATTTCACAGGGTTGGCTATTTATAAGAGCTTAGTTTATCTATGAAATATTCCAGGAATATTTTCAGGAATATCCGAGGTTTGGTAAATACCCGGGGGATTTACCAGACCCCAGATAGTACAAGTGGACCCCAGACAGGGCTACGGGTCCCACCGTCGTAGTCGTGGGCCCCAAGCAGGGCTGCGGGTCCCACCGTTGGACTAATGGACCCCAAGCAGGGCTACAGGTCCCACCGTTGGACTCGTGGGCCTCAAGCAGGGCTGCGGGTCCCACCGTTGGACTAGTGGGCCCTAGGCAGAGCTGTGGGTCCCACCGTTGGGCGTTAGCCAGATTTTGCACCCACAGGTACTGCACCGGTCGTCTTCGAAAACAAAACATGTCGGTTGTCTCCGATCGTAATTGTGTTTTGCCGCCAAAGGCAACGACTGCAATGTCGACAGGCATGAGAAATACTAGTACTATAATAATATAAGTCGAGGGTTAATTCTTAATGTGACATCTCCCACTATTAAGAAAATCCCTTCTCTCTCACGCGTCTCGATACACCAAGTGGTAACACGAAGAGACGAAACTGCAGCAATCTCTCTCTCTCTCTCTCAGTGTTTTCCAGGGGTAGGGATTTTGTTAATGGCTCTAGGCCCTTCCCCATGGGTTTGCACTAGTATATCTATATAACATGGCACGTTGGTTTTGTGCTAACTACACAAAACGGAAGCTGACTAGGACAAGCTAATTGGGAAAAAATGAACCGAATAGATCTAACCATTCGTTCAAAAATCAACATGTATACGATCTCTATTTCCCCGTCCATTCGTTCAAAAATAAACACACGGTCTCTATTTTTTCGTCAACCAACTTCCTCCCTAACCATTTAAACTGCACTAAACCGCTAAAATCCCGGCCCATTTAAACTGCACTAAACCTGACCGTTCATCCCGTGATCGTTGTTCGTATCAACGGTTATAAACCTGCATGTTGAAATTTTGGCCGCCCCAAACCATTGGGTCGATCTCGAGGAATCCGTTCGAATAGAGACAGCTGTCATTAATCAATTATAGGGGGAGGGGGAGTTGGTCGCGCCGAAAGCGCCCACTTCATGCCAATCAGTATGGGCGAGGAAATGAGTGTCCCTATGAATGTCGGTGTTGTCGTCAAAAGTGTTATGTTGCCGAAGGCGTTCAGGTATGTTGCCACCGAAGATGATCCGTTGCAGTACCGATAAATATGTTGCCACCGAAGATGGCCCGCCGCAGTGCATACAGACACGGACATGCACTAATATATATATAGGACAAGACAATTTAGTGCGTTCATGATCCATGTACAACCTATAGTAGTTGATCCAAGACGGATCAACTTTTTTCTTTTTGCAATTTAAGACTGATCAAGAGGATATATAGGGCCCTCGTGAATTGGTTGGTTTGGTCCAAATATTGGGTAGGGTCATACCTAATCCTACGTGCGTTGCGGCCGGCCAGCTCATATCGGAAACAAAAGAGGTGGGTCAGTTGGCGCTCAACCTCCTTCAACGTACCTCATAATAATTTGGGTTTTTGTAGCTCAAACCCTTCGAAATTTGAGTTACACCCCCACATTTCTTAAAATTTGACTTTTACCCAAATCCGTGATCTATTCATGAGAAACCCCTTAAAAGTGGATTTGTTTAGGGTTAATGTGTTAGAGGTCCCTCACAACATATCATGAACAGGACATATTTCGTTTAGAGGTCCCTGTTTTTTTTATAAATCCAAAATTATTCTCCCTACTAATCTCTTATCCCATCTCTCTCGAGCGCGACCTGTTCACTCACCACTGCCACCGCCGCCCTGATCCCTGGACCTAGCCTCGAGCTGGAGCTGCTTTCCATCGTCGCCCCAACGCTGGCAAGCATCGGAGATGAGCGGGTACGGTTAGGGTGGGTTTGATTTAGGGCTCTGTTAGAGTTAGGCTTAGTTCCTAGGTCTAGGGTGTATGCCATGGCCCATAGATCTTGGGTTTAGGGATAGTTTTAGGTTCAGTTCAGCGGCAGTGAGCAGATTCGGCGACGAAGAGCAGTTCGCTAGCATGGCAAAATAGAAATTAAAATACTGTAGAAGGTATTTTCATCCACAACATTTCAAATTCCTTCAACTTAATCGATCTCTTTGTCCGGGATAGCTCACTAAGCCCCCCATTTTTTTAATTGAATTACACCCCTACTTTTATGTCAAAATTTGAGTTATAACCCCACTTTTAACATATCACAAGTGACAGCCTAGGGGTAAAGTTAAATTTTTAGAAAGTAGGGGTGTAACTCAAATTTTAACAAAGAAATGGAGCTGTATGTAAAAAAAAAACCTAATATTTTCATTAAAAGAAGGGGTTGCCTCCTACTAAACTAAGAACCTCGCATTCCTCGCCCACCCAAAGTCCACCCTCTTCTTAACCATTCAAATACTCCACATTTTGGTACATCCCAAAACCCTAATACTAACATAGTCCCCATCTCAAAAAAGTCAAACCTAACGGTCAGATAAATAACCAGTGCACCTCAACTCAAATTTTAAAACTGCCCAATCCTCTCTCTCTCTCTTTCTCTCTCTCTCCCCCCCTCTCTCTCTCTTACCTTTCGCCGCAGGGCATTGACTTTGACTTTTCTTATGCCCCCACTCTTACACCAACCCTTTGAGTATATATAAACCTCTTCAATTGTCACCCTCTCTCTCTCCTATGCTCAACCAAAAGGGTTAGTCGGAGAAGGAGAATGGAGGCTCCCCCCTTGTTCAGATGCCCCATCTCCATGGATCTAATGGAAGAGCCCATCACCATCTCCACCGGCGTCACCTACGAGCGGAAGAACATCGAGCGGTGGCTCTTCACCTACAAGAAGCTTACGTGCCCCGCGACCATGCAACACCTCGACAACTTCGATCTCACACCGAACCACACCCTCAAGCGCCTCATCACATCATGGCAAGATCAAGATCGAGAAGCTCAAGCGTCCTCCGCATCGCCACCTCCGTGCCCCTCGAGCGCGATCGATCATGAGAGATTGGTCTCCCTATTGGCCGAGATCGAATCGACTCCGTTCAAGGTTAGTTCCCTCAAGAAGCTCCGAGCGGCTATCGGGAGGAACAATTGTGTTCAAATGGATTTTGTGAGATCGGGAGGGATCGAAGCATTAGGCCTCATCATGTCCCAAGTCGAGAACGCCGACTTCGCCGCCTTACCGGCTTGCGAGGAGGCTCTCGCAGTCCTCCACCACCTCCCCCTATCGGACAAGGCATCGGTCGAGCTCATGTCGAAGCCGGAGATCATGAAGCCCATGATGTTCATGCTCCAAAGGGGGAGCCTCGAAGCGCGCCTTCACGCCATGTCGATCCTGCAGAAGATATCCAAGACCAGCCATGATTGGTGCAGTGTCGTGAGCGGCGATGTCTTCAGATCTCTGTTGGAGCTCCTATCAGACGAGATCTCCGCCAAGCTGAGCTCGTACTCGTTGGATGTCCTGATCGAGATCCTCTCCGCATCGAAGAAGAATTACCGAAAGGCGGTCGAGGCAGGCGCGGTGTGCATCTTAATCGAGCTCCTCCCCGATGCGGGGCGGCACAATTGTGAGAAGATACTGCTATTGCTCAAGCAGCTCTGTGAGTGCCCGGAGGGGCGGTCGGCCTTCGCGGACCACGGCCTCGGGGTCTCGGTGGTCTCGAAGAAGATCCTACGGGTGTCGGAGCAGGCGACGAAGCTTGGTGTGAAGATCCTGTGGCTCATCTGCAGCTTCCTGCCCAAGCAGAAGGTGCTCGACGATATGATGATGTTTGGATCGGTGCGGAAGCTCTTAGGGTTGCTCCACATCGAAGGCCGGTCCTCGACGAAGAACAAGGCCACCAAGATTATCCAGTTGCATGGTGGGTTGTGGAGGCAATACCCTTGTTTCCCTTTTGAGTTGAAGGATTGTGTGATATTAGCCCAAGGCTGACATTGAAGATGGCATTGATAGTCTAATTACAAGGCTTTTAATTGAGTGTATGCTTTTGTTGTGTGGTATTATTTCATGGTGTTATGAGGCCTTAATGTCTATTCCTAAGGTTTATGATGCTTTGATTTAATTTTGGATTGTATAATAAATATGTGAATTAAGCACTCTTGTTATTTTGATGATTAAATTTAATTGCTTTTGAGATTTTATGAGTTTTGATGCAAGTGCAATTGTCTGTCCTAGCATGACATGAGGAATTAAGCAACCCAATTTAATAAATAATGTAAAAAACTTAGCCTTTTGTGACCTGCATCAACAATATTTATAAAATTACAGGATAAACAATTATGATAAGCAAAGCTGAGTGCAGGTAGCTAGTGAGGACTAAGCCTTTCAAAATAATGATCATAGATGGTCACCATCTGGAAGTTGAGAAACTCTCGAGGCTTTGGGCAATCTCACTATCAAAGACGGAGTCGAATGGCCTCGAAAAGCTTTAAATTTCAACCTATATACCTACTCGAGTAAGCATAAGAAAGTTGACATGCATGTTCGTGTAATGTTATATATCTAATCAAACCAAATAGTGATATTATCAAATAAATTTAGATTTACGGATTCAGAGTTAATAATCAAATAGTAGGCTTTGAGTTTCAACGAAAGATCAAATCCAAAGATGTGGAGATCGTCATGAGTGTTGGATGACAATCTAAGCACCGAACAAATGTACAAGACGTACAAATCACTCATAAGCTTTCCACAGATGAACGGTGCGACAGTCGGGGCTCAAACCACGTGACGGAAGGTTGCAAAAGGGCAAACAAGGTATCAAAGGGTTTCTAGGGGGTCGTTAGGGAGGATGAAGATCGCGAGAGAGTCATAAGGATACCGACTGGTCGACTGGCTAGCTACTAGTCGACTAGCTAGTAGTCATATGGCAAGTGCTCAGCTACTAGGGCCGGTTGACTGCACTAGCCGATGTTGGGGCCAGACGGTGCCAATCAAAGAGAGCAAAAGAGAGGGAGGGTAGGGCGTAGACAATGACGATGATGTCGATGCTAGCATTGAAGAAAACAAAGAAGCTAGCTTATGATGATGATCTAGGTCACACGAGTAATGTAATGAAGATTCGGCCAAAACCGAAAGTCTCTCCACACAATGGATTCACAAAACCCTAGAACCACCTCTCTTTACTTTTATTCATAGCATAATGATAAAAAAAAATGACTACATCGCATATGATTAAGGTTCTCCCAAAACCCTAATTGGTATTGGACCAAGAATATAACTAATATGCCCATTCTACGTTAAGCTTACATAAAGCAAAAAATTAGCATACTTCTATCAAAAATTAAGTAAAAATATAATACTAAAATAAAATTCAATAAATGAAACTGACTAGTAGGGGCTGGCCCAAAGTCTAATGATCATCTCCAAGCCATATCCCAATAGAATGGGATGCCCTCTTCAAGCGAATGTTCGTCTCTTCTGGTCAAACTGGGTTGGTGTCCCCTCTAAATTTGCACGAAGTTAGTAAAAAAATCCAATACCGGTGCATAACTCTATCGAGTAAAGGATGATCTTGAGCACCACCACTTGCGTCGACTCCGTTTCGTAGAAGAGAATCGTGTCATCCACGAAGTGGAGGTTGGAAATTCTAAAGGAAGGCTCGCCGACTCTACTCAGGTAATACGACTGAACAGAAGCTCGAATAATCAAGTCAAAGGTCTCAAGTGCTAGGATGAAGAGAAAGGGAAAGAGAGAGAGGGCACCCCTGCTCGGCTCCCCTCCCGGCCTTGAAGTGGTTATTCCGCTCCCCGTTGAGCAGGCATGAAATCGTGGATGTAGAGAGGTAGTCCCAGATCTTGGCCAATCTTCTAAAAAACCCTATCGCATGGAGCGCTTGGAAAAGTAAGCCCCAGTTTAGACGATCAAAGGCTTTCTCGAAGTCAAGTTTGAGTAGCAGTTCATCCAACCTCCTCTCTTTAAGGTGAAAGATAAGCTCTTGTACTGTGGATACGCTATCTAAGATAATTATGCCCTTTATGAACATTGTTTTGTTTCTGCTAATGATCTCATCCATTATCTTCGCCAAACAGTTTCAGAGAATTTTCATGATGATTTTATATAGAGACAGTTGGCAAGACTTATACGACAAAATCAGTGATGTCCTTTGCTCCTTCTCGCTTAGGGATAAGGATGAGCCAGGAGTTGATCCCCGGTCACTAGGGACACCTTCTCTTCGAAATATTCTGAGAGGAATCGGCACATGTCAAGCTTGATGATTGTCTAGAATTTCTAAAAGAACATGGAGAACCCATCTGGCCTGGCCTGGGTTCTTAATCGGGGTTCATATCAAATGTAGGGTTATTATTACCCACCAGGGGATAGAGGAGTTGGTAAGAAACTGATGCTTTGGTGAGGAGGTTGTGGGTTCAATTCCTCCCCCCCCTCGAGTTACTCGGGAGTGTGTAGGGAAACTTCTGAATGGGTCGGTATGTATTCCCAAATTATAAGGGGTTAGCCGGAGCCCAAAGTGGGTCCATTGCTTAAAAGATTTTGGGACACTCGCCGCTCTCAAAATAATAAAGGTTGGGTTATTATCTGGACCATTAAATTGATGTCCTTTAAATAAATTTTATTTTGATAAATAATTTAAACTTAATATATTTTCTTTTATAGGAACTATGGTGGTTCTATATATTAATGGTGCCCCCGCCCAAAAAACTTAATGGCTAATGTGTCTTAGGTCCTTATTAAACAGATTGGTTTGGTGTAGGGACACCGAAACAATTGTTTATAGCTATTGTCCCTGTGATATATGTTTTATTTAACTATAGCCACTCACAATTATGGCACGTGGGGAATATGCATCACAATCAGAGTTTGTTACGTCTAGCAAATTTCTATAAAATGACCAAATTAACCATTACTTTTATATCCTTCTTCATAAGCAGAATAATATTCATTATCAAAAAACATTGCAATAGTGATATCAATGTAGCCAATTTTTTTTAAAAAAATGAGATTTTAAAACAAAATTGATACAGTGATGACATTATAGCAAATGTTACTCTTTATTACCAGAAATGTTACTCTTTATATAAAGTAACGTTTCATTATTAAAGAGTAAGAGTTGCTACAGTGATTTCACTATAGCTATTTTTTAAAAAAAAATATTTTATCATTTGGCGGGGGGTTCTGTGGTTATATCGTTGTATCTGCTCGAATAAGCAGTCGATGGTAGTATTTGTAAATTGGATAAAATATGATGGGTATTGATGATTTTTTTAAATACAGAGGCACGGAGGGACTTTAACTTAAATGATTCTTTAGTTAACGTTGGCGCTTAAAAAGGTATGTTAGGAGGGACCAACAACTAACTCCCCAAAAACTTAATGTTGAAAGCATGAAAAGTTGTTGAATATATATGCTCCATTGTTGACTAATGCTTTAAAGGTTTCAATTTTCAAAGGATATAATGAGAAATAATGGTCCCCTGCCTGCGCCATATAATGAGAAATAATGGTCCTCCCTAGCCTCTCTCTCTTTGTTCACCACACCTTATCTCTAATCTGATGGAACCCTACTTGCAACTTGTCACTCTTCTTAGAAGTCAGACTAGCTACTTTTCGTAAAGGAGAGTTTGGTTTAGCTAACACAGTCAATTGCAACAAATTTTTATGGATTTTTTTAGTATCATTGGAGGTATAAGATAGCAATCCCAAATCAAAATTGCACTGTAAATTTCTCGATCTCCTCGATCATCATCGGTACGACGCTGCCATCGTCACCACCACCGCCGCCTATCCCAGATTGATCACCACCGCCACCGTATTTGTCACCTTTGATGGATGCCACCACCGCCAGTCACCACTGTCGTCGATACTTTCATCGGTCGCCATTGCCAGCCACAACTAATGTTGGTTACCACAATCGTCGGCTGTTTGCGTTGCTACCATTGCCGGTAGACGTCGTCATGTACTGTTGTTGCTACCACCAGCGGCCACCAACACCATCGGTCACCACCGTCGTCAGTTGATTGGCTAACACAATCGTCAACCACAACCGCATCACGAATCCCACTTGCTCCATCTTCACCACCACCGGCCATAATTGCCATCTTCGATTGCCTCATCATCACCGGCCACCACCATCGTTGGCCGCCAACCCACCATCGTTAGCTGCTGCAACCAGCATCGACCACTATCAGTGTCAGCTGCCACCTTCGTCAGCCGCCATGCCACCAACTACGCAGTGTCAGGCCACCATTGCTACCACCACCACAGGCATATATAGGTTGGCCGTCACCACCACAACCGCCACCGTCAGCCTCCACAACCATCCGCATCAATCACCCCCACCCCCCATCACTACCTCTTTCGGCCCACCAACATCACCACTGCCACCATCGATCACATGGCTACTATTGGTAGAAATGCTAGTACATGCCAACTAGGGCAACCTGGGCAAGCATATTTGAGAAACTTTAATTTTAAATCAATTCCATTGCAACATTTAACTTTTTTTTTTTTTTGAGTATCAATGCAGTATTTAACTTCACCAAGCCCTTGAACGGAATGATCATTCCTTTTTTGGTCACTCGATTCTCGTTCACTAAGGGCCATGGGATGAACTCTACAGAGATGCCACGTGCGCGGGTGGCGGCTGACGGCGGTAGGTGTTGGCCATTATACTGGAAGATCTGGCAAATTGACGTCAATAACGCATTCCTCAATGGGGATTTGGATGAAGACATCTATATGTCTCAGCCTTTAAGCTTTGTTGCATTAGGTCAAGAAAATATAGTATGCAAGTTGTAAAGGTCCACTTATAAACTGAAGCAAGCATCCAGAAATTAGAACATGCGTTTTAATTAGGCTATCCAGTCTTATGGATTTGAACAGAACGTGGATGAATTATGTGTATATTAAAGAAGCGATAAAACTGCAGTAGTTTTTCTAGTTCTTTACGTAGATGATATCCTGCTCATTGGAAATAATATTAGAATATTATATACAGTAAAGGTGTGATTGTTCTCTCAGTTTAACATGAAAGATCTGGGTGAAGTGAGTTATGTTCTAGGGATCATGATAACTCGAGATCGCCAAAACAAGACTATCTCGCAGTCACAGTCAGCCTACATAGATACTATCTTGGACAGATTAAATTTGTATAACTCCAAGAAGGGACTAGTTAAAATCTGACATGAAATAAAGTTGTCCAATGATCAAGATCCTAAGACTCCTGAAGAGAGGGCAGAGTTACAGAGATACCCTATGCTTCGGCTATAGAAAATATGATGTATGTCATGCAGTGCACGAGATAAGATATATGTTATACAGTACGCATGATGAGCATGTATCAGTCAAACCCGGGTCTGGGGCACTGGACTGCTGTAAAAAGTATACTCAAGTATCTTCATATGACGAGAGATTATGAGTTAGTCTACTCTTCACATAAACTGACATCGATTGGATACACGGATTCTGACTTTGCAGCAGATCCTGAATCCAAGAAATCAACATTTGGGTTTGTGTTTTTGTTGGGAGGAGAAGCTATCAGTTGGGAGAGCGTGAAGCAGGGATGAATTGTGGATTCGACGACAGAGACTGAGGACGTTGTGGTGTGCAAGGTGGCCAAGGAGACGACGTGGCTTAGGAAGTTCCTGGCTAACTTAGGATGTGTACCGGAAGCTCAAGATCTTATTGTCATTTACTGCGACAATAGTGGATCAGTAGCACAATCCTTTACTTCTTCATTGTAGATGATCTTGATCACCACATAGCCATCGTCGGCGATTCCCCACATTATTATTTTTTTCGATCTTAGATGAACCCTAGGGCTAGCTACCCTAACCCCTCCTTAACCCATGGGAAACCTAAAACTTGTCAATATTTACGGCCAAGCAACTCAAACCCGCAGCCAAAATATCTGAACCCGCATCGAACCTGGAATTTTGGGTACCCGGGCGAACCTGTAACAGCCCCCTCCCCTTTGCGCTACGCCAAAACCGGCGCCCAGGCACCCCAGTGTGGCCCCCGGGTGAGCCTGGGCGGGGTCTGCTCCTCAGGTTGCGCATCGGGTCTCGAGCCAGTGCTCTCGTGTGCAGGCTTTGGTGGGCCAAACCCACAACACATTGGTCGTTGGAAACTTAAAATTCCCCAAACATGTATATCCAAACCAGGATTAAGAACTCTCACTTTGAACCATAAACTCCTTTACCATTTAGAATATCTAGAAACAATGGGTGGAATAAATGGAGGAGGCGACATGGTGGTTTGGAGGCAGCGGCGACCGGCGACCGGCGACCGGCGGCCGGCAACAGCCAATGGTGGTGTCCGGACGGCTTGCTCCAACTATGGCATGGGTACCCAGTTTATCTATGAAGGTATTAAAATGACTAATACCCTCAAAATTCTAGTTAATTGGAGTTATTTCTAAAAGTCGTAGTAAACAGTATTTTTTTTGTTGGGAAAATTACTGAAAAACCTCCCCTGAAGTCATTTCATAGGGATTTTTTTAAAATAATATTTAAAAATAAAATATTTAAACAAATAGTGTTTGACCAAAAGTAATTACCATACTAGCACTTTGGCAGTCACCTAGCATGTCAACGCCGTAAAGCGAACCGCTAGATTTTTTTTTTCTATTTTAAGTAGAACCCGGTATTTGGATTGCAGGGTTTAAATCTGATATTATAGATACCGGGTTTATCCGAAATCCGACGAGAAAACGACTAAGTATGGGAATGTCATATAAGGGGGCTTCGGTAAACTCGGTATCCAGAATATCGGGTGTAAACCCTGTAATCCTAATAACAGGGTCTATATGAAACAAAAAAAAAAATCTTGTGGCTCGCTTTACGACACTGACATGCCATGTGGCTGTCAGAGCGCTAAACTGATAAATATTTGTAATCAAACGGTATTGAATTAAATATTTATTTTTTAAATATTATTTTGAAAAAAATCCCCATTTTATATTGACCCCTTGATTTTTTAATTTTTTGAATAATATTAGCCCTGAACTATGTTCCCTCGGCATTTAGCCCCCGTCAACCTATTACAAAATTACCCTTACTCTAATAAGAGGAAGTTAAAAAATTCAAAAATCATTTAAATCTTATTGGAAATAGATATCGGTACTTTAAGGATAAAAAGTTGGAGGAAATTAATTGCGGATAGAGAAGGGATCAGTGTTCAAATTGTCAAAAAAAATTTGAGGGACCAATATGAATTGAGGTGCATAGCTCAGGGAAAGTTTTTATAATTTTGAAGGCTGTCTTACCATAGAGAAATGCTATTCGGTCCGAAGGTTTTTTCGATTCCACTTAGCCTGATTGATGAGGCAGCGTCCGAGCGGTGATTGAATCTCACTAGCGACATTTGAATCTCACTAGCGACATTTAAATCTTCAAGCGGTGGTTGAATATCATTTCTCCTTACAGTTTGGTTTTAGCAAATTGATATGGGATGAACCCTAGGTGGATGCCTGAGATCCACCATAGAGCCATCGGGTGGTCCCTATGAATTTTGCTACGGTATGGTACCGGGTACCATAGAATCTCTATGGGCCTTCTGGAGGCGCCACTTGCCGGTGCAGCAACAACGAAACACGCCACCAACGGCGTCAAGAGGGAAAGAACTCCCCCCCGGCGGTGACACATCGACCGAACGATCAGCAAGCTCATACAAGACACAGCAAGGACCAAACCCAAACAACCAAAAAGAAGAAGATTACGTTGATACTATGGAAGAGCCGCTACTGGCTACCAGAAAAGCCACCACCACAAAGGCACAGACTGAATTGCAATACCTAGAGAGAAGATCCACTGGAAACTGAAGGGACAGTCGAACCACACACCGGATCCGCCGAACCAAGCCTCATCTGTCTCACCACGTCAAGATCAGGAGCCGCTGCACATGAGCCGAGGTGAGATCCACCGGACCTAGGACCACATGATCTTGTAGGATCAACAAGAAAAGGGACATAACAAAGGATAGCCACCCTATTTGCAAACAAAAAAAAAAGATAAGGCACCCATGTACTTGTCCCCACAATATCATATCCACTTTCTATTTGTTGGCAAGTCATACCACTATTTCTAATGCGCATTGGGATGCATGCCTCTAAAAATCGACGGTCTAGATCATCCCAATGTGGGGAGAATTTTTTTTTTTTTTGTAGGGATCTATTGCAAATCATAAGAGGCTCCGATCCTTTTCACAATTCTTTCACGATCATAAATCGCACGGGACTCTGATCCTTTTCGTGATCGTAAATCGCGGACTCTGATATTTTTCACGATCGAAAATAGAGATTCTTTTTCAAAATCCAAGTAAGGTGCAACGAACGACCATGATCATGCCACATGAATATGAAAAAAGCTGACAAGCTGATTGGCGGAGTAGCATTTTTCAGGAACAATCAGGCATATATGATAATTTATATTATTACTAATTAGTTTTTATTTAAGATAAATTACACATAGAACCCCTGTAGTTTGACCGATTATCACTTACACCCTCTCATGTTTAAAACCCCCATATAGTTTGAAAAACCCTACAAATACCCCCCTATAGTTTGAAAAACCATACACATAAAAGGCCCTCTGGAGGAGGTGCAAGTGATGTGTTTTCAAACTATAGGGGAGGCATTTGTAGGGTTTTAAACATGAGGAGGCGTAAGTAATAATTGGTCAAACTATAGGGGATCTATGTATAATTTATCCTTTTATTTATAAAGGAGTCATTATAGTCATGTATCCTATTTATTTTAGGAACAAGTCCCAAATAATATATATTTATAATTTTTTGTCCTATTTGGTTCTGCCGGACTCTGATATGTGGTGCCTATGAGCTAAGATGGTTTTGGTCAAGGATGAGAACCTCCACCACCTATTATCGATCTCTTCTTCTTCTTCTTCTTTCTTTTTTTCCTTTCCAAAACGAGTGTTATATAAAGAGTGTTAGCTAAAGGGACAATATATCATATTATGATCTAGACTTGCACTTGATCTTATCTTGACTTTATCCACTTCTATTTTGTTTTAGACCCCGCCTGATGGAACCTCAGAACCTGTGTCCACAGAGAAAATTTGACGACAGACTATGACGATCGATGCTACGACCGGCCAGTGGCATTGCGCCACATACCGCACAACCCAAGAGAAAATGACCTCATTTGAATTACCACCTTACCCTTTATGTCGGGTATGTGGCACAATGCTATTGGCCGATCGTAGTTTCAGTCGTCATAGACGGCCGACAAATTTTTTATCATGTCTGTAAGTTGATTGATCACCACACATCATGCAAACATCGTCTACTCATCATGGAAATCCACCTCATCAAGTAGGTTTCATATGATTTTTTTTTTTAATTTAGGTAGATCACTCTTGGTTAGGGCTGGCAATTTTGGACCCGACATGGCAGACCCGACTCGAAGTTAGTGGGTCTGGGTCAGGGTTAAACGGGTTCGGGTCTAAACAGGTCGACACGATAGACCCGTTTAATAAACGGATCGGGTCCAGGTTTAGGGTCTGGACACGGTAGGCCCAGAAAGACCCGTTTAAAATTCAACGGGTCGGGTCGGGTCGGGTCAAGTCTACCCGCAATCCGATACTATAATATATAGTACCAGCGTTCTATAGGGTCAGGTCGGATTTGGTCGGATCGGGTCAACGGAATAGACCCATGTGGTAAACGGGTCTTACCGGGTCTTATCGGGTCTACCCATTTATTAGTGGATCGGGTACGGGTTTAGGATCTAGACACGATTAGCTAAACGGGTCGGATCCGGGTCTAGGGGTTTTGGACACGATATGAAACTAGACACGGCACGAACCGACCCGTTGACACCCCTACTCTTGGTGATGCGAGGGAGTAGGAATATTAGTTGGTCCGGTTAAAACCGAGAACCGATCGAATCTGACCTCAATCGGTTGGGTTGGTTCAGATTCTTAACGAGACTAGGTCGGGTTGGTTCCTAATCTTGTAAACACGATCGACCGGGTTCGGTATTGGGTTAGGAGATTTTCGAACCGAACCAACCCAGGAACCGAACTCATAAGCTAGGCAAGTTTCAGGGATTAAAATAACGAAAAAGGTAATGCTAAAACTGATGTGAACTACTTTTAAAATGACAAAACTTGGACATAATTCCCGCGTGGGGTGCATGATGGGCCGCAAACAAGTCGAGCCGAACCGAACTTTGGTCTGTTTGAACTTGGATTGGTTAAAAGCTTGGTCGATCAAGTTTGGGCTTGACTTGATTACAAATTGAATCGAGCCAAGCTTTGGTTTGTTTGAGCTTGGTTGGTTTAATAAACGAGCCTACTCGAACAAACTTTTGCCAAGTTTGTTCATGAAATCTATCTTAAGTTAAATCTTCGAGTACATATATTGAGCCTAATCATGCCTTTTATGAACTTATTCACAAATCTATTCACGAACTTTCTCACGATATCTGAACGAACATGTTCACGAATCCAACCGAGCCGAGCTTTAGTATATTTGAGCTTGGCTTGTTTATTAAACGAGCCTAAACTTGAGACTTGGGTTTGGCTTAAATAGTAATTGAACATGCTCGAACGATCTTTTACCAAACTTATTCACGAGTTACTCAGGAACAGCTTGATTCATTTGCAGCCTTAGGTGTATCGGCCAGTGCTCAGTGCGATGGGCCGCAATTCGGATATTGCACCATAGCCCCCACGTTGGGGTTGTGTATGCTTTGTCACCTTAATGTGCAAATAGCAGACCGCGCATAGGCCCCATCCTCGGAGCCTCGGAGGGCATTTTTGCCCCCCCCCCCCCCCCCGATTGATTTGCTGCACTTACTCATGGCCAATAATGACGTACCACGTCTTTCATTATAAAGGACATAATAAGAATAATGTGTACTATTAGCAAGTGTAGTTTTTGTTGTGCCCTTTTAACGATCAACGTGGCGCACCGTGGGATTACCGTCGTGCATGCACAGCTATGACGTCAGCATAACATCATCCAACTCGTATCGCATCCATCGCATGTCGCTACTGAGTAGTGACATGGATGCAGCGATATGCATACATGGCATGTATGCATGACATTCCTCTCTTCAGAAAAGCAAAGGAATGAGCCGGAGCCATCCTACTGTCCATCCTGATACGCATCTGATCACAGCCGTCCGTTCCGTCACGCGACTGCTAGGCAAAGGATCGGCTGTGATCAGGTTCCACATCAGGATGGCCCGATCCGGATGGGAAAAGAAAAAAGGGTTATTTTGAATTTGCCCCCCAAAGTTTCCTTGAATTATAATTTACCCCCCATATTTCATTAATTAAACTTTACCCCCCAAAATTAACTGTTCCGTCCACTCACCCACCAAAACTTTATTTCTTCTCCCTCAGCTCACCCTTTCTCTTAGATGGTGAGCTAACGGAACAGTTAGTTTTGGGGGGTAAAGTCTAATTAATGAAAATATAGGGGTAAAGTCTAATTCAAGAAAAAGCTTGGGGGGCAAAGTCAAA
This sequence comes from Chamaelirium japonicum, assembly GCA_947650365.1. NCBI lineage: Eukaryota > Viridiplantae > Streptophyta > Magnoliopsida > Liliales > Melanthiaceae > Chamaelirium > Chamaelirium japonicum. Next base: position 36,021,426 of record OX393550.1, on the reverse strand, counting down.
ATAACCCAAGAAAAAAGGATTCATCCAATTGACTAATGGTCATGCATCATTGGGGAATAAACCCAGTTTTGTGCGGCTTCGATCGGTCTCCTCAGCCCAAGCATACGTGGCCCGCTCCTAAGCCATGCACCGGTGCTTGTCGACGTGGAGCTCACGTGGATGTGGTGGATTACCCCCGTGGAGCTTCGAGTGCAATGATTGCTTACGGGGTCTCACACTGTGAGACAATCATCGACCCTCAACAGTGTTTAGTTCAAGTATAAGTATGCCCATTCATAGAAGGAAAAGAGAGAGAGAGAGAGAGAGAAAAAAAAAAAAAAGGAGAGAGAATCATTACTCTTAGTCCATGTAATCTTCGAAGGTGCATCTAACAAGGGATCAACAGTTCTCTAAACTTCAAAGGTGCTTTAAATCATTCTATCTTTCTTTCTTTTTTTTGTTTTATGTAAAATTTTGGCATATGGGTCCTATTCTTTTGAGGCCTTTGTGAAAAGAATTCGTCTTCATGAGATGTTTCTGCAAATCTCACTACATGATACATTTAGGTTTTAGGGTTTTAGTATGGTTACACTCCTCCCTTGTTTTGTATACTTTTTTTTTGTTTCAGTGTTACATGTATTTTTTATTTTATTTTTTTCTTGACATGGATAAGCACGGAAGATTAGCGATTCAATTCTCCTGTTTTTCTTAAGGCTGCAGGCATACAGTTGCAGAAGTAAGATACAGAATCGGTTCGGCAATGTCAGCTCATCTAGCCCCATATCCCACTCCTCATGTTCCATTTACACCACCTAATGGTACGCAGATCCTTCTTTTTCATGAATTCCTTGACATAGGATATGTGTAAGGTACCTTATATTTGATTAGATTAGCCTTTATTTACTCGGGTTTTTTTTTCTAAAAATTTACAATTGTTATATCTAATGATCTAAAAACTCTTGGCTAACAAATCAACTATTATCAACACATAACATCAAAATAAAAGTTATTTGGAGTTCCATAAAAGTAACAACAACACAATGATATTCATAGAGAAATATGATGTGTTGTTATATATCTATTCCGAACATCATCTAACACATTATAGTATAGCTAGAAATGTTAAAAGGAATTGCAAAAAAAAAAACTGTTAAAAGGAAAACTTTGCAATTATTAAATTTTGAAACCCAATCAATTTCAAATGGTTAAATAACATGTAAAAACCATCGCATAAGAAATATGATTCGTACAAATATCGGTAACGAGATATATGTGATCATATCGGAGAACAAAGACTTGCTCACCAATTGTGATGAGTAAGATAGCAAAAAGATATATTAGAGAGGGTGTTGGTGAGGCTGTTAGAGGCCTAAACCAGGTATTTTGCTCGTGGCTTTAGCCAAAAATCAAATTATAAAAGCCATTGGAGATGCTCATATACATTAAGTTTCAATCGGAATGTCTATTAGAGAGCCCTATACCTTTTATTTATAAGAGAACTAGTAGAAGGTCGAAAGAATAATATAAATCAGTAGGTCATGGATTTATACTTCAGTGGAAACTATGCTTGGTATTATGTTTTTTCTCCTTTATTTATATTGGCCAAAATGTTCTTGAATAAAATAAGATTAAAATTTTTTGCTGAAACTCTACTTACATCTTAGGTACACAAAGCCAACTTATATGTCTTGGTTGTCGACATCTCCTTCTCTATCCACTAGGAGCAACATCCGTGTGTTGTGCTGCTTGCAATGCGGTGACATGTGTACCTCCACCTGGTATGTGTTATTGTTTCATATTGTTACGTTATAGCATGGATAAAAAAGATGGAGCTGATTTGCTTATAATTAAGACTCTCAAGTACTAAGATTTATATTAGCTTTTCGTCAAGCTGGTTAGTTTCTTATTTAGGATAAACATACGCTTAAAACCTGTCATCATATGGCAAATAACAGACTCATATTTTGAATAGTATGTGATTTCAATTGAGAAATAGTAATTCTAGATAACATCGTTTTCAAATTACTCAATAATGATATTTAATAGTATGTTAGAAAATTAAAAAAAAAATTAAAGAATTTAGCACGATTTCTAATAATTGACACTAATCATAGACATAATTTTCACATGTATATTATGGAACATAAAAATATTTGACTATGCTAGAATATACTACTATGAACAAATGATTGCAGGAGTACAACGTAATAAATTGTCCTACAAAAAAAAAACGTAATAAATTAAAATTTTAGCCTTCTTAACCACATCAGTAATCTCACTCTTATGCTTAGTGAACTGATTACTATTGTTGAATCTTGGATTAGGAATGGAAACATCTCAGCTACTTTGTGGAGGTTGCTACACTTTGTTGATGTATATGCGTGGAGCAACAAGCGTACAATGTTCTTGTTGTCACTCTATTAATATGGCTTTAGAAGGTGCGAGATTTATCAAGCCTAAATTTCTATTTGTACATAAAAATATAATAAATTATGTAAATTTTTATAGTAAGATATCAGTTCAATAACAAGCACAAACTGAATTAGGTGCTATTTTTGTCACATAAATGTTTCCACCATAAACTTATTTATTACTTTTTCATGTATTATCATGTTGGAATCAAATTATATAACTTACAGAGTATGCTGCGGTGACAAGCTGACTTTAAGTATCACAAAGTTCTGCACCAGTGGTAATGCATAATGTTCACAAGTGCATTAGGAAGTGAAAGAGGTTGGTAAACTTGAGTTCAAAAATGAATGATGAATTAAGTGTTTTTATTGCACCACGTGTGCACAGAAAATGCACAAGGCATTAAAGAAAGTGCCAATCATTTATTGTATATTGTATTATCAAAGAGGGAGAATAGATTGTACCAGACAACACATACATGTGGCATCTAAAAATTCAACTTCACAATTAAGCAGTGAGGTTGATTATAGCAACTCGGCCCTCCATTAGAAAAGTATAGTAGTGATTGATCACTTTGGGGCGCTTTTGAATCAACGTCCGATAGTTAATAAAAGAAAGGATAAAGACATATATCCTAAATCCACTCTTCTGAACTAGTATTTCTCGTAATGACGGGAATGCACAAACAATCACATATCTTTTGCAAGTAATCTTTCAGATTGAACCTAAATTGTTTCATTAAATTCAAGAATATGCTTTCATTTTGTCTGCCTTTATTATGATTTTATTTCTCAAAAAAAATTTTTATAAATTCAACATATAAATAGGTAGAATTATGCTGATACTAAATGCCTAACAAGATATAGAAAACTTAAGTTTCAAACTTAAATGTGTTTTTTGTTCTTTTTTTCTCTTCCATTTTGTGCTTATATGACAATCAACTCAACACAAAAATGTATATATAAAAACCGAGTAAATAATTTAAGTATTTTTATGGCAGCAAATCAGGTTGCACATGTGAACTGCGGGAACTGTCTTATGTTGCTGATGTACCAGTATGGGGCAAGATCTGTTAAATGCATAGTTTGCAATTATGTGACATTAGTAGGGGTTAGTTCCCATGGGCTTGGATATTTTACTTTAAATATTTACATACAATATTCGATAATTATCTTTTTATTTTATAGATTTGTATCTATTATTAAATTAATCTGTTATTTTGTTTGACATAAATACAAAGAAGGTGACATATCTAATCGAAAGAATGAATAGTATCAAAGAACCTGGATATAAGGACCCACATGATTAACTCATGAAAATGAGCTATTGTTTTTCTTACACAGATCAAGTCATGAATTTTTTATACGAAATGATTTATAGAGAAGCCTAATAACTCACATGAAGGAGAAGGAAGAAGATTAAATATATTGTGGAGTAAGAATTGTTATGATTCTTTAATATTGAGATTTTCCTACATTTTCAAATCTAAGAAATTGCTCCCTAATGTCTTCCTAAAACCTTTCAGTATTATAAGACCACTAGGGAAACCACTTTGAGGCAAATATCGGTCAATACCTATGTCTATTGGCCTTTTAATTTTCAACTATTATGAAGCTATTGCTCTTTCCTCCTATGGATAATGCTACACATTTCTTTCTATGTAAACACTAGCTGTAGGGAGTGTATATACATTGTTGGCCATTGAACCCTAGAATCCTTGTATCGTCTTTTATTTTTGCCTTGGAGTATAGTGGAATCGATCTTGATGGAAGGACGTTGGCATATTGGCATCTTGTTTTTTTTTTACTTTTTATTAACATTTATTAGGTTTGAATCTAAGAACTAAAGGCCTTATAGTCATGCTACAAAGGGATATCAAATATCCTCCATAGATTATATAAAGATTTTGTGGACCCATAGATTATGTTCACTTGTATCTAAAAGCACATTACTGCCACCATTCAGAATATATAGGTAATTACACATCACATTCAATAGTTAGCCAAAAAAATATATAAATATATATTAGTTGGCACAATTGGTGATGATAGCTAATATCCATGATATAATTTCTTTGATGCATGTGCTATACATACAAATTTTACTGCCAGCTTTTATTTTATTTTATTTTATTTTCTAATTTGACTACGTTATGTTGATAATTATTTATTCTCTATAGTGTTGATATTTGATGCTAACATTCTGTGTGATTCTGAAAAGAAATTTATGCATTTAGAAATTTAATGTAATCCTAATATTGTCATTTTACAGGCTTTTCCAAGCACTGAACAGAAGCATAGCAACTGAAATTATGAAATCTGTAATTTTGAGAGGGCATCTAATCTTTCGTATGGTATCGAAAGGAGTTGTGCTTATCTACCTGTCAAGATTACTGCATCTCTATCTTTTATGCAGCTGAAAAAAATGTACAGAGTTTTTATTTTATTTTTCTTTGTTTTTTTTCTGGTTCTTAAGGTCCCAAGAATAAGTAGCTTTCCATGTTTGTGGTGTGTTGATAATTCAAGGTCTATGTTAGAGTTGGATAATGTAGCTGTTGACATTTAAACCAGCTGAGCTATGTATTTTGCTTCGTTTTTTTTGTTTTTTAAAAAATGAGCTATGTATTTTGCGTGCGGATTTTGTTTAATTTCAGCTCTTTGGAATATACCTTTTTACCCAAAGATTGCCTATGTCAAATATTACCTTCTTCATCTAAACAATTTTTGAATATTGTAGAGTTGTTCCTCGGTTGAATGGACTTAAATTGTGTATCCAATAAGGTAGGTCTCCCTACCTGCCAACTGGTTGTTTAGGTTTCTTAGCATGTCTCTCTCTTGCCAAGTTGTCTGGATCAGGTTTTCAGTGTCTTAAGGGTCAGCATCAAGATGGCAGTCAGTCGAAGAGTTCTTGTCAATATTACCCAACCATCTCGGCATCCTCTCTCTTCTCCGTTTCCGGCTACCCTAGCAGCCAACTGCCGTCGAGCTTCCTCCATCCTCTTCCTTCTCCCTCCATGCCGCCCATCGTCATCCCCCTCAGAACAAGCGATTGCGGCGGAGAGGAGAGAGAAAGCTAAGGAGGATGGAGGAGGAGGTTGATGACGCCGACGTCATCGCCAGCAGCAGCTGCGACTGCTGAGCAACAACAATACCCTAATATCATCAAGATGGGGTCATCTACAAAGCACCATCTGAAACAAGGGCAGTCCACAAAAGGATTTACCAGAATTTTTTTTCTATTGTTGTCAACATAACATAAAAATAGCCAAAAATATGGCATATAAAATCAAATCATCCAGAACCAATATAAACCGAAAAATATGTTTCCTTTTTCATATTTTATTATTATATGTCTGAACATGCAAATTCCGTCCTGCCCCACGGTCAGCGTGCCATCTTCGTTCTTAAATTGCTCGCACGCTCATGGCGACGGATATGACCATTCGTAACATCCTTCAAAGCTTTGATTCGTGCGTGATAGCAGAGGGGCGCGTTGTAGGAAGTTTCAAGTCTTCCCATCCATCGACCTTGGAGAAATATCGATCCACCATTCGGTCATCTACTAGATCCAGCCTCGACGGTTCCCACTGCCCAAAAAAATAATAATAATAAATTAAATTACTTGAGGAAACCAAAGCTCGTGAGTATTTTTTCATCGGGGTTAAATTCATGGAGCGAGCGAAGAAACTTGGATAGAGAATTCAACCTTAGGGTTTCTGTCCTTATCCACCAATATAGCCCTGCAACCCTGAAAATTGAGACTAGGTTTCAGAAGGAAATAATGAAGGAAACAAGCAAACATGACACTTTTAGAAATCTTATTATAGAGACCTCGAAGAAATCCTTGCTGGCTTCTTTCCGCATAATATGGCAACACATTCTGTACTCTTGGATAAGGCACTGATCGATCCGTTGCAGCCTCCCTTCTCTGATCTGGATTTGTGTAATGAATAGTAGTTCAATGCATTATTACCCAAACCATATATCTATGTGTGAGATTTTGAGAGAACTCGATTGGCCTGGCTAATTAGGCCCATTCGATGTTCTGCAAAAACACAGGAATACGATTATTGTTTCATTTCAGCTCTTTGGATTATATTTGTGCCATTGGCATGAATGCAATTACCTATATTAAATCCTGCATTCAACCCTAAGTTTAGACTCTTTCCTAATCTAGGAGAACCTTGGAGGGTTGCTCCTCGGCTGCATGAGCTTAAATTGCATAACTAATAAGTCTCCTTGTCCGCTAATTGGTCTTTTGGGTATCTTTGCATATATATATCCCTATCTTGCCAAGTTTCCTTGGTCATATTTCGGCGCCAAAGTTATAAGGGTGACGCCAGGTTGACAGCCAATCAAAAAACACATGTTAATCTTCTCTATAGTCTACCCCATCTTGATGAGATAAGACATGGATCATGGATAGAAGTTTAGTAAAAGCATATGCTTTTTGGGTAAATTACATGTAGACCTGCAATTTGATCGGTTATCACTTTTACCCCCTCGTGTGTAAAACCCTACAATTACCCCCCCTGTAGTTTTGATTTCCTTGCACAATCATCCCCTCGTGAGGGGTGAAAGCAATATGTTTTTTAAGATATAGGGAGGCATCTGTATGGTTTTAAACACAAGGGGTGAAAGTGATTAACCGGTCAAACTACAGGGGGTCTCTGTGTAATTTACCCAAAACTTCTTTTAGACCTTTTTTCTAGCGAACTGTGCAAGGCATTGCTAGGGTGCTAGGAAGCATGGACACTTCCCCAGGCCTCTCGTACCCGTGTCGGACACTCGTCGGACACTCGCCAGACATGCATCGGACACGCATGTGTCGTGTTCTACGTGCTTCTGGGAGCCGGACACGGTCGGACACTCGTCCGACACTCCTCGGACACTCGGGACATTGCGGGTTGATGGACTGTTCGATATAGGGTCAGGTTACAAGCTGTGGTGATTCAGTTTTGGCTTCAACCTATCTAAACCTCAGAGATTATAACCTCAAAGATTCAGATAGGTTGAAGCCAAAACTGAATCACAGCCGTTCTTTTGCATGCCATTTGGGACTGAGTGTGATTCACTTGTCAGGATGGTTATGATAGACGGTTACGATTCAGGTTTGGCTTTAACTTATCTAATCATCTGAGGTTTCAGATAGGTTGAAGTCAAAACTGAAATACAACCGTTATTTTCCATACCATTTAAAGCTGTCTGCGATTCACCAATCGGGCTGGATGTATGTAACTAACGATAACGATTCAATATCCATTAGATTTTCATTTTAGTTGTTTTCTATGAGGTTTTTTCGGTAATTGAAATATATATGAATTGCAAACACATATAAAATATAAATTTAAAAATATTAATTTATTTTGCCGTGTCCCCGTCGTACCCGTATCCTTTTTTAGAATTTGCCGTGTCGGCGAACCCGTGTCGTGTCGTACCCGTGTCCCAGTACCGGTGTCGGAGCTTCTTAGCTAGGGTGTCCTTCATGTGTGGCATGCCACAACCAAATCCGATTCAAGTGAGAAATGGACAATGGTTTGGCAGGGCGCTCCATATGAGTGGTGCACCACAGCAAAACCTCATCATCACGAAAAATATGCAAGTGTTGGATTAGGCTAGGGTGTTTGTGAGAAGCGTCAATATTCCAATGGAGACTAATTGGAGTGAGGATGCAACGGATTTACATACCAAATGATTTTCCGTAATTATCGATTGGAATTTCAGAAGAGATACTACGAAGGAGTCTGAAGATCCCACAGAGAATACCAAAGAAAGCTCTAAAGATGATTCAGGGCGGAAGGTAAAGCACATGGAGGAACTAGATGAGGCTTCGTAGGAAAAGTTTGGAGTAAGAGCAGGAAGTCATTGAGAGAGCCCAAGGAGAAGGCCCATGACTCCATGATGATAGTCATGGATTTGTACTCAACATAGGAGGATGCCTCAATGCTATGATGAATTTCCGGAGCCAGAAGAATTACCAAAGAGTTTAATAATGCCAGTAAATCAGATTGCAACAAATGGCATTCCCTATGTAAGCTTATCCCTATGAATTTCCTAAACAAATGTTATAGAGTGATCTCTGATCCAGACCAAACCCGATTAAGATACCAAAAATTCCTAATATAAAAGGTTCCTTGTAGGATCACCATCAAAAACTTTGAAGCTCCATACCTATAAAGAAAAGGTGAAGGAAGATATCCAAAAGTAGCAGACACGATGCATACATGGATCCAATTGATCAAGTGTCGGACATGAGCAAAAAGTTTCCCGGTAAAGCAATAGCAACAAGGGACTTGGAAAACTTGCCGGTACATGCAAGTGGATCGCAGATCAACAAATAAAGGACGATCCATAGATTTATGTGAGTTCCTTCTAGTTTTCTCATCAGAGCATTTACTTTAATATTACTCTATTAACTATTAGCATTTTTTTTGACCTTGAAAGGGCTTATTAGAAGTGTTTTTGGGAGTAGAGGGAACTTTTACATATTTTAGAAGTTCGTGACCTAAGTGTAGAAGTGTGGGGCTTCATGGAAAGAAGGCCACCACAGTAGCTCCCTGTGCCCCCCCCCCCCCCCCCCCCAATTGCCTTTTGTGAGCTCGATGTGCCTAGAAACGGCAACTAGACTCCTCTCGTAGCCCATCCACAGAGAAGAGGGCTGGGATTCTTCTCCCTAGCAGAGAGGGGTTTCTGATCCCCTTTTCTAGAGCATTTTGTACTAACAAGGGAGACAACTGCTAATTCCCCTCTTAGCCTCCAACCATGTATTCTGCAAAAAAAATTAGAAATATAGAAAAACAAAAGGGAAAAAGAAGAAAAGAGAGTAAAAGAATGCTAGGTCAGTATTAACATGTAGGATTAGGATTGGATTCCTATTTGATTTTTCTTGTGGCTTGGAGAAGAAGAAACTCATGCTTATATAAACGGGAGACTAGTGCGCAATAACTTGTTCAGAAGAAATAAATTCTAGATTAAGTTTCATTGCTGTGTTAAATTCAGTTTGTATTGCTGAATTTTTCTTTCTTCCTCATTCTTGATCTTATGAGAGCATTTTTTAACCGGCTTCTTGGATCCTATCTGACATAGAGAATTTAGCCCTTGATCTATAAGAATGACAAAAATCAGCAAGCTGGTCACAAAAAGATGTTTTAAGCCTATTGGTTAAGATTTGGTATGCGTTCAATGAACAGAAAATTACTTTACGATGAACAATTCTCCTCAATCCCTATCTCCTTCCACTCACTCCAAGCATCTGAACATGTGAGGGCACACATAATGAAAGAGAGATGCATACCGATCTGAGAGTAATTTTAAGACTAAGAGGTGATGCCTTCTTCATTGACTGAATTGCAGTCAGTACCCACTCATCAGTCCCAGTTACAGCCTCTTGCTCCTACATAATTAGCTTACATTTCATGAGTCAGAACTATGAGTTTCATCGTGTCCATCAATTTGATAGAAAATAAAAATACAATTAAAAAAAGAGGTAACATAAAAACTGATACAAGTATAATACAACAATCCAGAGAAATAATAACCCACCAAGATAGAAAGTATCGATTTTATTAAATGCATCAACTTACAAGTGCCAATAAAATCTCCTCAATTGTTCTTTTCGAGAAGCAGCTGTCAATTATGTTCAATCTACAAACAGCAGGAAAAGATATATATCAACTTGAGCCAATCAAACAGGACAATAAACCATGTAAAGCACCACAATTAGATAGTTTGTTTTAAACATCACTCAATAATTTTACATATATGGCATGACTTGTCTTTTCCTGTGCACAATATCATTAATCAAAAAAAGAAATCTCTTAATTGAAACCCTAAAAGAGAAAAGGGGCAATTGATATTCAATGAGTTCACACTGTTTTTTTTCCTGTCAGATGGTACGTAAGCTATGAAAGATTCGACTTGTTAGAATAATGAAGATCAATTGCTGGGACACTTCAACCATATAAAATAATAAAAACAATTTTTTTAGAGGATCACTTCCTATATTACGGGCATCACACATCACCTGTCTATTTAGCTGATGCTAACAACACTAAGAGCAACAAAATCAGAGGAGTGAAATGACAGTTTAAATTTTCTTAGCACATTTCGATTGAAATGAAATGGCGCTTGGATTTTTTTTTCTTCGAACTTATTTTTGCAATTTTACAAGAGCATTATAGATTGTCCAATGGTTCCCTGAACTGATCATTGGAATGCTTGAGTTTCGAGACATGGCACCTGATCACACCCTTTTTTTTGCCTGCTGACTGCTCTTAGTGCAATTCATGGGTCGGAGCTGGGTGAAACGGACGGATGTGATCACCTGCCACGTTAGGATGGCCCGATCTGGGTGGCAAACAAAGTGGCTGAATAGCATTTTCCGCAGTAAAAACCTTATCAGCTTTTATATATTGTGGGTCCCACTCCTCTTCACCAATCACTACATGCCACCTCACCGTTACCTGGGTCTACCAGCATACGGGATAGCCGGCAAGAATTGTTCTTCCAAAGATGACAAAGCTCTACAAATGTTAGGAAGTTATCACCCTTGAGTAACTTAAACACATTTGGTTGTGTAGAACCGAGGAAATTTCAGGTGACTTTTACATGTTGGGTTAGGAGCTTGTGGACGAATAAAGTATACAAACTTATTTCAACATATTACAAAGTTTGTTGCTCGCGGCGGACAAACTTCTGATCCTTGATCTTGTTTGTGATTTTCCGAAGACTTAGGAATTGCAACTTGGACTTTCGAAAAGAAGGAAGATTGATTTGTGTGATCCCTCCAGGCTTGAAGCTTGATCTACAGGGATTGACAATGCTTTACTCCTTGTACTTTCAAGTTATTGATTCTTTTTCTGACTTTTCTACGTCGTGGTCAACACAAAGAATTTAAAGTCCTCCCATCGTCTTTGTCTCCATCTTGTAGAGATAGCAAAGATATGACCAAAAGCCTTTTCTTTACCTTTTGTCCTCTAGTATTTATAGAGGGCAGTGTAGGGAAGTTATAATTACCATTGGGGAGTTACATAACTTCCTCTTTAAAAGTGGGGAGTTACATAACTCCATCAAAAGTGGGGGAAGTCACATAACTTCCCTTGGTAGTTATTTTAGCGGTTGGGTGAACCATGATTTGTAGTTTGACGAATCGATCTGGCTTTGACTAAGGGACCTTCCAAACTTTGTTTGGAGCATGGATTGAAATTTCGATCGAAATACCGAAATTTCGGTCAAATATTTTGGTTTCTGTTAAGACCGAAAAGAAAGATAGGTGCAAAATCCAAATTCGGTCATTTCGGTCAAATTTCGGGTTTTGCTTTTAGAACCGGAACTAGTACTATAAATTTCGGTACATTTCAGTCAAAATTTTGGTCAATTTTGGTTTCAAAGCTGGAAATATATATATTTCAAATTTCAGTCAATTCTAGTTGAAATTTTGGTTTCGGCTTAGAGCGAAACCAGAGACGAAATCGAAATTTAAAACCATGGTCTAGAGCGAAGCTGTGCCTGAGTGACCTATGTCTTTGACGGACTTGATGAATGACATGTTTACTGAGACAGATGTAGATTCACGTTGCTTCTTTCAACCTTCTTGATCAGCGTAACGACCAATATTTTTTCCTGCCTGGTTCTGGTACAGGGCCTGGCCGGCCCTGGCATAGGTTTTGGACGGCCCTGGTACAAATTTTGGTCGCCTGGTTGACCGTGGCACAAAGTTTGGTCAGCCATGGTGGCCTGACCAGCCCTGGTACAAGGTTTGTCCAGCGCGGGTATTTGGTTGCCTCGAAGCCTTCCATACTTATAATTTTTTTGACGTTTGTCAGATACATGGTCTTCTAGACTTAGAAAATTTTCAAGTCTATCACACTTGGTCTTCCGGGCTTAGAATGTTTTAAAGTCGGTCTTGACACATTGTCTTCCAGACTTACAATATTTCAAAGTCTGTCAAACCATGGTCTTCTAGCCTTAGAAACTTTTGAAGTCGGTTAGAGACTGTTAAAACACATGGTCTTCCAAACTTGGAATATTTTGAAGTCTGTCTTGAGTCTCTTGACACATGGTCTTCCAGACTTAGAATATTTTGAAGTCTGTCTTGACACATGGTCTTCCAGACTTCAAATATTTTGAAGTCCGTCAAACACATGGTCTTCCAGACTTAGAAAATTTTGATGTCTGTCAGACACATGGTCTTCCAGACTTGGAATATTTTGAAGTCTATCAGACACATGGTCTTCTAGACTTAGAATATTTTGAAGTCTGTCTTGACACACGGCCTTCCAGACATAGAATATTTTGAAGTCTGTCAGACATGTGATCTTCCAAACTTAGTAATTTTGAAGTCTGTCTTGACACATGATCTTCCAGACTCAGAATATTTTGAAGTCTGTTAGACATATGGTCTTCGAGACTTAGAAACTTTTGAAGTCTATCTTGACGTATGGTCTTCCAGACTTAGAATATTTTTAAAGTTTGTCAGACACATGGTCTTCTAGACTTGGAATATTTTGAGGTCGATTCAGTCTATGCCCAATTTGGGTTGGTTCGGGTTTCAATATGGTTCATTTTGGTTCCGGGTTAGCTCAAACCTGAACCAACCCGACCCGAGTTGCACCCTGATGTTTAAAACCTTGATTCCAATGTAGCAACTATTATAAGATAGCATCCTAAGTTCATATCCAACATTATACTTGTAAATGTCCATGGTTTATGATATTATGGATTTGTACATATCGAGTCCATATAGAAACTGTACATATAGCAGTATAGCACTCCTTGTTTGTTACCTTACTGATTTCACTTAGTCCATTAATTGTATATATATAGCTAGATAGCCTAGTACGATAATTGTAGATGCAGATATATTACCCCACAACATTCAAATGTACCAGAGCAGCTCCATGTCCAAGAGCTTCATGTCATCTCTGAATACCTATAGTTGAACATCACATCATAGTGTATCTTAGCATCCTACTTGTGTATCTTCTAGCAGTCGCATATACTTTTCCAAGTCAATTTGTGCCCAATGTCAAAATGTTACAATAGTGAATGAGTACCAAGTTAAATCCTAACCATCATTGGTACATGATATTTAATCTGTTCAATAAGGCTAGAGCAGCAGAGCCGTACATTGATGCATACGTCTGATACATGGAGTTGTTGATGAAGCTATCTATGAAGCATTATCGTGTTTGAAGATGGAAGTAGTTGTGGGTGGACCCCAAGAAGGAGGTAAGACCCAAGCCAAGGTAAAGCTCTGAGTCAAAGTTCATATTGAGAGGTAGAACAGGACGGCAATACTGGATAATCAAAAGATGGATCAAAGATGGAGCTATCCCCCACATTATATTCAGTACAATCCACCCTATTACCGCAACTATGGCCAATGTGTACCATATAAGACGAAAGGCTAATCCTATTGATGGGGACATCGAGCAGCGCCCATGGCGCGTGTACCAGCGCAGGAGGCGCCACCTGAGCCTATGGCTCTGATCAGACAGCCTGCACCATCATGGATGTTTTCATTTGTTTTTATTTTCTGCATTGTGTTATTTAGTCCCACCTCGGCTTTCAGGAACTTTCGTTTGTTATCGCAGGCCTTTATATAGGCCTGCCCATGGATCATGTAATGGTATTGAATGAAAAATAAAATTTTCGTTTTCCTCCACATGTGTGTTGAGAGAACCAGGGTGAGGCGTGTGAAACCCCAAACCCAAACCCTAGGTGTGTGAAACCCTAGGATCAGATTAGGCGTGTGAAACCCTTTTTTTTTTCTGTCTTTTCTTTCCCTAGCCCAGCCGCCACCACCCCTCTCCCTCCTTTCCTCTCACCCGACCGGCCCGACCCAGGCGCCAAACCCCCCCCCCCCTTCCCGAAACCTCCTCCTCTCCTCTCCCTCTCCCGCGAGCCTTCCCCCCTACCCCTGTCCGTGCCCCCCTACCCGACGCCGGCCCCCATCCGACTCCCCCACCTGCCAAGCCCCCTGCCCGATCCCCCTCCTTCCTTTCCCATCCGACCCGGCCACCCCACCCTGCCCTTGGCACCACCGGCCCGACCCGATCCCGACCCCCCTCCCCTCCTCCCGGTGCTACAACCCCACCCCCCCTTGCCTCCTTCGGATGTACCAACCCGGCCACCACCCCGAGCCCCTCCCTCCACTCTTACCCGACCGGCCTCACCCCACCCCATCCCCTCTCCTTCCCTGCAGCACACCCGACCCACCCTCCTCTCACAGATCCGGCATGCCCATATGGCGGACCCCGACGTGGACCATGGGATGATTGAAAACGAAGACGGGTACCTCGACATCAACTCCCCCTTCCTCGACTTTCAATTCTCGGAAGGAGAGAGCGTGGAGGAATACGTGGAACGAATCACCTACACCGTGGTTTGTGACGCTGAGGCCCGCCTCGGCATCAGCGAGTGGCATCGTCGCTGGCACCCGGACGCGCCGGTGCATCGGAACATCTTGTGCCTCCACCTGCTTGCAAATCCTCACCCCGTGACGAGCGCAGCCCCGGAGGCCCCAGCACCACCATCGCCTCGCCCGAAAGTCCTGCCGACTCCGGAGAACGTTCCCGCACCACCATCTTCACCTCCTCAGTAAGGATTCCCCTACTCGATCAGGTACCATCGTGTTTCACTAATTGGATCTCTAGTATATTATCATTGCCAACTGCTGCCCCTGTCGTGAGGTTGAGCGTCCACCTGGCCTGTTAAGTTGCTAATCTGAATATTGCGAGTAGGACTATTAGCCAATAATTTAAGCATAGTTTATTTATCACCTGGATTCGAGAATCGATTGGCATTGTGATAGTAGTTCCCACAAGCAAATTCCCATGTTATTTGTTTGGATCGCTTGTCCCGCTTGGTATCAAAGTTAATAGTTACGCCCTGCCTGCTCAATTAATTAATAACATTATCTTCACCTGCATTGTTTTGCATCATTTCTAATATCAGAGCATGGTTTAGGTAGGCATGGTAATTGCATTTGAACTTTTTTTTTTTTTTTGAGGAATTCCTCTCCGAGAAGGAGAGGATGGGGTTAAGCCGTACCCCAAGCTATTTTATTAAATAGGGAAAATTACAGAGTACAAAGAAAAGGGGTCATAACGCCCGACTGCTTGGGAGATAGGGCTTTGGACCAAGAAAGAATCATCCTCTTGAATTTCTCCCAGACCTCCGCTATAGAAAATTCCACTCTGGAGAAGACCCGAGCATTCCTCTCCCTCCAAATACACCAACAGAGCCCAATAACTAGGAGATCCCAAGTAGATCTGAGATCGCATTTGAACTTAACATTCATTAAGCATCATTTTAATTGTGCATGCCAACCCGTAGAGGTAGGCCATATCTTTTAGGGGAGTCTAGTGAGTCTGACAGTTGCAACATGGATCCCGACACCCTAGCTAGGACACTCGCTGAGTTAGCTCAGGGGATTGCCACAATGAACCAAAATTTCGCAGCTTACCAGCGCGATACCAATGCCCGTTTTGACCGTCTGGACCAAGTTCCACCTCGAACTCCCCCACCCATGGACCCTCAGGATTTTCGACCATCTTGGCAGAACAATCAAGATCCGGATGAACAATACCTCCGGAGCATCAGGCTAGAAGTGCCCGCTTTCGATGGTCGGCATGATCCCCAATTTTTCCTAGACTGGCTCCAATCTATGGACCGGTATTTCGCCTGGTACCCATTAACGGAACCCCGGAAGGTCCGATTTGCCGCGATGAAACTCAATGGCCCTGCCAATCAATACTGGACTAACGTCGAAGCCTTGAAAGTGGCCCGAACCCAAGACCCCATCGATACTTGGGTAGCCATGAAGAACGAACTGAAAGGGAAATACGTGCCACCTTCCTATCAAGCGCGTCTCTTAGATCAGTGGCATCAATTCACTCAAGGTAACAAGTCAGCAAGGGACTACGTCGCCAAGTTTGACGAGTTCTTGACCCGCTGCAACGTCCTAGGGACTGAGACCCCTGTTCAGATTTTATCCCGTTTTCGGTCAGGTCTGAGAGAGGACCTGAGGAACGAGCTTCTCGCTCGAGATGTTACGGAGCTAGAGAGGGCCTACGCTTTAATGCAAGATCTCGATAGTATTAGGTCCACCCACTCTCATCGGGGCCAAGATTCCCGGAGTAATGCCCCTCGATCCTCCTCAAGCAATTACCCCAGCCGGCCCTACCCCGCTCAATCTCAACAACGGTCCGACTCCACAAGTCGAAGCCATGAGAAGGACAACCGTGGCAAGGGCCCCGAAAGGGACTTCTCCAAGGTCAGTCCCCTCATCAAGTGCTACAAGTGCCAGAGTTAAGGGCACGTGGCTGCGAATTGCCCTAGCCCCGTCAAAATCAACATCATTGATGGCACACCTGTAGAGGCATTAGAGTCAGAGGTTGACGGCTTCGTGTACCAAGCCGATGAAGACGAGGGAGACTTCGACGAAGATGATAGTGGTCCCGCGCTAGCTTGCCTTAGGTATGCGTCACCCATCAAATTGTCAATTGTAAGGTACGCCTTATCCCAACCCAAAGAACAAGATGATTGGAGGCGTACCAACATCTTTCACACCTTTACCCGAATCGGAGATAAGAACTGCAAAGTGATCATTGACAGTGGAAGTTGCGTTAACGCAGTTTCGTCTGCCGTGATCTCCAAGACTGGGTTGAAGGCAGTTCCCCATCCCCGATCATACCAAGTCTCCTGGATCAATTCCACGGCAATGGAGGTCAAACAAAGATGTTTGGTCCCCATAAACTTCAATGCCTACCAGGAGAAGATCTGGTGTGATGTTTTGACTATGGATGTGGGTCAAGTCATACTAGGACGGCCCTGGCTTTTCGATAATGATGTTCTCATCTACGGCCGATCCAACATGTGCCTGTTTGAACATGAGGGCAAAAAAATTAAGTTGTTACCCTCTCAGCCCAAGAATGGTCCACCCGCACGAAAGTCCACCCCCTCTGCGAAAAAGACTAGCAGCGTCAGTTTTATCGGTAACAAGGAATTGAGCATCGAGCTGGAAAAGGGGGCTCCAATCATGATCCTTGCAGCCCGGGAAGTTCCTAAAGAGTCCACCCAAGTTATTCCCTTAGAGGTTGCCCCAGTACTGAAAGAGTTCGTCGATGTCTTCCCTGAGGACCTCCCAGACCAACTACCTCCGATGCGTGACATACAACACGCCATCGACTTGGTTCCTGGAGCCAGCCTCCCCAACCTGCCCCACTACCGAATGAACCCTACAGAACATGCCAAGTTGAAGCGGCAGGTTGATGAATTATTGAAGAAGGGTTTCATCAAAGAAAGCATGAGTCCTTGCGCGGTTCCAGCTCTGCTTACGCCCAAGAAGGACGGAACCTGGCGCATGTGCGTAGACAGCCGTGCCATCAATAAGATAACGGTCAAATACCGTTTCCCTATCCCTCGCTTGGATGATCTGTTAGACCTGATGTCTGGAGCCACAGTCTTCTCCAAAGTTGACTTGAAGAGTGGTTACCACCAAATTCGCATCCGCCCTAGAGATGAGTGGAAGACGGCATTTAAGACCAAGGACGGACTGTACGAATGGATGGTTATGTCGTTCGTACTGACCAATGCGCCTAGCACTTTCATGAGAGTCATGACACAAGTACTCCGCCCTTTTATGGGAAAATTTCTTGTGGTGTACTTCGATGACATACTCATTTATAGCCAGTCCCAAGCACAGCATTTAGACCATCTTCGGCAAGTCTGCGCCGTGCTAAGAAAGGAAGAGCTGTTCACCAATCCTAAGAAGTGCACATTCCTTGCCACCGAAGTCCACTTCCTCGGGTTTGTCGTTTCTGTCAACGGGGTTTCTGCCGACCCGGAGAAGGTCCGCGCAATTGAAGAATGGCCTGAGCCCAAGAACATCCAGGATGTCCGAAGCTTCCACGGTCTCGCCACCTTTTACAGAAGGTTCATCAAGGGGTTCAGTACCATTACGGCTCCAATCACAGACTGTCTAAAAAAGGGCGAGTTTGAGTGGACGAGTGCTGCCACTAGGGCTTTTCTGGAAATCAAAAGGCGAATGGTTGAGGCCCCTGTGATGCGCCTCCCAGATTTTTCCAAAGTCTTTGAAGTGGCCTATGACGCCTTTGGAATCGGCATTGGGGGCGTCCTCTCCCAAGAAGGTCATCCTGTCGCGTATTTTAGCGAGAAGTTGAATGAAACTCGACAGCGATACTCCACTTACGATAAGGAATTCTATGCGGTGATCCAATCGCTTCGCCACTGACGACACTACCTGCTCCCGCAAGAGTTCGTTATCTATTCTGACCATGAGGCCCTGCGGTATATCTACTCACAGAAGAAGCTTAACGCACGGCATGGTCGCTGGGTTGAGTTCCTCCAGGACTACTGATGCGGGAGCAGATTCGACGAGCACACGTTTCGAGACTTGCACGCATCTCGAAACTTGAATAGAAATAAATAATCATTTTCGGATTAATAATCCATGAAATTAGTATTTTCGAAATAAAATATTAATTTCGGAATAAAATATTAATTTCATTCCGAAAATATTATTTTAATCCGAAAATAGCATATTTCGGATTTATTAGTTATGGTTATTTTAAAACCTGATTTTTAGGTAAGATTTGAATAGATTCAAATCTTTTATATTAGGAAGTTAATTAGATAAGATTTGGTAATTTAAATTATAATGGGAAGTTGAGATTTGGAAGATTGTGAGCCCAAATTATAAGGGACTGCATTTATCTCTATTTTGGTTATTTAAGGAGACATAATCTCCTCTTGTAAGGCACTGAATGATTGAATGAAAAAAAAAATTGTGTGCATTTGCCACGAGTTCCCCTGTGAGAGGAGAGCGAGCGAGAGGCTCAATGCCGATGTGAGATCGGATTTGGCGAGAGGCCAAGGGTGTGAGGTCCCCCCCCTTTTATCTTCTTCTTTCTTCCTATCTCTTGCGACGACGATCGACGGCTGTCCTGCATCAAATTTGGTATCAGAGCGGGTTTCGACGGATTCCGCTTCCGTCGGACGATCCGCGGTGTCATTCGAGGCTCGTCATCACCGGCAACCATCAACATCGACATCACCATCAACCCCGATTCACAAGCCCTGTGGCCCCGACTCGCTCGGCCCGACCCTCGTCGTGCAGCCCAGTCGTTGCCGCCGTCGTCCGAGCCTCGTCAAGTTGAGATCTGCCGCTGCCCGACCTCCGGGTCACCCCCTTGCAACCCCAGTCCGTCACCGTCAACCACCGACCGGCTCCTCCCGGATCTGATCCGGCCTCCCGCGCAACTCCGCCGTCCCCGCGATCAGCCCCACCTCAGCCCGTCACTAGTACGTTTTTACCCGTTTTTGCTAATCTGTGAAAAAAAAAAAAAGGTTCTCGTCAGATCTGTGAGGGAATCAGAAAAGGAAAGAAAAAAAAAATGGGGAAAGAAAGAAGAAAAGAAAAAGGAAAGTTAGAAAAAAAAGGGAAAGAAATCTTACCTTATGCTGTTGCAACCTTTGCTTGCCTTCCATGTGCTGGACGCCACCTCCCCTCCTTGCACCTACCAGTACTTGGTTCCCCAAATACTTGAACGGCTGAACCCAAAACAACCCTAAATCATCACACCTTTAATCCATTTCTTTGACCACTTTACCCGTCACCCACACCCTTAGATACCCATCCAAAGGTGTCAATTAATCCCATTGTTAGACAAACCAAAAACAGCCCCTTCACTTTAATTGTTGAACCCGTTTGAATTCGGATCCAACCCGAATAGTCAATTCAGACCCGACAACTTCGTTGGGCCATAACTTTTAAACCGGTTGTCGGAATTGGTCGGACAAAATACCAAACTTTAACGATTTTGCGAAACCGATCCAGTCGTGCCCTCTGTGCCTCCATCCAGTCATCCCAACACTACAGAATTACGACTCTGCCCCTGATCGTCATGTTCCATCAGACCGCCCTCTTTGCACAACTTATGGATTGGGTAAAGTCATTGGGTCTTATACTATACCCTTCCACATCCAGTGATTTTATTTATGTTTGGCGCATCACGGATCGAGCCCGAGAGCTGAGTATGCCAACCGACCCCTTTGTCCAATGGTTTCTACACCAAGGAGGATCGGCTGAAGAGCGATTTGATGATGTGATGCAACTGATTAGCGAGATTGAGCAAGAGGCTACGATCATACAACGACGCAAAGTCCGAGCCTCAGTCGGACCTCCATCAGTTGTGTTTCCTGCACCGACGGCTCCACCCGCACCAGTGGTACCACCTCCAGCAGTACCACCAATGGAGATTCCTAAGGATATTCCACATCCGGACGAGTTTCCGAGTTCGGCAGTCGATGATCTTCTGTCTGCTACAGTACCGCCGGTCGAGTCTCCACTTTCTATAGCATCTTCAGTGGATCTGCTATCTCTGTTTTTGCCTCCAGTGGAGCATTCATTTCCTGCAGAGCCGTTATCGGGTGTCGACTTCAACACACTAGTCCCGACAGTTGACTTCCTCGGGTTAGACCTTCCACCCTCGGCTCGGGTACTCCTCCAGTTTTACTTGTATGTGCCTTCCTCCGGACCGGACTACTTCAGCCACTACTCCAACATGCTGCTTGTATGGGATCCGAGAAGCAATTGTTTGATGGCACGACATCCACTACAGGGTCTTCACCATCAGCTACTAACTTTGCCTCCTGCCTGGGCCTCACAGAACTCGAGGTCGAGTTCTTTCGTAGCTGAGGAGTTTGATGCGGGAGCAGATTCGACGAGCACACGTTTCGAGACTTGCACGCATCTCGAAACTTGAATAGGAATAAATAATCATTTTCGGATTAATAATCCATGAAATTAGTATTTTCGAAATAAAATATTAATTTCGGAATAAAATATTAATTTCATTCCGAAAATATTATTTTAATCCGAAAATAGCATATTTCGGATTTATTAGTTATGGTTATTTTAAAACCTGATTTTTAGGTAAGATTTGAATAGATTCAAATCTTTTATATTAGGAAGTTAATTAGATAAGATTTGGTAATTTAAATTATAATGGGAAGTTGAGATTTGAAAGATTGTGAGCCCAAATTATAAGGGACTGCATTTATCTCTATTTTGGTTATTTAAGGAGACATAATCTCCTCTTGTAAGGCACTGAATGATTGAATGAAAAAAAAAATTGTGTGCATTTGCCACGAGTTCCCCTGTGAGAGGAGAGCGAGCGAGAGGCTCAATGCAGATGTGAGATCGGATTTGGCGAGAGGCCAAGGGTGTGAGGCCCCCCCCTTTTATCTTCTTCTTTCTTCCTATCTCTTGCGACGACGATCGACGGCTGTCCTGCATCAACTACACTTTCACCCTGCGCCATAAAGCGGGAGTAGAAAACAAGGCAGCCGACGCCCTCAGTCGTCGCATGTTCGTTCTGTCTAAGTTGATCGCTTCGGTCGAAGGTTTTGAGAGGCTGAGAGCTGAGTACGAGTCTTGTCTCGATTTCGGCGAAGTCTATGCTGCACTAGTAAACGGGACAGTTCAAGAAATGGATGGGTACCTCGTGCAAGATGGGTACCTCTTCCGTGGCCGTCGGTTGTGCATCCCCCGAACATCCCTTCGTGAATTCCTAATTTAGGAGGTTCATGCGGGTGGTCTTGCTGGCCATTTTGGCGTTAACAAGACCATCGAGGCCATCGAGTACCGATTTTATTGGCCGAGCCTGAAACGTGATGTCGCCAGACATGTGGGTAGGTGTCACACTTGTCAACTGGCCAAGCAGAGAAAGCAAAACACTGGCTTGTACACCCCTTTCCCAGTTCCTAACTGTCCCTGGCAGGACATTAGTATGGACTTCGTACTCTGCCTCCCGAAAACCCTGCGAAAACATGACTCGGTCTTGGTAGTGGTAGATCGATTCTCTAAAATGGCTCACTTCCTTCCGTGCTCTAAGACTTCCGATGCCTCCCGCGTCGCAAAAATCTTCTTCGATGGCAACGTGAGGTTACATGGGCTACCCAAAACCATCGTGTCAGATCGAGATGTCAAGTTTACCAGTTTCTTCTGGAAGACTCTCTGGCATAAGCTCGGAACAAAGCTCCAATTTTCCACGGCATTCCACCCCCAAACCGACGGTCAAACCGAGGTAGTCAATCGGAGCTTGGGGAATCTTCTGCGAACGTTAGTGGGTGAACACGTTGGGAGTTGGGATCTGAAACTGTCAATAGCTGAGTTTGCATATAATTCATCTGTTAATAGAACTACCGGCATGAGTCCTCATGAAATTGTCCATGGTTTTAAGCCTAGGCAACCCATAGATCTCATTCCCATGGCTAATCATCCTAGAGTCTCCGAGTTTGCATCTGCATTTGCATCACACATGCATGAACTACATAAAGAAATCAGTAACAAGATTGAGCAAAGCAATGCTGACTATAAATTACGAGCCGATGCCCGAAAACGAGTTCAAACTTTTAACGTCGGGGATTATGTGATGGTCCGGATCCGCCCGGAACGGTTTCCCTCGGGGACTGTTAAGAAACTACATGCACGCAATGCCGGCCCCTTTCGGATCCTAAGGAAGATAAATGACAATGCCTATGTTATCGACCTACCTGAGGGTTTTGGCATTAGTCCGACTTTCAATATCGAAGATTTAGTGGCCTACAAGGGCCCAAATTTCAACCCTAGTAACCCTCTGGTAGAGCCTACCTTGGACCCTGTTTCTGAGAGCACCTCCTTACCTCCACTACCCCAAAATATCCCAAATTCCACAGCAGACGGCATTGATAAAATTCTAGATGACGAGATCGTCTCTGGTAGAGACGGTGGAACCCGAAGGTACCTGGTTCGCTAGAAAGGAAAACCCCCATCTGAGGATACATGGGTGGAGCGAGAAGAACTGCAACGGCTTGACCCGGACCTGCTGGAGCTATACGAGAGCCGCACCGAGCCTTACTCGACGGAGTCGAGCTCTCTCCCACCCCGGGAGAATGATGGGGACATCGAGCAGCGCCCATGGCGCATGTACCAGCGCAGGAGGCGCCACCTGAGCCTATGGCTCGGATCAGACAGCCTGCACCATCATGGATGTTTTCATTTGTTTTTATTTTCTGCATTGTGTTATTTAGTCCCACCTCGGCTTTCAGGGACTTTCGTTTGTTATCGCAGGCCTTTATATAGGCCTGCCCATGGATCATGTAATGGTATTGAATGAATAATAAAATTTCCGTTTTCCTCCACATGTGTGTTGAGAGAACCAGGGTGAGGCGTGTGAAACCCCAAACCCAAACCCTAGGTGTGTGAAACCCTAGGATCAGATTAGGCGTGTGAAACCCTAATTTTTTTTTCTGTCTTTTCTTTCCCTAACCCAGTCGCCACCCCTCTCCCTCCTTTCCTCTCACAGTCTCACTCGACCGGCCCGACCCAGGCGCCAAACCCCCCCTTCCCGAAACCTCCTCCTCTCCTCTCCCTCTCCCGCGAGCCTTCCCCCCTACCCCTGTCCGTGCCCCCCTACCCGACGTCGGCCCCCATCCGACTCCCCCACCTGCCAAGCCCCCTGCCTGATCCCCCTCATTCCTTTCCCATCCGACCCGGCCACCCCACCCTGCCCTTGGCACCACCGACCCGACCCGATCCCGACCCCCCTCCCCTCCTCCCGGTGCTACAGCCCTACCCCCCCTTGCCTCCTTCGGCTGTACCAACCCGGCCACCACCCCGATCCCCTCCCTCCACTCTTACCCGACCGGCCTCACCCCACCCCCTCCCCTCTCCTTCCCTGCAGCACACCCAACCCACCCTCCTCTCACAGATCCGGCATGCCCACATGGCGGACCCCGACGTGGACCATGGGATGATTGAAAACGAAGACGGGTACCTCGACATCAACTCCCCCTTCCTCGACTTTCAATTCTCGGAAGGAGAGAGCGTGGAGGAATACGTGGAACGAATCATCTACACCGTGGTTTGTGACGCTAAGGCCCGCCTCGGCATCAGCAAGTGGCATTGTCGCTGGCACCCGGACGCGCCGGTGCATCGGAACATCGTGTGCCTCCCAGTGTTGTCAAGGCGCAGTTAGGCGCGCGCCTGAGGCTCGCCTTGAGGCGAGGCGCAGGTATGCGCCTCAGGCGCATGCTGGCGAGGCGCATGCAGCAAGGCGCGCGCCTTAGGCGCCTTTAGCGCCTCTGGCACAAGGCGCAGGGCGACCGAGGCGCGCGCCTTGATGCATTTTGGGTTTTGGTTTTCAAGTTTTTTGTTTTTTTTTGTGATTTTGGTTTATTTCGGGTTTTTTTCGATTTGTTTTCAGTTTTTTGGTTTTTTTTTTGGGTTTTGGTTTTTTTTTTCGATTCTTTTTGGTTTGAATAAAAGAGCGCAACTCTCCTTAGAGTCAGACTCTTTCGTTTTGTTACTCAACATTGTTTATGAGTTCTCATTTATCAGTTATTACTTATGAGTATTGTATGTATTTAACTTATGAATATGATGTTGGCATGTTGCATGATAACTTGTGAATTATTATTTTCACTAAAATTGTTCATTTGATGGCCACTAGTTATGAGTTACAAGTATTGTATGCCTTTATTGTGTTGATTTAATTGAATAATGGTCATATTTCTTTTTTTTCATGAAATATATTTTTTTTATAAATTTTAGATTTTTTTTACAATTATTATTAATTTTTAAAAGAAAAATATATATTTTTGCGCCTTACACACTAAGGCGCGCGCCTTATTTGCGCCTTGCGCCTCAGGCTCCAGCGGCATCTTGCGCCTCAAGCGCGCCTTATCGCCTTGACAACACTGGTGCCTCCACCTGCTTGCAAATCCTCACCCCGTGACGAGCACAGCCCCGGAGGCCCCAGCACCACCATCGCCTCGCCCGGAAGTCCTGCCGACTCCGGAGAACGTTCCCACGCCACCATCTTCACCTCCTCGGTAAGGATTCCCCTACTCGATCAGGTACCATCGTGTTTCACTAATTGGATCTCTAGTATATTATCATTGCCAACTGTTGCCCCTGTCGTGAGGTTGAGCGTCCACCTGGCCTGTTAAGTTGCTAATCTGAATATTGCGAGTATGACTATTAGCCAATAATTTAAGCATAGTTTATTTATCACCTGAATTCGAGAATCGATTGGCATTGTGATAGTAGTTACCACAAGCAAATACCCATGTTATTTGTTTGAATCGCTTGTCCCGCTTGGTATCAAAGTTAATAGTTACGCCCTGCCTGCTCAATTAATTAATAACATTATCTTCACCTGCATTGTTTTGCATCACCTATGTATTTGAACTAGTGAACTTTCATCACTGTGCCTTTTCACCAACTTCTAATTGGGAGGTCGATTGTTCATTACGCATCATGGATCGAGTATATAATCTAAATCTCCCAACGCGACTATTAATTCGATGGTTTCTATTCAATTGCCCTGACTGGACACATCAAAAACGATTTGAATATGTTCAGTAAGTGATGAATGACATCCAGTATGATGGTATCATGGTATAGGGAACAACGCTGCAAAAGGGATGAAGCAAGGAGAAAGATTGAGACTAGACGGAATAAAGTTGCATCCTTGAAAATTGATGTCAATTGCAAAATTGAGCATCAACCTAAGGAGATCGTCATCTTTGCAACGGAGGATTCAGATTCTCCTAAGAACTATTGCAGCATCTTCAGAAGATCTGGTTATTATGGCGTCAGTAGGGTTAGAGGTGGAAGCTCCTATTAGTACTAGATCTTCAGGAGCCAACATGCATAGTAAATATGATGCATACTAACTTATGAAGCACAAAAACGGGTACGGCGACATGACACGACACGGACACGGACACGGCGACACAACACTTCCTCAAAAATGAAGGACACGACACGGCTAGAACACGGCAATTAATATTTACAATCTTATATAAATAATATATAATACATGAATACTACATAGGGATGCTTGACTTCGAAAAATAACTCATAAAGCATGCTCCAACTAGATGGGAAATTACTTTATGGTTATGTTTAAGAAATTTCAATGGTAGCACAATACCCCAATTTGACAACTACTAAATTTTCTCATTTGGTAATTTCAATGATTCAATTTAATCAAATCTGAATTGAAGGGAGAAAAATGAAGTTTATTTACTATGGGGTCGGATTTGGTACTATGGGATCCTCACTAGAGGTCATAAGGGTAATGACAACCGTCCAATAAAGTCCACAAAATCTACAAAGTTCTAGAATTATTGCTAAAAGATTATCTTAATATTTGTAAGAAAAACCCTATTAATTATATCCTATGATGTAATAGCTTTAGAGGATAAAAGTTAAAGCCAAATCTTAATCACAACCGTCCATTACACCAAGCCCCAAACAAATCATCCAACTCATGCCCAATCGCATACAAACAACGGATGTGTCGTGTCCCAGCCGTGTCCTGGCCATGTCCTAGCCATGTCCCAGCCGTGTCCGACAGTGTCCTTGACAAAAAAAAAATCAGGACACTTCGGAGCCGTGTCCGACACGTGTTCGGGCCGTGTCCGTGTCCGACACGTGTCCGACACGGACACGGGACCCTCTAAGAAGTGTCCGTGTTTCATAGATACTAACCTAGTTGATGCCGTTGTAACTCCAAAAGTCGTGGTAATCCCGACGATCGACTTTATCATGTCAGAGCATATTCTAGCACCAGCGGACCATGCACTCCTCCAGAGCTATTTGAGTTTTGGGGCGTCCTTGCGCGCGCTAATTCAATAGCATGCTACAATGATTCTAGATGTATCCCCCTTCATCAGCTTGAGTGCATACCCTTCAAGATCCATGATCGTATTCACTGGTGTGTCTCTACTTGCTCGAGGTCCTAGACCTACTACAATAGACATTTTGTCGCATACTCAAGAGATAGCTGCATTGCTACGTGACGTCCATTGTTGTATCTCAATAATCAAATTCTGACTTTGAGGTGCCATTATGGTGACACTGACGATCCTGATGATTGCAGCTGCCAACTTGGCTACTTAGAACTCGAGGTCCAGTTCCTGCGCAACAGGAGAGTATGATGCAAGAGCCAACTTGCATTCATACTTATCATTGGTTCAGGCCCTCTTTGTACGGACTATGGAGCATGATTCATTATTTTCTTGACTTTTGGAATTAATTATCAGGGGTTATTTCATATTAGGAGTTTAGTTGGATTTGGATGAGTTCTAGTTGGACTTCAAGTTAAGCTAGGAGAGAGTTTGGATTTGATTAGTAGTAATGGTTACTTGGATTTCTTTTTTATTTAACAAGCTCTAAGCCTCCCATTGTAATCAATTGGTTAATAATGAATGAAAAATTGAAAATTGGAGACGACAGCGACTGCTTCTTCCCCCGAGGGTTTTCTTCTGAGTTTAGTTGGATTTGGATGAGTTCTACTTGGACTTCAAATTGACCTGGGAGAGAGTTTGGATTTGATTAGTAGTAATAATAACTTGGGTTTCTTTTTATTTAATGGGCTCTATGCTTCCCATTGTAATAAATTTGTTAATGATGAATGAAAAATTGAGTAGGTTCTCGGGTCGGTAGTTGGTCTAAGAAAATAACGGCTTTGAATATTTACTAGCAAGCTAGACCCCAAATTAAACTTTAGGTTTTAACCACATATAGGGTTCTTTTGGTAGTTGGTTCAATAATAGGGAACAACAAATAGCTACTTGTGTGCTAGTCTGATATAGCCCCTAAGTCCAAATCCGTGTGACATATATATGAGGAATTGAGGACATATCATATATGTGGCCCTATATTTTTCGGGTCCACCAAACTTAGAACCGAACTAACCCAGTTGGTAAAAATACTCAAACCAACCCGAACCATTTAAATCAGATTGGGTCTCTCGGTTTTACCCGCAACCTAAGTTGCACTTGCACCCCTAGCCATAACTGCTTCATATCTTCCCCTTTCCATCTCTTCCCCAATCTCAACCCTAAGATCATTGGCCTCATATAAGCCTTCTAGTGTATCAGGATTTGCAATACATGGTCAATTAAATTAACCATTTGAACCAACGCAAAACTCCCTTACCCTTAACAATTAAGCCCAAAGCTGAAACCATTGAGGCATATCTTATAATCTGAACCCAAAATCCATAAACTTGCTTGCACAATGAACCCGACCTGCTTAGCCTAAACAAACCCGCTAGACCTTTTCGTATCATAGCTTGAGTTACATTTGTCCAATAGAAGAGATATTGATACTTTTAAGACAACCACGACGATTCCAATACATCTAGATCTTCTCCCCATCCTTTAATATAACCAATAAAGCCTACTTTACCAATCAATAGTAAGCATGAGACCTCGTTATCATCAGATCTCTCACATATCTTGCATTAGTTTGGTAAGATAGCAGCCCGATCGCGCGTCCTACATCACCAAGTCTGAGTCTAAGTCTAACAATATTTGGGTTCAAGTTAAGAGATTTGAAAAGATGTGATAAATATTGCTCCTATTTGGATAAAACATAGGAAAGCAAGTTTCGGGATGAGGTGGGGTGGGGTTGATGAAGGAAGGAATGTGTGGGTAGGGATCCAAAGAACGTGACGTGATGGAGCTAAGAGGTGGGAGGATCGGGAGAGGGGGGCATAGAATGATTGGGCAAAGGGAGTAGTTAGATGTAGGGATCAAGGGAAGACAGAGTATCGGAGTGGCAGAATGGAGGGGCATAGCCACAAAGATTAGGACAAGAAGGATGGGGTTGTAGGGCCACTGGGATGAGGAGAAAGGGAAGGGAATTAGAGTAGGTTGAAGAAGCGTAGGAACCGAGAGGAGATGAGGTGAGATGATGGAGCACACTTACAGAGAAGAAGAGATCAGGGTTGGAGTAGGAATGTGGGTGCAAAGAAAGAGGGAGGGAAGGGGTTGTTGTAAAGGAAAGGTATGGGCACAAGAATTGAAACAAGATGTTGGATCGAGCAATATGATAATTTATCAGATCATGTTTGCTAGATCCAAACCCAAAAGTTCGAGTAGGGTCCAATTGGATTATTGGCCTTCAAAGACTCATCTACCAAAATAATTAACTATTGAATTCAATTACAAAATGTTGAGGTGTTTGATTTCTAAAAAAAATGATAAAAAAAGAAGATTGTGAGTTGAGAAGGACAGAAACTCATGAACCTGGAAAATTACACTTATTAGAAATTTCCACTAGTTCATTTTAGAATTATTTAGATTTTTTTTTTTTTGAGAAACTCCTCTCTGAGAAAGAGAGGATGGGGTTAAGCTTTACCCCAAGCTAACATTATTAAAATATAATGAGGGAAGATCAGCGGAGGTTACAAATTGAAACCTAATTCAAAATAGTAGCTAGTATTGGAAATTTGGAAGTGCAAAATCACAAAATTATCAGTGTTATAACACAACCCAACATATTCTAAATTTCTTCAATAGTGGGCATAATAAAATACACGTTATGACCTTTATAGCAAATCCATGTAATTGAATTACTGGTATCTAAAAGAGCATATGTACTAAAAAGTAACTCACCTATTGTAAGCACTATTTTCTTTCAAAGGCACCTGCTGTGAAAACTGATCAATGATTGCACAAACTGCAAATGGATCAGAAGTGCCCACTTCAACAAGGGATTCTTCTAGCAAAGTCAATCTCTGTTAACTGACAAGGATGAGTTAGAAGTGCATTCGTCACCATCATGTAGGACTCCAGACTACTTGGAAATAACAAATAATACGGACACTATAACACGAGATTGCATAAAAGCAATCACATGCACCATGGGAAAATAGAAAAATCAATTCAGCAATCACAAGCAGTTAACAATAAGTTGTGAGGACCAATGAAGTAGCTAATAAGAGACACATAGTAAAGGAATCTTTGGAGAGGAACAACAAGATGTCTTTGGAGGAAGAAAACATATCCTGGCATATTTTACAAAATTTGTCCCATCATAGGAAACAATACCGTGGAAGAGACAAAGTGACTTGCAAGGCCACATGCAAGCATTTCAGCTCCATCCAACCTTGCACCAGTCAGACCGACATATTCTCCTGCAAGAAAACTAATCATTTTGAAACCTAAAGAGAAGAGCCCTAAAATAAATGCCGACATTAAAAACTAAAAAGTATGTTGTAAGATAAGTAGAATCATCATCATCCAAGTATTAACCCATCAAGATGGAGTCAACTATAGGGAAACTGACAAAAATTATCCACCGACTGTCAAATTGACGTCAACCCTTTCATATTGGTACCAAAAACTTGACCAAGGCAACTTGGTAAGTGAGGAGCATGCCAGAAAACCTAATAGGCCAATTGACCTACCTTGTTAGTGAGCGCCTTAACAGTACGAGAGTGGGGATGGACCCTTTTTCGATTAAACCACAAATAGCTCACAACAATCAAGAGTCTCCCCATAGTGCAAAACAACGATTGGGGTCACTAGCGATGGCTAGTGAGCATGGTTTTAAATCTCGGCCAATACCTGTTCGTATCAGCTAGTATGAATCAGTTCAGGCCTAAACTGATACCGAAATGCATCCAAGACTGAAACAAGCCCCGTATCGGCCAGTACGTATCAGTATCGGTCCATACCAGCTGAGACAGGCCTGTATCGCCCAAGACGGACATTCTTTCTTGATAGAACCAGGAAAAAAAAAACTCGCTCTAACATTTATGCAAGAAAAAAAAACCAGCAAGTTCGGGGTGCATCATGAAGCCATCAACGATAGAAAAGAGAGCGAAAAAGAGAAAAACAAAGGACCAATTGGCTCTTCGAACTAAAAATCAGTAAAAGTCAAAAATGCTCTATTAATTCCTTGGATGATTACAATGTGAGGATGGCCCTTACTTATATAGACAATAAAAGAAAGGATCATACTTCTCCAATACTCCATAGTCTCCATGAAGTATTAACTGTACACTTCTCTTCTACCCTTTTTCATTTTTCTCATTATTAGAACTTTAGAAGTATTATTCCTGCAACAAAAGGAAAAAAGAAGAGAACGATGAAAAGTAGGAAAGAGGGACTCCTCTTACACGGCCAAGCAAAAGATTGTTTACTTTTTCTTTCTTCATATATTGACACAATTATAACCCAGTTTGCAATTTAGAGTCACTATCATCAATTAGACCTTATTCCTGTCTGCTGCCTGATATTATCATTGAACATTCTAGTTTTAACATTCTCTGCATGTAATACATGATTTGCTTTCAGACTAATAAAGGTGGCACCAATGAAGATACACCTCTTGCAAAGCTTATCTTAAATACCAGTTCATATCCAACTGATACGACAAGTCGAAGACATGCATTTTATGCAAATCCAGATCATCATATCCAAGCCAAAACTACACTGCCCAATGAATACATAAAAGTTGTACCAATCTAAAAAAAGAAATCAGGTACTACAAAACTAGGCAATATTAAAGGATTTGTATCATTTATAAAAAGTGAAAAAGGAAGCACGGGGAGGAATTGACTATATGCGGAGGATAACTTTATAACAAGGAAGTATATCTTGATTCTTGACAATAGCATACAACTCATTCCTCCGCCTATTTATACAGGATAGAACAGTTAAATATATGATATGCACAGAAACCAAAATAAAATTTCTTTGTAATTCATGAATTACCTCAATACTCATGAAGGAAACACATGGGCTTTGTTTATTAATAAATGAAAACAAAAGAACAAAGCACGAATTATTGCCCTCACACACGCATGTGCACACGCACACACAAACAGACATAGAGATTAGAGAGAGAGAGAGAGAGCATCAAAAAGAAATTGTTTCTTCGTCTGTCAATATCAAAAACAAGATCATAGAGAATCAGGAAAATATAAAGTCTGATATCATGGAAGGGTAAAAAAATTACCAAAAAATCCGGGAAGCCTTGATAGAAAATATGAAGCACCTACATCAGGGAACAATCCCAATTCTGTTTCTGGCATTGCAAAAACCTGCATTGCCATGGGATGAGCTTAAACAGGTGCTTAATTTTTTACTGCTTATGATTCTTACAAATTAAGGTATAACGACAGAGTGGTAAGAAGATGGGAATCAATGTACGATACCATGAGCCATCTATTAGAGCAGTGTAAACTACGAAAAAGATTTATAAATGACACAAGCATCTCATAAAAAATTGGCTTTCTGAAAGAGATGATTCTATACAAAGAAAAAAATAATCACAAGTGTTAATAGTGCTGTCGTTTTAGATTGGACCAGCATACCCGGCCTAACCAAAAATAGATGTAATTGCAGATATGCGTAAGGAAGGATCTACCATAAGTTAATGCGGAAATCCTGAAGTAGGAAAAAATTAGAGTAACGGGTTTCTTCAAACAGGCTTGAATGCATGATATAGGTTAAAAAATCAATTAAGATGTCTGATGAGTGCAAGACGAGGGATTATTCCCCCTCATTTCCTAGGTATATCATTATCATTGTACTTGCGAACAAGTAGGCAACAGTTTCAGGAATCTAATCACATGGTTTAATGTTTCATCTGGAATCTTATGTTTTCAACAAAAGGTAGGAGTCTTCCAAGTTACTGAAATCATAATGCTAATGAGCTTTGTGTTGTATGCAATAGAAACTTTGTCCAAATATAAATCGTTTCCTCCAAAAGTTATTCGGTTTGAAAAAAAGAAACAGGAAAAAAAAAAGACAACTTGTAGTTTTACATTTCAAGTAATTTTGAATGCAAGGTGTCACTGGGAGGTGGTCCACCAAAACTTACCCAGAACTGTTAAAAAGAAAAAAGAAAATACCCTCGGTAGATGGAATGGAGCAGACTCGGAACGAAATATCAAACTATAAGGAGATCATGACAGATTGGAAACATGTGCTCGAGGACTGAATCAGATATTGTGTCTAACAGTCCAAGTGCCTTCAGCTTTGGGTAGCCTAAAAGAGCACTTAGAACAGTCAAGGATTATGTAGCTATTCAAGGCCTATAAAAGTTGTAATGAGATTAACAACTTTGTTAATTGTTGAATTATTAAATGTGCTGATTGGGTCGAACTGTCCAAGTGTCTTTAGGTTTGGACTATTAAGCACAGACACTTCTTGGAGGTCCCTGTATCAATGTCGGACACGGACACAGCCCGAACACGTGCCGGAGACAGCTCCGAAGTGTCTTGGTTTTTCTTTGTCTCGGACACAACTAGACACAGCTCGGACATGGCCGGGACACGGCACAGCCTTTCGTTACATGCGATCGGGGCTGAGTTGGATGATTTGTTTGGGGCTCTGTGTAATGGACGATTGTGATTAAGATTTGGCTTTAACCTATATCCTCTGAAGTTATAAGCTCATACTATAGGGCTTTATTTCAAAATATTATTAAAAAATAAAATATTTAACTAAATAGCGGCTGACCAAAACTATTTGCCATTCTAGCGCTCTGACCGCCACGTGGCAGGTCAGCGCCGTAAAGCGTGCTGCAAAGTTTTTTTTCCTGAGTTAAGGTAAATCCGGTATCCGGGTTAGCGGGTTTAAACCCGGTATTATGGATTCCGGGTTTACCCGAAGCCCAACAAGAAAACGGCTAAGTGTGAGAACATTATATAAGGGGGCTCCGGTTAAACCCAGTATCCAAAATACCGGGTTTAAACCCGCTAACCCGGATACCGGATTTACCTTAACTCAAAAAAAAATATCGGAGCGCATTACGGAGCTGACCTGCCATGTGGCGGTCAGAGCGCTAGAATGGCAAATAATTTTGGTCAGCCGTATTTAGTTAAATATTTTATTTTTTAATAATATTTTGAAAAAAAGCTCATTAATGGGTTTTTTGTCATAAATATTAAGATTATCTTTTAGCAATAATTCTAGAACTTGATGGATTTTGTGGACTTTATTGGACGGTTGTCATTACCCTTATGACCTCTAGTAAGGATTCCATAGTGCCAAATCCGACCCCATAGTTAATGAACATCATTTTGCCCCCTTCGATTCAGTTTTGATTAGATTGAAACTACCAAAAGAAGAAATTTAGTAGTTGTCAAAAGAGGGTATTGTGCTACCATTGAATTTCTTAAACATAACCATCAAGTAATTTTCCATTTGCTTGGAGGATGCTTTATAAAGTCTTCTTCAAAGTTAAGCATCTCTATGCAGTATTCATATATTATATATTATTTATATAAAAATATGTATATTAATTGCCGTGTCCTAGCCGTGTTGTGTCCTGCCTTTTTGAGAAAATATCATGTTGCCGCGTCCGTGTCGTGTCGTCGTACCCGTGTGTGTGCTTCATAGGGTTTGGATAGCCTAAAAGAGGAGTCGAAGATTATGTAGTTATTCAAGGCCTATAAAAATTGTAAGAAGTTTAACAACCTTGTGCCTAGTGGTAAGTGTGAAGATGTTGCTTCCAACCACTGACGTATTGCTACTCGGATGCTCAACCAACAAAATATGCATTGCGGTACGACACAACTAGACGAAATATTCTTAAACATAACATGGATCAGACTCATCACAAAGAGGGTATGACAACTAGTGTATTGAAATTCCCATATGAAATTCCTACTCAAGAATTTGAAAGATAAACCAAGGAAACTAAAGAAATGATAGTAATGGCTTCATATGGGATTATGACGACTTGTTCACTATTTCACATAAAAGGAGTTCCCCTCTTACAAGACCAAGGAACTAAATGGTTAGATGAAATCATGCTATCAAACAATGAATTATGAAGCCAAGGGGATGAGTCGCAGACTCTGAATAAACAAAAGATGCTAACAAAAGGGTGTTTGAAAATGCACAGATATAAAGAAGCGCAAGTACGAAATAAAATATCCCCGCAAAAAGGGGTTGGTTGTACAATAGTTATCCCTGCTTTTTTTTTCACATTTGCTTTTCTACAAGCCAGATCAAGGCGATGCACTGGTAAAGGTACAAAACATCATCATGTTAGAAGAATTTTGGAACAGTTGCATATGAATCAACTCAAGTTTTCATAAATAAAATGATGCGCCAACTCAATATTCCGCACAAGCATATAAACTAGGTTTTAAACAATATTCAACAACATTTTGATTTTCACCAAAGCGTGTGTTGGCTGGTGTGAAGGCTCATAATGAGAGAGGACTATTAAACCATGTCATTTCAGCAAAGTGAAGAATAATATGATATTCAGTACTAGATAAGGTCAATATAAGAAAACATCATAGAAGAAACATATCATAGTTTATCTGAAAATGAAATAAGCCTATAACCCAACAAAATTTTAGAATGGAAAAGAATCAGAGTAAAATATATAGGCTATTAGGAATCAAGTAGAGCTTAAGTTTAAAAATGTGATATGTATAAGCTAAAGAGATTTTACCGACTTCTCCGTGGCAACACGAAATCTCCCATGTATTGAAACACCAGCCCCACCTCCCATAACAATTCCATTAAGAATAGAAACCTGACATATTATCAGATTATCTATTTTTTTGCCCTAAGTTACAGGAAAAAGCACCAAAATACTCAAGAGTAGATACTACTAAAAGTGCAATACAAGTCACCTGAGGTTTGCTGTAGGTTGCAATGATATAATTTAGGATATACTCATTCCAGAAAAACTTCGCACCAAGAGTCCAATCGCCTGATGCAAAGGCACAATCATGTATAAAAGATTGCCCAAAAACGAGTAAAATGTACTGCATAAGCTCTAACTTGACATCCTAAGATATTCAATAAATGATGTCAGTTGCCGATCTAACTACAAAGCTGTCTCATTTGCAAAGGCAACTTGTAGATACTACCCACATAGCATAGCCAGTACAAGATTTTTTACTAACTAAAAAGTCATAGTTTGTGACATTGAAGGAAGTTTGATACTAATATGCATCCATTGTGGTTAGTGGTCAAGTTTACTCTGCAGCTTCAACATCGGAAATAGCATCAATATCGTCAATCGATTACCCCATTAAAGCCCTTGATCCATCATAAATGGGATGGCTGCTCTAGGACAGGTAAAAAACTTATCACCTTGTGTTACAGAATAAGAGACTGCTGCAACATCACCTCCAGCACAAAATGCTCTTCCTTTTCCCTGAGAACATTTAGACAATCACAGACTATCAGGCATGAAATCATCAAAAAGACAACTGACACAGAGATTTAATGAGAGGAATGCACAGGCAAATGTTACAAAATAAATGTGCAAAGACTCATCACTCATGGTACTTTATGATCAATAGCATAGAAAACATGATCCAGGTTGAGATCGTTAGTATGAACTGAGGTTGAAGAATGCAGCATGGTCAAGGACTGCACAGTATTTCTGAGTCACCATGGATCTTCGAATTAATTATTGATGCAATTTGATCACCAAATTTGCATTTAAGTTTACTTCAAGACAACCATTGTCCATCACTGAAAAGCTTTTATACCTTGAAGAAATGAGCAGGCCTTCGATTGAATGTAGACCTTGAATCAAACCGGACAAAAGCTTAATCATGTTAGAAAGAAGGTCAACAATAACCCAATAACAGGCCGACCAAAATTAACAAACTTCTATCAAAATTTTGATATGAGCACCCCTCGAAGGTAGGCAACAACACACACAATAGATACTCTAACTTCTTGTTTCACCTACAATATATGTTTTCCTCTTTAAGGAAGTCAACAAATAGATAGCTATGCAGTTAAAGATTTGACAGATTTTATGTTTTTCAACCTTCCATATAACCTAAACACTGGCTCTAAGCCTCTAACCATAATCCATGTCATTTCAAGGAAAAGGGGAAGACATCCAGTCATCCACAAGAATATTACTTACAATGGGAGTACTTCGGTCCAAGTTAAAAGGGATGAAAATGTTTACAGCAACAAGCAATGAAAAAACAAGAGGCGTCTCATTACTTTCCCAACAGAGGCACAAATAGAACTTACAGGTTGCAACAGTGATCATATGCAAGCAGCTTATCACAGAAAGCAAATAACATAGAGGCAAGGTTTAAAGTGTCATGGGTTGTGTATGCGTTGTTCAGGCTCCACAGCACGCAAACCGTGCTGCACAAGGCAGGAAATGGCGCACAAAGATTTTCCAGTCTATCTACTGACGTATTTGACACCTTATACGCTAACTGCTTTCCAACCTTTTTACATCTAGGCTGCTCATATTTGCTTTGATGCAATACTAAGGCATGCTTTAACTATTAGGTCAAAAAAACACAGGCATTGATGCTCCTATAAAAATCTAGCATACCACCGTACCATTAGATGACATTTATCATGATAATTGTTTAATGTGCTCTTTAAAATGTTACTCGGTCTATTTCAATAGGTGGAACACCTAAATTAACATGTTTCAACAACATTATAGTAACCTAGAAAAAATCATATATGATAAACTCATAAACATCAAGGTATATACTTATAAACATCAAGAGGGAATCTTATGTGACCAAACAAACAGGTATACATTACATCTAATTCATGCATAATATAACATGAATACACAAATGATTCAAACCTACATGGAATGCCACTGGGGCTAACAATACTCCATCTTTGTGATGTAATACATAATGTAAACATAATTTCGACATTGCGGCTAACTCATATACTACTTGTTCCACTCATGGTACCGCCTTGTGAACTAGTCTGAAATCCTACGTCAACTCCAAAAACTCCTTGGATGAGTAGTAATTGCAAGCTAAAGCTGATGATACGAGGGATAACGATAGCCTAACCATTATACAGTTGGAGTATAGGATCATAAACTATCTTAAAGCATCTATGAATTCATTTCATAGTTTGAGAAGAAAAAAAATTCCTCTAACTTTAACATATCATCAATCGTTAACCTTTTTAAACCAGCTTGGTTCAGCATTGGCTGTTTTTATAGCATCCATGAACAAATTATAAAATGGGACAGCAGTCTTTTACAACTATTAACCCATCACTAAAGCTTGTTGAAAACTATTAGATTAGTTGACTACCACTGACGTAGGTGGGGTTTTGAGTTCAAATCTTCATAACACTGGTGTCTTTTGTAAAAAAATATAAATAATACATAAATAGCCAATTAGCCTTGTTCACATAAAATTGAAAACATCCCTCAAGAAAAGAGAGACACTAATTGGAAAACAATGTGGAAGATAATAAACCATTTATGTTTTGCTATCAAGCCAAAGCACAATTAGTCTTTTAATCATTCTTAAAAGAACAATATGTCCCAAGCTTTCCATAGCAACCTTAGAATAACAACTCAACTCACTTCTCTTGTGGCAAGATTAAACTAAACAACCAGAGTACCATTAAAGATATGCCTCCCTAGAGCAACATGCCCTGAGCAACATGAAAACTATAACATCAATCACCCCTTTGAGCAATTGTTTGAAATCCAATCATCATCATCAGCCAAGTTTTATCCCATCAAGATGGGGTCAACTTATAAAATTGATTGATAAAATCTTTCTATCGGCTATCAACCTCACGTCAACCCTCTATCCTCTCTAAGGTAGGTGTCGAAAACCCAATCAAGACAACTTGGCAAGAGAAGGGTCAGCCAAGAACCCTAAAAGGCCAATTGACAGGTAGGAAGACATATCTTATTTTGATAATAAAAAATGGACAAACAAAATCTCATACCTTAGACAATTAAAGTAACCCACAAATTTTCCTAGTATTTATTAAGAAAATCATGAATCGAAACAAAATATGAATACAATCATATTCCTATCCTTTATAAATCCTTGACTCGTTAAAACCATCTATCCTTAATATAATATATGTGGGATCGACTTGTAAATCATGTTTCTCCATCCATTCTTGTTTGGGGTTATATTTGTTATCAGTGCCATCTTTTCCATATATTTTCTAATATCTTCCATATATGTTCTTTTAGGTCTTCACCTCTTTCTTGACCATTTCTACAACAATCGTATACCCTCTTCTTATTGGGACCACCTATGCTCTATATGCTTATACCATCTTAATATGTTTTCCATCATTTGTCCTCGCGCTTCCACTAATATACTTATTCATCACCCTATACATCCTCGTCTTACCGCATATTCATCTCAACATCCCCATCTTAGCTATACTCATCATGTGTACTTGAGCCAGCACTCTTTATGGCCCAACATTATGAACCGTATAACATTACTAGCCTTATTATTTTGAGCCATAAGTTAAAGGTATGTGTCGATCAAATAGCACCTCCAAAGTACCACTCCACCTCATCCAACCAACTCTAATTCTACCAGATATATCCCCCTAATCTCTCCATTCTTCTGTTTAATATGTACAACGTAACAAAACCGCCACATTGTTGTATTTTTTTGTCCATCAATTTCAAAAAATGATCTATTATCATTAATGTTTTCACTTAAAACTGTATTCCATATAATTTGTTTGAGTTCTAATAAATTCAACAACCTTATCATCCAAAGTTTCCCTCCATGATTTCGATTTAGCACCCAACCCTATCCTTGCCTTATCAATCAACACTATATTGTCTGCAAGTATCAAACACCATGGTCCTTCTTCTTGGATATTAGTCGTAGGTTCAAAAATTACAGTAGCGTATATAGGGGCATGTCATAGCAACCATTGTGTTCAATTTGCATCAATTGAAGCCTATATGAGTACGTAAGTGTATATAATAGAAGCATAAACATGATGTACTCAGGATGATCGGTGTGTATTTTCATCTTATCCAATTTACAATAAATAAATTACACAAACAATAAGGGATGAATACAGTAGTACCTTCATAATCAGTAACTTGATTTTAGGATCCTCCTCATAAGCAATGAAAAGCTTCAGCAATTTCAAAATCTGGAAAGTCAATCATAATAAAATGAGTATGTTCAAGTCCCCCTTCATAATTAAAACTTGCCTTCAAGTTGATGTGGAAACATCAGGGCATCACTACATAATTGCAATCTACCCTAAAATGTATGTGACAAAAGAACAAAAAAATAAGTAAAAGCAAATAAAAGGATTTGATGTTCATAATAAGAGAAATGTAATTGAGACAACCACAGAGTATCTATTTTAATGAAAATAATGTGATCAGATGCATGAAAATTCCAAAATTGACATAGTTGAAACTTGAAACTTGAAACTACCATGAGAAATGATATGTACTACATACAAATAGCACCTCCAATAGCTACGTCACAGGAAACCTAGTAAGCCTCTTAATAATAAGAATAGTAGTCAGATATGACCATGTATCATGTATGTGCATACGTGGTGGCAATGGCATATTGCGGTTTGGTCCTTTGTGAAAGCATATGCGACCGCATAGAATATGTGGCAACATATTTTCCAACGACTACAAAAAGTCAAATTTCTAACCAATGCAATTTTATTATATTTGACCTTATTTAGGCCCAAACCCTCCCCTTTTTATTCTACAAGTTCTTTAAGCCCTCTCTAACTATGTTTGAGCTCTCTAACTCTCCCTTAAGCTCTCTAATTCTTCCCTAAGCTCTATAAACTCTCCCCTAGGCTCTTAATCGCTCTCACCACATCTTAACCTCTCCCTGAACTCTCTAATTCCACAAACCACCCTCTCTTGCTCTCTAACTAGTTTGCCCCACTCTACCAAGTTTTAATGTCATCCAAGCAACGAAGGCGTAATGTGCATAGAGATGACTAGGTCGGAAGTGTGTCGATGTGCTGCAACATTCACATACTACATAGCTACATTGGCATCCCAAAGTTGATGCAGCATGACCTGCATCTATGCTACTACTGTTGTCTATCTTTATTTATATCTTTCTTATGCATTGTAATAGAGGACTGCTATCAGGTTTCCAGTGTTCTTTCGTTTATTTCAGCAATGAGATATTTTATTTGAATGTATTAAAAGCCTAGATCGTGGGGGATATTCACGATCACATTTGGATGGCTTTCGAGATCAATTTGGGCCAATCCGGATGTGTTTCGACAGGTTAATATAATAAAGAAGTAGTAGGCAGCATATGGGCAACCGGCGTTGAAATTAGAACTCAATCCGAAGGCAAATGGGCGATAACTTAATAAATCGCTGACAGGGCATCCCCGTTCTCTCTCTCTCTCTCTCTCTCTCTCTCTCTCTCTCTCTCTCTCTCTCTCTCTCTCTCTCTCTCTCTCTCTCTCTTGTTGCCTTTTTTCGCCCTCCATCTTGCACCCTCTTTGATCTCATTCATCAAACAAAAACCCTAGTTCTATATAAAGAAAAGAAAGAGAAGAAGAAAGGGATCCTTACTGAAATTTGTCGTCTCTTGTGAGAGCTTTTGGACGAGACTCGCTTCCCCATCATCTTCTCGATTTTGTCTCGAGAAGCGTCGGCATCCACCCTTAGGAGTGTAAACGGCTAGCGAACCGAAGATTTCCGGCATCTCCGATCGACTGGTCTTGCTCCGTGAAGGACTCATCTGCGTCTCCTTGCAACCCGCGGCGGTTTGCATATCTTTATCCTAATATCCCCTTCATTTGCCATCTTTTTCTTCTCTTTTCCGATAAAGGCCTGCACGCGTACCTTCACTTTCCATCCACCTATCTCTGCTGAAACCTCATTTTCCCGCCCTCCGTTTCATGCCCAAACATCTATCTTTTATAGTTCTTTAATCGATAACCGTTGGAATCCCATATGCATGCCTCTAGCTTTACTTTTCTCAAATATTTGCTGCTGATTTTCTGATTTTATTATGCTGTAATTTCTGTTTTGTGGTTGAAATAAGCTCTCTATTGTTGCATCTTAACTCATGTTGAATATCTAAAGCATGTGCTATCTAGTTCTACTATTGCAAATCTTATTTGTGCTGATTTTTGTGATAATATTGCGTTATACTAATAAGAAACATCTAGTAAGTTAGAATTTGGTTGCCAAAAGGCCTAGGATTGTAGTGTCCCTCTTTGGTGCCTACATCACGTTGGTATCAGAGCTCGAAATAATCTGTTCGGGTCACTTTTGAGTGTTGAAAATCAGTGAACTATCATCTTTTTTGTTTGCTGATTTTGCGTGTTCATTGCATTGCATGCTTGATGTCTCGTCTAGATCATAGGTGTTCATGTGAAAATCATCTTGTGTGATGTCCACATCACTTAGCATCACTAGGAGAGTGCAGGAAAAAAAAAATTTGTCACCATATTGCTGTCCTTGCACTGCATATGCCTTATATCGCATCATTTAGAGCGTTTTCATCATACTAGAGTCTTAGGACACACCTTAGGGATTGTCCTTTAGGTCTATACCCTTTCACTCTTCAGGAGAGAGCCAGATCTCCATTTCTTCTCATGATGCAATTTGTGCCTGCAATATTTATAACAAAAGATTCATATGGAAGGTACAATCTTCTTTATGATCCCTTAATTACCGTGTACTGAAGCATTGTGTCTATATCCTCCAATTTGTTTTACAGGAACTCTATATAATAGGAAGAGCCATCGTTTTTACTTAATCAACGCACAAATTTGTCTACTTCTTGGTACGTATGAAAAT
Organism: Chamaelirium japonicum; assembly: GCA_947650365.1. Taxonomy (NCBI): domain Eukaryota; kingdom Viridiplantae; phylum Streptophyta; class Magnoliopsida; order Liliales; family Melanthiaceae; genus Chamaelirium; species Chamaelirium japonicum. The sequence continues at coordinate 35,978,637 of OX393550.1, read as the reverse complement.
GGCCTCCTAACTTCTAGTCAATTCACATAATGTTTTGCCCCTGTCAAATTAACATCAAAGACAGACACTATATAATAAACATCCAAACCTTAATAAACAGCCACTCATAAGGTCTAGATTTTAATGCTTAAGCCCATAATACGTCAATGGAACTACCAAGCATAGTCTGATAAATGGTTTCCGGTAAGCAGATAATTCACTCAGAGAAAGGATTTTGGGTAGACACTAACATACCATTTCAGACGAGAGAGCATTCACTCGTCGAGGTCTGTTCAGTGTTAGTACTCGTGTAAGCCCATTTTCTTCTACCAAAACCTGGAAAATCCAAAGGAAAGTAATTATATCATGATTTTAGCATGCTAATTAAATAATGAAACATGATAATGACATTTAACAAAAGGAAAATATATTCTTATTGTCGTGATGAGGATAACAAGTCAAATAAAGTAAAAAAGAAACAAGCAAATGGTGCCTCTCAAATGACAAAGCAAAACTTGTGAAAAAACACATGAAAAATGTATGGGTTTTAACAAATCCAATCCTTTGAAACTAGATTTTGATTGGTATATGATCACACATTATAGTAGTTAAACAAGAAAATGATGCCTCTCAAATGACAAAGCAAAACTTGTGAAAAATACATGAAAAATATATGGATGTTATCAATCAAATCCTTTGAAGCTAGATTTTGATTAGTATAAGATCACATATCATAGTAGTCATCAGTTCAATTATCGTTCATTATAAAGACAATTTAACAAGAAACGCCCAAAACAATAGTGTCATATCATTAGTCATCGTCAACTAATCAGCATCCATGTCTCATCACATAATGATAGGGTCGACTCTAAGAAGGTTGACAAGAATTTTTTGATATGTTGCTGACATGACGTCAATGCTCTAAGATCAATGCCAAAAACCTGACCACAAAAACTTGGCACGAGAGGATCAAGCTAGGCAACCTAAAAGGCCAGTAAATGGGTAGAGACTATGAAGACCAACCTTTTTGGTTATGCAGTTTAAGATCATGCAACCAAGGAGCAACCCTCCAATGTTCCCCTAGACTAGGAAAGGCAAGATTTTATAAAGGGAATTGCAATGCATCTCTGTGGCCCAAAATTCATTATTAGATACAAACTAAATAGATCATAAAATATTACACTTCCTTTATCTTTAAAATTATATATCATACGAAATAATGCCCATGAAAATAGGAGTCATCCATCTTCGATACTGAATAAGGCATGTTTTAACCTAAGCCTACAATGTAGAGAAACCAAAAAGATGAATTTGGATAGGGAAGGGACATATGAATCAAGTTGACATAATGATGCAGGAGGGCTAGTAAGCCCAGCAAGGACGACAATCACGAGGGGTCTCTTTGAAGGAAAACTTATATCTATTCCTTATAAGAAAGAAATCAGCAATGGCATACAGAAAGATGGTGAGAGGTAAGAGAGGCATGACTTAAGGGATGTTTTGTTCAAAAGCTCAACATATTTTTTTGGCTCCCACTTTTCCCATGGGGCAGGTGAAAGGTAACTAAAATTAATAGTGATTTAAGTTGTAAGTCTTAGTGTTGGCGAATTCCGTAGACAAATTTGCGCTAGTTGAAATTGGTGGTCACAGACTCACAATCCTATATAAGTCCAAGCGAACTGCGCCAGAGGCAGATGCAGTTTGACGAGTATCACGAATATTCTGATCTCACTAAACACGATGGGTAAGGCACCGTAAGTGAGTGATTCAAAAACTCAGCATCAGGGCCCGTATCAGACGGCCAAAAATTGATACGATTCGGCGATATGACTCGATATGGGCTGAGAGGACTCGTACAAAAAAGAGGGAAGGTCCGGAAGGACGGCATATATATAGGGGTCTGGCTTCCTAAGTGCTATTGCTATATAGTCTGCACAACCCATCTACAAAGCCTACGTGCAACACGATAACAAAGCTGGTCATTAGTGGATGTGGATGTGGGCCAGAGCTGTACAACTCGGAGGTATCAGGTATGACTCAGCTGCATCACCCTACATGGCACGAGTTTGTGTATCTATCTCGCCTGAGTCAGGACCTATACCGGTATTGATCTTTATATCAGTTGCAGTCTATAGAAAACTTATACGAACTAACCGATACGACTCGGTTTCAGTCGAGTTTTTGAACCATTGGCAGATATTGAGATATCGGACCATAGATTAACAAGATATGGAGGGCGATGCACCTTTGATGCAGGCACCAATAAGGCGCACTACAATCCTAAGCCCTTTTAGGGTTTTCTTGGTCAATAACTAGGGTTTAGTTATCAATATAGCGTCGAATGCCCCAAAAGGACAGCAACATCAATTATCCCACGTAGTAATAGAAAGTCTATGCAATCAACACGAAACGGCTTCAGATTTAACAATAGAGATGCACTATTACCACAAAAACTAATTTCAGCATATATAAAATTCAATCACAGCAGAAGATATTAAAATTGCAAGACAGGCATGCATCAGATTTTATAAAAGAAAAGGGCTATGGATGCTTGCAGAGGTAACCGACAGACTAAATATATCAAATCAGATGATTAGGCACGTTATTAGGCTTCAACTATCGATGAAAAGACCGGTTATGGCTGCGATGCGGAGCGGAGGCAATGGAAATCGAATGAAAACTAAGCGGAGGCGATGGGAGAATAAAGGAAAAGGATAGATACTGCCTGGGGTTTCCCGCCGTGGGTCGATTGCAAGGATGCGCCGATGATCCTGCACACGGAGCAAGGCCGGACGTCGGGAGAAGCCGGAACCTTCGGAAAACGAAGCCCAAAGCCTTCACGAGGCGAAGTCGTGGAATCGGCGAGGATCGGGGACACGAGTCTCGCCCGGAAGCACTCACGAAGGGGCACGAATTTCAGCAACTATCAAAATCTGAAATCTCCTTCAATCTTCCCCTTTTTGTAGAACTAGGGTTTCTTTTTGGATAGCCAAGATCAAAGGGAAATCAAGGGGGAATGGTGGGGATGCAATGGGCCAAAAAAGGAAAGGAAAAGAGAGAGAAATAAGGGGAAAAGAGAGAGAGAAGTTAGGGGACGGAAGAGGGGGCGGATTGGCTCGGTTTCCGCACGGGCAAGGGACTGAAAAGCCCTAATTGAAGCCCACATAGCCCTAATTGAAGCCCAATTGATGCCACATCATCAAATTTAAGTTATTTCGCCATCTAACCGTCGGTTTCGAGATCTAATCTCGTCCGTCGGTGCCCCGCAAACACACACACCCATAATTTTATTAATATCATGCTGAAACTCACCCGAGAAGACCCGGATTCAATCCGAAAAGCCCTCGGATGAGATCATGGACATCCCCCATGAACTGGGCAAGAACAGAAATAAAACTAAATGCTGACATAAGGCCAAAAACAGGGAAAAAATGGCCAAAAACTGAAATAACGGCTAACAAGTCCCAAACGGATGATGTCATCCAAGCATAAAATAAAATGACAGGAAATAAAACTCTCTGGCGACGAACTGAAAGTGCTGATCAGGTCTGCATCAATCGCTTCCGCTGCGAAAAACTCGTCCTCGAGTTTACGCCGGAAGACATCGCCGGTAGCAGGAGGGAGACCACCACCGTGGGAACGTCGCTGTGTCTGGATCTGATGATGAATTCCCAACAAGTGATGTCTCGGGCAGTCAACAACCTCTGGGCCCCTCGCGAAGAGATTGCTGGCGTCGAGCGAGGGCCAGAAGCTACTGAAGTACGTAAACAGAAGCACACGAGCGGTAGGTGATCGGTCAGTCCCGACAAAGTCAAAGCGCGTAAGTGGCTCAGCTGTCTGAAACTCCTCAACTGGCTCTGACTGTAGCTGTGGTGGAAGCTCCACGGAAGACGGAGGCTCCATGGGTGCCTCTGCTGTAGGAAGAACTGCAAGTGGAGGTGTCTCCTCTGTAAGCTCTGTGAAAGGTAGGAGAGACCTCTCTATAGTCAATACTGGAGGAAGGGGCTCCTCTGTAGGCACTGCTGCAGGTGGAAGGAGCTCCTCTGGAGTCGCTGAAGGAGGAGGTGGCACCGCTGTAGGCACTGGAGAAGGCGGAAGGAACTCCTCTGTAGTCGCTGACGGAAGAGGTGGCTCCTCCATAGGCATTGGCCGAGGAAGCTCCACAGGAGGCGGATGCTTCTCAAGTGGGGCCACTGGTGGAACCGGGTACTCCACAGGAGGTGGAGGCTCTGCTGGAGGTGGTGGCCTGCTGTATCGGGCAAGCCTCTGGTTCTGCTTCTCCCTCCATGCCAACTCATCCTCAATATCATCAAATAAGAGCTGGGTTTCGATATATCTGATTTTCAAGGTTGGCACTGAAGGACTCCGTAAAACCCATTGAACAAAAGGTTTAGAAGATAGATCCAGGTCATGGGCTTGATCTCGAATCGAAGAGGAGTATCTACGTTCCATCGAAGATCTCGGGAAAAGGGTAGGACATGGCTCAAGAGATTTATATAGCCTGACAAATTGTTTATAGGTGTGGGTATCTAGTGGGTCAAGCGAATAAGGATGGGATCGGACGCGACGATAGGACATGGCGTCAGATACACGATGCAATCCTAACGCTAGACGTAAACCTAACACTAAATGCAAATCAAGCACGCAAGACGATGACCTATGCAAAATCAGCAAAGAAAAGATTAGGGTTTGCTGAAATTCAGCACTCAAAAGAAACCCGAACAGGTTCTTTCCCTATAAGGCACACTACAATCCTGAACCCTTTTAGGGTTTTCTTTGGTCAATGACTAGGTTTTAGTTATCAATATAGCGACGTATAGATCAAAAGGACAGCAACCAGACGTTATCTTATGCCGTTCTAAAGTTTATGCAATCAACATAAAGCAGGGTTAAGACTTAAAACAATTAAAGAGCGCAATACTATCACAAAAAAAACTGATTTCAGCACATAATAGGGTCAATCGCAGCAATAGATATGTAAATTGGACAATAGGCATGCAACAGATTTTCACTAAAATAGGTTACGAATGCTTGCTAGGGTTACCGACAGACGATATATGGCGAATCTAATAAATAGGCAAAGTTATGGCTTCAACTAGAGATGAAAAAGGATGATGACGGCTGCGATGCGGAGCGGAGGCAATGGAAATCGAATGAAAACTAAGCGGAGGCGATGGGAGAATAAAGGAAAAGGATAGATACTGCCTGGGGTTTCCCGCCGTGGGTCGATTGCAAGGATGCGCCGATGATCCTGCACACGGAGCAAGGCCGGACGTCGGGAGAAGCCGGAACCTTCGGAAAACGAAGCCCAAAGCCTTCACGAGGCGAAGTCGTGGAATCGGCGAGGATCGGGGACACGAGTCTCGCCCGGAAGCACTCACGAAGGGGCACGAATTTCAGCAACTATCAAAATCTGAAATCTCCTTCAATCTTCCCCTTTTTGTAGAACTAGGGTTTCTTTTTGGATGGCCAAGATCAAAGGGAAATCAAGGGGGAATGGTGGGGATGCAATGGGCCAAAAAAGGAAAGGAAAAGAGAGAGAAATAAGGGGAAAAGAGAGAGAGAAGTTAGGGGACGGAAGAGGGGGCGGATTGGCTCGGTTTCCGCACGGGCAAGGGACTGAAAAGCCCTAATTGAAGCCCACATAGCCCTAATTGAAGCCCAATTGATGCCACATCATCAAATTTAAGTTATTTCGCCATCTAACCATCGGTTTCGAGATCTAATCTCGTCCGTCGGTGCCCCGCAAACACACACACCCATAATTTTATTAATATCATGCTGAAACTCACCCGAGAAGACCCGGATTCAATCCGAAAAGCCCTCGGATGAGATCATGGACATCCCCCATGAACTGGGCAAGAACAGAAATAAAACTAAATGCTGACATAAGGCCAAAAACAGGGAAAAAATGGCCAAAAACTGAAATAACGGCTAACAAGTCCCAAACGGATGATGTCATCCAAGCATAAAATAAAATGACAGGAAATAAAACTCTCTGGCGACGAACTGAAAGTGCTGATCAGGTCTGCATCAACCTTGGTCACTGTATCGAGTCTGGGCAAGGTGGCAGGATTGTCAAGTCTTGTCCACTTCTCTCTAATAGTACCTTCATTTGTCTGGACTAGGTCTTGTGGTTTTTCCCCCAAAAGGTTTTGCACATAAAAATAATGTCTTATGATTCATGATATTGATTGTTCATTGTGTTTGGAAACTCAATCCTCAATATAATATATCATGTATGCATTTGTTTGATTGGTTGTCTGATACTGCTTTATATTGCTTTTGATTAGCCAAGAGATTATCATATCTAGATTGCATTTTATTTGAACTTGTTTACTTTCTTGTGGATGCGAATAGGTCGTATTTGAATTGTTTAATCTCTAAGTATTTATTAGAAATTTTAGATAGGACATCCCCCCCTCCTCCTCCTCTAGGCCTTGTAGATATATAGCAGAGCCTAATTGTCTGTAGATATCCATAGACCAACATATTCTTCATAAGCTGTGCACCAATGTCTATGGTCCAAATGACCATGGAATGAGAAGACACATGCATTAAATGAGCTTAGGAAGAGTTATAAAAAGGTATATACCAAGGGTGATAAATTTTTTTGGAAAGCGTGGAGTGGTTGAGCATTTCTAATATGGAATTTTAACAGTTCAATAGATAATATAATTTGGGGACTTCTAAATTGACAAATAATGCAATAAATTAGAGTAACTACAAGGTCAACTTGTTCATGTCTATGATTGAGAATTTACTATTAAACTAAAAACAAGAAGAGACAGTAATCCATAGGCAATAAATTAAAGACTCGCCATGCTCCATACAATTAATTAAGAACCTTAAAGGATTGAGGTTCTAATATCTTAAAAACAGTGAGAGCCTTAAGGTATTTGAAAGCTCTGCCACCAGCTTAATGTAGAAAGCCTGAAGAGATATGAGAATACCAAATAACATGAAAAACTCCTAAAATGGAAAAGAAAATAAACAACAACGGAGAGGGACAGAGAGAGGAAGAATAATATGTGGAACTACTTACACAATGAAAACCGCACATTTCACCTTAAACCAAGCTCAAATCAGTATTCGATAACATCCAGTACTTGCAATCATATAGTACATAGAGCTTATAATGGTGGAAAACAAAAAAACATAGTTTAATCCTAACCTTTGATTTAAATCTCTTAAATTCTCATCTTAGATTGATCGCACACCCTAAGAACACTAGTGTTACGTGTAGTGCCCAATCAGAGTCAGGGTTGTGTTGTATTAGACAAGTATTTTGGCAATAATAAATGAATTAATATGCTAGTTTTCATGCACAAATGCAGCCATTACTTTTTGTATTAGACATGAGATGACTAATATGGTATGCAATACCAATGATCCACAGCCAACATCATAGGAAACTCAAGTGAGCTGCTATGGAAAATCACCGAAGAACTAAGCATCTAGTCTTTTGCTCCTAAATCTTACAACTAGGAGAATCGCGGGAGAGCTTTCAATTAGCTTCCATATGAACACACATGGTCATAATTCAGCCATGGTGATTCTCGTCATGTATGCTGATATCTATGCAGTCGAAAGCTCATGCGCAGTCGCGCAAGGAGTGCGCTTTTGCTTATGAGCACCCGGGATTTTGACTACGTGTTCCAAGGTTTTTTGGGGTTCCTACTGCCCCCCCCCCCCCCCCCCCCCCCCACCCCGATGAAACCCATTATATAAAAACCCCCCCCACCCCGATGAAACCCATTATATAAAAATAGATAAAGATTACAAATATCATCAAATAGCATAAGCATCAACTGAAATCTTCCATCAAAAACTGCAAAAAAGTAATGTATTTCTTTCTTTATTCTCTCTATATTGTTCCTTTTCATTCCTTCTTTTTTCCTTATAATCTCTGAAAAATTGAATTCATAGTCATGTTTTCTAGCAAATTGTTGTGATAAGAATAAAAATATATATTTTTTCTTCTTGGGTTTAATCAATGTTTTAAAAAACGGAAGGCGGAAGGCGGGCAGTCAAGTGGTTTCAAGGCAGACGACTAGGCGGGCGCCCGGAGAAAAAGGCGGGCATCCACCTATATAAAATATATTATATATATTCTATATATATGTATATAAATAACTTCATAATTCTATATAAAAAAACAACAATAGAAAGTTTTACATGCAAACATCAAAATAGCCAATCTGAATATAAAAATTTTATGAAAAGGAAGGAAGGGATCGGGTGGGGTCGGGGTTTAATGAAAAATTATTACTAATCTGCCCGCCTAAAGCCCGCCTAGGCGCCTACCTTTTACCCGCCTAGGCGCCCGCCTTTTACCCGCCTAGGCGGGCGCCTTTTACCCACCCTAGGGCGCCTAGGCGGGTAAAATCCCGCCTAGGCACCAGCCTTCGTTCAACTCGCCTGTAGTGCCACTTAATGCTGAAGCGGAATGGCCAACCCCCTAAAACGTCTAGGCAGCCCTTTAAGAACAGTGGGTTTAATATTTTGTGAAAGAATTTCTGAAGCTTCCACTATATTGTTATTTCATAGTTCTAGCACAGAAATGCTGGAATTATACCTAACTTGTGTCGATTTCTACATAAAATTGCCGCTACAATCGAATTATTTTACTGTTGGATCCGAAATATGTGAGAGCCAACACTAATTTGCTCAAAATTATATGCACCTTTGTTAGAAAACCCTATTTGGCTCCGTAATCTAAGCATATTTATCTAATTTTGCCGCAAATTTCATAATTCCTGCTAAAATTTGGGGTATTTTCATACACGCGATTTCTTGGAATGAAGGAAGTAGAGATTGAGATATTGATCGAAGAATACTTGATCCGTGTCGAGGTTGCTTGTACCATCGGGTGAGGCCATCAGGGTCTTCGAAGGATCAACAGGCACGAATGAAATCGAGGAGGAGAGGGGAGGGAAAGATGAAGAGGCCCCCCACGATTTATTTGCCTGTGCTGTCCTTTGTTTTGGGGGGGGGGGGGGGGGGGGGGTGTAGGATTAAGAGCATCTCCAACCGGCTCCGTAGGCGAGCTCTGAAGGCCCACGTGGCACTCCGAATAGAAATGGGCGCTCCAACCGGCTCCGAAGGATGCTCTGACCACGTAGGCCACGTGCCGCTCGGACCTCCGAAGCCCTCCACATACAACAGAGCTCCTTCGGAGCCTCCGAACGAATAAAAATTTCTGTCTTTTTTTAAAAAACCCCCCGGAACTTCATAAATTATTTTTTATATATATCAAAATATGTACTTTTTAACAGATTTGGTGTAACTTTGGAGACTTTGGATAACTTGTAAATATATAGGGTGTTTCATGCAAATGCCTCGGATATCCCGTTCGGAGGCCGTTGGAGCTGAACCTCTCAACAAGGACTCCTCCGATGAGGTGGCAGCAAAATGCGGGCCCACTTGCTTCGGAGGTGCTCCGAGCTTCAGAGCCGGTTGGAGATCTTAGTGAGCCGTCCCTGACAAAAGACCAGTTAAGCTAAGAGCATCTCCAACGGGCTCCGAAGCTCGGAGCACCTCCGAAGCAAGTGGGGCCCGCTTTTTACTGCCACCTCATCGGAGGCCTTTTCGGTGAGAGGTTCAGCTCCAACGGCCTCCGAACCGGATGTCCCAACATTTTGCACCAAACACCCTAGTCATTTCCAAGTTATCCAAACTCTCCGATGAAAAGTGAAAAGTGATGTTTTAATGTATATATATATATATATATATATATAATTTATGAAAGGTCCGGGGAGTTTTTAAAAAAAATCCGAAATTTTTTATTCGTTCGGAGGCTCCGAAGGACCTCTGTTGTATGTGGAGGGCTTCGGAGGTCCGGGGGGCACGTGGCCTACGTGGCATGCCACGTAGGCCTTCGGAGAGCCGCACGGAGCCGGTTGGAGCGCCCGATTCCCTTCGGAGAGCCACGTGAGCCTTCAAAGCTCTCCTTCGGAGCCCGTTGGAGATGCTCTAAATACGCTGAAAACCTGCGGACGAAAATATCCTTTATTGTATTTTAAATTTTCTTTGCAATGCCACCGAATCAGTGAACACTGAATATGGGATCTGATCGCCACCGCAGGACCCACCTCCTCCCTCCTAACCGGTGCTGTTTGCCATCGGGCTGCGGCGCGATGCACCGGTCAGTGGTGGTTGCCGTTGGGATAGGGTGCGATGCACCAGCCGGAGCCTCACCTCCTCCCTCCTCACTGGCAGTGGCGATGGCTGCCGTCGGAGTGGGGTGCGATGCACGATCAGCAGTGGCTGCCGTCAGGATGGGATGCGATGCATTAACTGAAGCCCCACCTCCTCCCTCCTCACCGGCGCCAGCGGTGGTCGCATCAAGTTAACTAGATGGATATGTTGCCAAGGAAAGAAAAAGTGTAAGTTCATGTTTATAAAAAAAGATAGGACCATAGGTTGAGAGAAACTTTGAGTCCGAAAGAGTTTATATGGCCATTTTGGTTAAAGAAATATGTGGTTTTTACCGAAATGGCCACCAACTCTCAACTATTGTTGAGAATGGACCCCGTCAAGAAATCTGAACGAAAATGGCCACCAGCACGTGGGAAACAGGTCGCACGGTGACAATAAACAGGTAAAAAGACATATTGACCCTTACCACTGTAAAAACCTATCGTGGCTGGGTAACTTGGTTTCTTACCAGTTTGAGAGAAATCGAGCCTTTCGTCTTGTTTTCGTCATGAACAACCTTCGTCGAGGCTGCGTCCGACCACCTCCAACTCAACCGGCTTCCAAAATCCCGCTTTTTGCCGAGGCTGCGTCGTCGAGGGTTCGTCGTCGAGGGTTTGTCACGATCAACCATCGTCGAGGGTTCGTCAGACCGGCATCAACTTCAACAGTCGCTAAGGCTTCGTCGTTGAGGCTTCGTCGCTGAGGCTTCGTCGTTCAGGCTTTATCGGATTTAGCTTGCCTTGCCAAGGTATGCTCTATAGACCCAAATCTTAGCCCTATATTTTCTAATCTAGTTTTCGTCGCAAACAAAATCACAGTCATTTCTGCCAGGGACTGGCTTTGGGCTGTGAGACGAAAATTAGACGAAATAACAACTTTCGTCTAGTTTTCGTCGCCGAAAAATCACAGTCAGTTCTGGCAGAGACTGGCTATGGTCTGTTTGACGAAAATCGAAAGAAATAACAAATTTCGTCTAGTTTTCATCGCCGAAAAATTACAATCAGTTCTGGCCGAGACTGGCTATGGCCTGTGTGACGAAAATCGGACGAAATAACAAATTTCGTCTAGTTTTCATCGCCGAAAAATCACAGTCAGTTTTGGCAGAGACTGGCTATGGTCTGTTTGACGAAAATCGGACGAAATAACAAATTCCGTCTAGTTTTCGTCGCCGAAAAATCACAGTCAGTTCTGGCAGAGACTGGCTATGGTCTGTTTGACGAAAATCGGACGAAATAACAAATTTCGTCTAGTTTTCGTCGCCAAAAAATCACAGTCAGTTCTGGCCGAGGCTGGCTATGGCCTGTGTGACGAAAATCGGACGAAATAACAAATTTCATCTAGTTTTCGTCGCCGAAAAATCACAGTCAGTTCTGGCAGTTCTGCCCGAGACTTGCATTGAGCTGTGTGACGAAAGTTGGACGAAAATTGGATGAAATAACAAATTTCGGCTATGTTTCGTTGCCGAAAAATCACAGTCAGTTGACAAATTCTGTACCTGTATCCATGGATTAATGGAAGGATATTTTGTTCAATCTAGAAACTGAGAGATCAATTCTCTTCAAACAAAGCTTACAGTATTTTCGTATTTGGAGAATAACTAATAGTAGTTTCGTCCATATTTTATGTATTGTTTCGTCCACATGTCATCCAAATTTTCATCATATATATATTTTATTGAGACCTCATTTAATTTATTGTATCTTTGTTATTTTGTTTACAGATGGTTAAGAGAAACCGTGGTCGTGGGCGTTCTCATGGACGTGGTGATAGGGACCCTGCTTCTGCTTCTATGGAGGGAGACATGTCCGGTATGATTACACAAACTATTAAAGTAAAGAAAAAGAAAAGAAAGATAGAAGAGGGAGAGAATGTTGAAGAAAAGAAAGTGGCCACGGAGCTAAGTGATAGATTGAGGTATTTTGGTAAAGCTTCTGCAAGGAACAGCATTAAATACCTTAATGAAATTGAGGAGCACTTCAAGGCAATGGATACAAAAAACAATTCTACAGATATGATGGATAGGATGAAAAGGAGTTATTTTAGTTTCTTATTTGATTGGAGACGCGGTACACGAGCTATGATTTCCCCAAGTGTCATTCATTATTTGTGGCAAAGACACTTAGGTGGTCTCAAGTTTTATTTGGATGGCCAGACTATTTCCTTCTCGACGTTGGAGTTTTCTTTGGTTTCTGGACTCCGGTATTGTCTTGGGCCTCCTCCTCCGATGCTAGAGATAGGGTCAGACAACTTGAGAAGCAGATACTTTCCACGCGGGGCTACTCAGGCCTCCTTAATGGCTTCAATCATAGCAACTGCAGTTCCAGATGATGCAATAAAACTTTCTTTGGTACTTCTTTTGGAAAGTGTCATTCTTGGGAGCAACAAGAATGTGATCGTACCGGAAAGATATTTGAGATTGGTGGATGATTTGGACAGTTTCAATAGTTGCCCTTGGGGTAACCTCTGTTATAGCAATATAATATCTGGGCTTGAAGGTGCAGTAAATGTTACAAAGTGGCCACCAAAGTATAATATTTTTGGATGCATGTACATTTTACAGGTATTATTCTATACATAAACAATTCATAGTATCTATTGTTTGATATTTGTATTAATTTTTCTTTAATTATTTGCTACAGGCATGGGCATTCGAACGGATTCCCCAACTGGGGAGTGTATGTGCCATGATGCTTGAGCATCCAAGGTGGCCGAGACTACTCAATTGGTATGACATAAGAGCATCGCCACACCAAAGAATAAATGATATTGTGAATTCCAATAAAGTAAGTATATGAGTTTTTAATTGCTTAGATTAAAGTAATAGATGCATCGTATAATTATTAATTTTTTTGTCTGAATGTATTAATAGGCTCAGATTTTGAAAGAACTGACTCTCACAGAAGAGGAGAAGACAAATGATATGCTGCAAGACCTATTTGATGCTGAGGCTTCTCCCTTCGAAGGAAATGAGGACAATCAGCTGTTATTAACTGCACCGGATCATAACGACAGATCCGATGAAGTGAAGTTTGAGGAAAGATTCTCCTCACTTGAGGAGAAATTTGAAAAAATATTATGCTCACTTCAGGAGAAGTTTGAGGAAAGATTCTCCTCACTTGAGAAGAATTATGCAAAGATGATCTCCTCAATAGAGGAGAAATATCAAAGGAAGATCTCCTCAATTGAGGAGAAATATGAAATGAAGATCTCCTCAATTGAGGAGAGACTTGGAGAACTATTCTGCATCATTTTAGAGAGTCAGGTAAACCAATAACGATTCCTATGTATTCTATAATTATTTGCTCTTTGTATACGTATGAATTAACTATATGTTTATCTTTTAACGGTATGTGCAGAAGGAGAAGGAGAATGAGAAGAAGAAGGAGAAGGAGGATGAGGAGGAGAAGGAGAATGAGAAGGAGAAGGAGGATGAGGATGAGGATGAGGATGAGGAGAAGAAGGAGAAGGAGAAGGAGAAAGATGATGAGGAGGGAGACGAGGTGGTGGTGGAGAGGGTTACATTGAAAGGTTTAACATCACAGCGGAAGAAGAAACCGGGTCCGAAAATAAGCTCTCCATATACCACCTACAAAAAGAAAAAAATTCTCCGTAAGGAAATACAAGAAGAGGAGGTCGTTGACGTGGAAAAATGGATAAAAAGACTATCGTCTGAAGAGAGAGAGACAATGATAGTTTTTCTTGATAACAACAGAAATAATTTGTAAGTATAGTCACTATATAATCTATTTTTGAATGATTAATATATTTTGCCTCTTAGTAATTAATTGGATCGTTGTCAATATAGGACTGATGTTGTAATTGATGGGTACCTTATAACCCCTGACTTAATTAACAAACTATATGAGCGAACATCATGGGTGATGAGCGAGGTGAGTTTGTATCAATTATTTTTTTTGATATCTCTCGATATGTCATATTCAATCGTATAAAACTCTATATTGTTGCAGCACATTGATGCATATATATACTTACTTGAAGAGCGCATGTTAAGGAATAAGACCAGTACAACATTCACCATTTCTTTGGCTAGGACATATTCTTGAGTATATCTCTCATTCTTAATAGTATTTGTATAAAAAAATTTCTCACAATTCAATAAATATTTATTATTCATTTTTGAATTGCAGATAATATGTCAAACATGCTATAAGGAATAGAAGGACTTTGTACAAAGTTACGATGGAAGCAACCTAGATAAAGATCACCTTATGTATGCCTTCATTGCATCATATAGGTGGCCCAAAGAATTCGGGAGTCCTCTCAAAGATGATAAAGGGGATATCATTCCGTTATGGAAGTGTTCATACGTAATAATCCCTATCAATGAAGAAAACCAACATTGGTATCTTGGGATTCTTCATATGCAGGATAGACAATTAGTTTTGATAGACTTTCTTTATAGTGACCATGTTTCTAAGTATAGGAAAAAGGTAGAAACATTTTTAGAAATTCTACCAATGTTTTTAAATTTTTTGGGAGATGAAAATGCATTGCAGGGTGCAAAATGGATAAGCAAGAATGGTAAAGATCATCCTAGGCATAACAATGGGTAAGTTTTTATTACGAAATGCTGACAATAAAATATGAATCATTTTATACAACTAACAATTTTATATGTTATATAGGTTTGATTGTGGCGTATTTTTGATGTCTTTTGCCAATTATTATAGCTGCAACAAAAAGATCGATTTCAGTCAGGTATAATATTCAGTTGTTTGCAATGTAATATTCAGTCAGGTATAATATTCAATAATTACACTTGCAATCTAATTGTTTAAATTTGTAGCTTGATATGACCTCATTTCGAAGGCGAATTGCATATCAAATATTGCATCAATATGTAGATTGAAGGGCTATGACGATTGGGATGACTCGATGATTTGGAACTTGCATCAAAGAACTTGTAATTTGTTAGATTTTGTAATTTGTAATATGTTGTACTTTGTTGTAATTTGTAATGGAAGGGCCATGACTGAAGGAATGACTCGATGATTTGGAAGTTGGATCAAAGTTGTTTGTAATTTGTTATACTTTGTTGTAATTTGTAATGGAATGACTAGATATGTGTAATTTGGATAAAAGAGTATTTGCAATTTGTAATTTGCATCAAAGAGTATTTGCAATCTACTCAGTTGTTTGCAATCTATTCAGTTGTTTGTAATCAATTCAGTTGTTTGCAATCTATTCAGTATTTGCAATCTATTCAGTTGTTTGCAATCTATTCAGTATTTACAATCTATTCAGTTGTTTGCAATCTATTCAGTTGTTTGTAATCAATTCAGTTGTTTGCAATCTATTCAGTATTTGCAATCTATTCAGTTGTTTGCAATATATTCAGTTGTTTGTAATTTGCATCACAGTGAAACCTGCCAGAGACTACCCATACAACCTGTAAAAATATAGACAAAATTCGGACCAAATAACAAATTTCGTTTATGTTTCGTCGAAGAAAAATCACACAGTCAGGCTACCAGAGACTGTCTTTGGGCTGTGAGACGAAATCAGGACGAAATAACAAATTTCGTCTATGTTTCGTCGAAGAAAAATCACACAGTCACCTTCTCGAAACCAGCTTTTGGCTTTTTCGTCTAGTTTTCGTCCCCAAAAAATCACAGTCATTTCTGCCAGAGACTGGTTTTTGGTTGTGTGATGAAAATCGTACGAAATAACAAATTTCGTCTAGTTTTCGTTGCCAAAAGAGCACAGTCAGTTCTGGCCGAGAGTGGCTATGGGCTGTGTGACGAAAATCGGACAAAATAACAAATTTCGTCTAGTTTTCGTCGCCGAAAAAGCACAGTCAGTTCTGGCCGAAAGTGGCTATGGGCTGTGTGACGAAAATCGGACAAAATAAAAAAATTCGTCTAGTTTTCGTCGCCGAAAAAGCACAGTCAGTTCTGGCCGAGAGTGGCTATTGGCTGTGTGACGAAAATCAGACGAAATAACAAATTTCGTCTAGTTTTCGTCGCCGAAAAAGCACAGTCAGTTCTGGTCGAGACTGGCTATTGGCTGTTTAACGAAAATCGAATGAAATAACAAATTTCGTCTAGTTTTCGTCGCCGAAAAATCACAGTCAGTTCTGGCCGAGACTGGCTATTGGCTGTGTGACGAAAATCGAACGAAATAACAAATTTCTTCTAGTTTTCGTCGACGAAAATTGGACGAAATCACAAATTTCTTCTATGTTTTCTTTCTCTATAATTTTTGTTCACTCTAATTTTTATCTCTCTATAATTTTTTCTCTCTATAATTTTTTTCTCTCTCTATAATTATTTTCTCTATAATTTTTTTCTCTCTCTATAATTTTCTCTCTATTATTTTTTTCTCTCTAAAATTTCTCTCTATAATTTTTTTTATCTCTCTATAAATTTTTGCTCTCTATAATTTTTTCTCTCTATAATATTTTTCCCTCTATAATTTTTTTGTCTCTATAATATTTTTTCTCTCTCTATAATTTTTTCTCTCTATATAATTTTTTCTCTCTCTATATTTTTTCTCTCTCTATAATTTTGTCTCTATATTTTTTCTCTCTCTATAATTCTTTTCTCTCTCTATAAATTTTTCTCTTTGAGTATTTTTTTCTCTCTATAATATATTTTTCTTTTTCTATAATTTCTCTCTCTCTCTATTATTTATCTTCTCTCTATGTCATTTCCTCTCTCCATAATATTTTCTCTCTATGTAATAGGAGAAGCAGAAGATATTCAATGTTCTTCTAAGATCAGTTTGTACTTTTTTCCTGCACCATGAACTCCAAATAGAGGATGCGAAGAAATACCAAATAAGATCAGTTTCCAACTGATACCCTTCGCTTATAACCCATTTGGAATCACTTGCCACATGTATCCGAGACATGCATTCAAACAAAAACTTAAGATACGTCATTACATTACAAAACCTAAGATATGTCATTTACAAACTTAAGATATGTCATTACATTTCAAAATCCGAGACATGCACCATATTCAAACAGAAACTGAATAACTTCTTAAATGCAAAATCTTAAGAAATGTCATTACATTACAAACTTATGATATGTCATTACATTACAACATTCGAGACATGCAATACTCCAGAAATATCATTACAATAGAGTTCCCTCTCACATATCATTACAATCACCTTCATTCATATTACAATGAATATAAATAGAAAGACCATCATAGCCAAAAGTGCTCCTAACATACAAAACCCACACTCCCGAGTGGTAAACTTAGGAGCGGGAGGGACAAAAGAGACGCAATCCGAAGGTGCATGACGCTTGCTATCCAAAGGGATATCATGATGTTTATCAGGAGGGAGATGCTCGCTTTGGAACTTGGATAAGTGACCTTCAGCCTCCTCCAAGGAACAGAATGAACGATACAAAGATCCTCCATAGTCATTAACTTGTCGTTGACATTCCTCCCTAGTGTAGTAAACCCCAGGCCTTCTACCCACAAATACTATATAGTATTTATTTACCATAGGTACGATACCTGTATAATCATGTCATTCAATAAGTTTTATAAATATTCAATAAAAATACAAAAATTAAAAACAAGAATATATATCATAATATGCATATATAACAACAAGTAAAGTCTGGAGTTTTAATTGATATTGCTCCAAAATCATAGTGATTTCAATAATTCAGTCAGACATGTTATAATGACTGGAAGAAGTATGTGTAAAGTCATAAAGGAAACAAGTAAAAAAACATGATACCTTTACTCTGCAATAATAAGAAAGTTACATGATTTTTTATTATGTCCAGAACGTTTACATCTAGCACATTTGACAGTCTGACGTTCCTCACCCTGTGAGAGAATTCTTTTTTTCTTTGGCCTTCCCGCTGTTTTTTTTCCAATGGGTGGGATTAGTTTATTAGCTGATTGAATACTTTATGGGGTCTTCCACTCACTTTTATCAGCAACTGGATAGATAGATTCTGCATAGATTGCCTTGTAGTTATCCGCTGTATAGTAGTGTGTACAAAATAGATAAGGATCCATCTTATATTGTGCAATTCTGGCTAATGCATGTGAACATGGCATGGCCATCACATCAAATTTACGGCATGTGCATTTTCGATTGCTTAAAACTACATGATCACAATATTGTATAGATCTGACCATATACTCATCGAGATTAATAGGATGACACGCTGTGCCACGAGCTCTATTCATATCTCTGGCTAGCTGATTTTCTGCCCATTTTGTTAGTTTTGTTGTCAAAGTTGTTATCGTATTTCTTCGTTTGAACCATAAAGCTTGGAGCTTTAACCGATATTGCTCCAAAATCATAATGATGGGTAGTTCTCTGATATCTTTTAGGACACTATTGTAACTTTCAGAACTGTTTGTGGTTATAATATTATACCTTCTGCGTGTGAAATACGCTGTAGTCCATTTTGCTGACTCAATTTCTCGTAACCAGTCATGTGCATCTTCATTCATGTGCTTTATAGTTTCCATCACTTGATGAAACTTTGATTCTCTTGTTGCATTTGCAGCTGTATAAAAGTAAGAGTATAATTTTTGTTGTTTGAATTTGGCATACATGTTTTGCGAAATATGGAACGCACAATAACCATGTACAGTATCCGGAAAGACAATAAGAACTTGAGCCAATAAAGCCTTGTGTCGGTCGGATATAATAACCAAATCATTAACTTGACCCAAGCTGTCCCGCAGTTGTGTTAAGAACCAATTCCAACTTTCATTGTTCTCCGATTCACCAATCCCAATAGCCACGGGAAATATATGATTATCTCCATCCAAAGTGGTTGCAATAAATAAAGTATTTTTGTACTTGCCTTTTAAATGAGATCCGTCAACGGCTATTACTGGTCTTAGATTTTGTCTTTGAAAACTACGTAAACATGGACCAAGAGCTATAAAAACAGCCTTAAATATGTCTCATTCCCTTAAAATATTAGTGATGGTTCCAGGATTATTTTGTGCAACTTCATGACAATATGCTGGAAGAATTATATACGAGTCCTTGTATGAGCCTCTTAAAAGAGTAATTGCCATCTCCCTTGCCAGCCATGCTTTTCGATAAGTGATCTGCACACCAAATTCTTGTTGCACATCACATATAATTGCTTTGGGAGAGTACAATATATGTGCTTCTATTCGAGCTTTCACAAAATCACATATCAACTTGCTTGTAGCTTGTCAATGATCAATTCCACGCTGCGGCAATGAACAGTTGTGTAGGCCTAGGAAAGTAATTTTGAAAACATCACACCCTTTTTGTCTACTTGCACGTAATCTCCAACTGTAATTTTCTCTTTTACATTTTAATGCATATCTTGTTCTGCTGTACTTCATCACCTTGTACTCAGTGTTTGTAAATAAAGCATTCTTCTGTACCATCTTGATCAATGTGTCTTTATCTATAAACATCTGATTAGGATAAAGTTGTTGATAATCATCTTTTACTTCAACAGCAATAGGGAATTCGTTAGGTACGTATTTGTCTTCACAAACCATAACCGAATCAGGTATTGAAGACTTACGTTCATCGTTTTCCATCCAACTACTGCTGGCAAAACACTCTTTCTGACTATGTCTCAGTGGTACTTCTTTCTTCCTTCTTTGTTTTTCAGTCTTACTTCCTTCTTGCTTACAGATAATATCCTTATCCTTCAGCTGACTATTCTGTTGAGTGTGCTTTGGAGATACTACCATATCCGCAGGAGTGTCAATGAATAATTCCTCCAATACATGACAACCAGCAGGCTTCTGGTTAAGATCTATAGATAATTTTGCATCTCTTCTTGACCCATTATGATCGTCATCTGTATTCACCTTATTGGACATATATTATTTAAAAACATATAAGTACATGAACTAATTAATCATCAGAATTATAACATAAGATATTTGGAAAAATTATTCATACATTCTGTCATTCATAACAATGTCAAATAATAGAAGGTTGTCTTCAGGTTTCTCCACACTCTTGTACTCAATACGTTGACTGACATCTAGTGTGCATGGTATAAAACTAAAATCCTCACCATAATTAATATCAATCTTTTCATCCGTATGCAAATCTCCAACACCGAATGATGACGAAATCGAACAATGAAGCTCCGATGATGTCGAGATATTTTTTAAGTCAACGGGAGGGGTAACTACACAAGGTGTTTTACGAGACACCTGTGTCGTTTCTTTCAACTTCCTCTTACTACCGAGTGGTTCGATTTCAATCGACCTGTCAATAGATCTCGGATTTTTCAGCACTCTGCTTATCAGCAATAGGACATTGCTATTATTGGCTCGGATGTTATGGGCAATAAATACTGCAACATCATTATCATCCACAATTTCGGCAGGAGGACATGCAAGTGTACTTGGATATAAAACATTCATTGTGATTTCATACTCTTTGAGACTATCATTTGTAATCTTATAAATTTTCTGAAGAAGACAGTCAAAATCCGATTTTGTAGATAAAATGATACTTTTAGTTCTTCCACCCCTGTACTCGTATTTTTCTTTCAAATATAACAATTCTCCATCGTAACAACAAAGTATCGGTAATGTTGAATCCATATTTCAAATCCCTGTTAGCATAGAATCACAATATCAAAACTCAGCAATATAAAATTTGATATCAAAGATTAATCATTTTATCGATTTCATCACTTTTTCATCCTACACTGTGATGTTACTATTTTAAGCATAGAAACACAATATCAAAACTCAACAATACCAAATTTGATACCAAAAATTAATCATACGTATCCAATACATACTAGACTCATCACGACCAATACATACTAGACTCATCACGACCAATATAATATAAATTCAGCTAATTTTGTCGATTTCATCCCTTTTTCGTCCTAACCATAATGATGAATAGCTAATTTTATCAATTTCGTTCATTTTTCGTCCATCTTTCGTCCTAAAATGTGCTATTAATATTCAACTACTTTTTGTTGATTTCGTTCCTTTTTCTCGATTGGTTGTTGTTGTTAATGAAATCATAAAGTAATCAAATACAATGAAGAAGTTAATCAAACATATATGAAAAAAATCGCAAAGCATGGAGGTGAAGTATAGGAGTCGTTGAAAGGGGGTGAAGTGTAGGACTCATCATGACCAATATAATATAAATTCAGCTAATTTTGTCGATTTCATCCCTTTTTCGTCCTAACCATAATGATGAATAGCCAATTTTATCAATTTCGTTCATTTTTCGTCCATCTTTCGTCCTAAAATGTGCTGTTAATATTCAACTACTTTTTGTTGATTTCATTCCTTTTTCTCGATTGGTTGTTGTTGTTAATGAAATCAAAAGTAATCAAATGGTACAATGAAGAAGTTAATCAAACATATATGAAAAAAATCGCAAAGGATGGAGGTGAAGTATAGGAGTCGTTGAAAGGGGGTGAAGTGTAGGAGCCGTCGAAAGGGGTGAAGTGAAGGAAGACTCACGGGATTTGATGATCACCGTTGAAATGGGTGGCCGGTTGTCCCTCAGTTGCCGTCGAAAGAGGTGGAGGAAGCTGCCGTCCAAATGAGGAAAGTGAAGGGCGACTCAATGGAAGCTAGGGTTTTAGTAGTAAAGTAAAAGGGTAGTTAGGTCCCAAAGAGTTTCAGTGGTCATTTTGGTAAAGCCAAAAGCAACCTGGCCCATTCTCAACAATAGTTGAGAGTTGGTGGCCATTTCGGTAAAAACCTCAATAAATATTATTCAACCCGAAGATTTTTTCGATTTCGCCGGCCCGATTGACGTGGCAGTGTGCAACTGGTGCTGTTAAAGATCTTAAAATCGCTAGTGGGTTTCAGCCACCAGTTGTACGCTGCCACGTCAATCGGGCCGGCGAAATCGAAAAAATCTTTTCAGCCACCAGTTGCACGCTGCCACGTCAATCGGGCCGACAAAATCTGGACAAATCTTCGAGCCGAGTAGCATTTCTCTTTCGGTAAAGCCAAAAGTAACCTCATCATTCTCAACAATAATTGAGAGTCGGTGGTTATTTGGTTTGGGTAAAATAATCCCCTTAACATGGGAAAATTTTCAGCACATCCTAAGTACACTACAACTGTTATCCAGAGCTTATCCACAGGGTCTAAGTGCTGGGGGCCACTACCCTTATGTGGGGTCGTAGCGTACACAGGATCAGGATCGTACCTCGGAGCCTGGATCCACCGCTGAGGAATCGTGCCGGCGTGGAGTAGTGGAGACCACACCCTATGACGCAGTTTTCCCAACGGCTGGCGCCCCTCCTCCCCCGACCGCCCATATCGCCGGCCATCTTTCACCGCGGCCGACATGACGCAATCACCCACGGTCCAAACTTCATTTTCAATCAAATGATTTTGATCTCTTAAATTTTTTTTTTTTTCCATCTATATATATTTCAAAAGCATTTCTAATTAGCCAACCAGCCAAACCCGACCAACACTTGTATTTTTTTTGCAAATTGGTCAACCCAAGTAACCCGAATGGGCAAACGCAGGTTGGATTTCCCCGGATTCTCCGGACGAAACGGGTTGAGATGTATGTAGGCTGGGTTGGACATGGGCAGACCCATCAACCTGTCCAAGTCCCACCCTTGGTGCAAAAGTATTCTTCTATGCACTATAGGGAACATTCACCGTCCTTATCCTTAAACCAAACTTTTTATAGAGACTCATCAATAATTCCCTCCCCTCCCCCAAACTTTTTATAGACTCATCAATAATCCCCCCCCCCCCCCCCCCAAAAAAAAAAAAAAAAAAATTAAGGTTAATGTGTGAGAGGTCCCTGACAACATATCCATCCCATGAACAGGACGTTCTAAAGTTTCATTTAGCCTTAGGTATGTCTTTTTTGATAAACCCGAAACCACCCTCCCCTAGTTTCTTCACCCATCTCTCCTCAGCAGCTTTGGTGGCGACAACTATCGCAGCACCGACAGTGGTGGAATTCGGTTCAGGGTTTGATTGAGGACCCTAGGTCTTAGGTTGATCCCATAGCCTTAGGATTAGGTTTAGGTTCGGCGGCGTTCGGTGTTCGATTCGATGGCGACGAGCAGCTCCAGTGGGCTCCGACAGGTTTACTGATTTGGTGGCATGGCAAAAGAAAATTTGAAATACTATAGAAGACATTTTTGTCCACAGCATTTCAAAGTCCTTGGACTAAACCGATCTCTTTGTCAGGGACGGCTCACTAAGTCCCCAAAACATTATAATTATCCTCTCGTCGTGATTCGGCATGTATCAAACAGAACAAAGTTTTTATTATCCACACTTCCAGCAGCATAGTTCAGAAACACAAACAGCTCTCCAGCTTTGCTCTTCAGAGAGTCAAGAGTCATGCACCACACGGATTCTTTCAACTCCCACGGTATGTAGTAAATGAGAAAGGCGAGAACAGCAGAGGTACATGAAAATGCTCCGACCTCTGTGACTCCCTGATCTCAAACACAATGCTGATGTAGGGAAAGAATCCCGAGGGCTCGTACTTGCCGGTGTCGAAACTTATCCGGTAAATCCCTGGTGTGATGTAGTCGACGATACCCATTAGAGGGCCACCCCTGCCATCGCTGTTTGTGACCGAAGAGCCCTGAAACACCCACCCGCTGGCGTCTCGCTCCCTGAAGGATGGGCACTGACGGGTGCCCTTCCACATCTCCAAGTGGACCTCGATGCCGGACGCCGGAGACCCACGGGAAACATCCAGGACATGAGTTGTGATGGGGGGGCGAGTACGCTGGGTGTTGCCTGAAATTTTGGGGTGTTTGTCAGCAGATGTCTCAGCAACAGCCGTAAGATGTGCTCCGATTATGCCTAGACGATCTTTTTCGTGTTAAAATGAAAGATGTCAGAATTAATCAGAAAAAATGTCAGTAATAATGCAATATCTTATGATAATTATGACATGATACTTAAATAAATCCACATAGCAAATCAATTTGGTTTGCTGATATGTTTTGAATGAGTACATCAGCAACACAAAACACATACATATGCATGGACCTAGGATGCAAAGATGGTGCCGGATTTTAGATAAATATGATCCAAGATCCTTAAATTTTTCAATCTTATTAAGTTAAAACAAAGAGTGGAGTTCAAACAGAATGAATGAAGTTGGGATAGACACTGAAGTAAAACTAATTCAAGTAAGATATGCATTAATATATTTACTTGTAGAACCTTGTTTGGTTTGAAGTAAAAAATTTGATGCAAGTATTTCATCCAAATACTACATATATTACTTCCTACATTTAATTTGGACTCCGTTAGATTGGAAGTATTGCAAGTACTAGTAAGAAGTGAGATATTCTCTTTATTGAAGTATTCAAATACTGCAGTATCTAAATATATTACCTTGTATAATACTTTAAACTAAAATTCAAGTATTTCAGCCAAATACTATATATATATATATATATATATATATATATATATATATATATATATATATATATTGCTTCCTGTGTTTGCTTTGCAGTATTTTCACTAGGGGTGGGACTTGGCAAGTCTAACCCTCCCAACCCGAACCCAACCTGAACAATTGACAAGCATGGACAAAGTTGGTTAAAAACTTGGACGGATTTAGACAAAAAAAGATCAACCTGATTTCAACTTAGATGGGTTTGGGCACCGGTCGTACCCAACTCGAGGAACCCGAGTACAGTGGCATACTTGCATCTCACTACAATGGATCCACTAATTTGATCTCAGTGTACTACAGTGGTGCAACGATTAGTGGCACACACAGTCACACGACTCACACTCACACTCGTTTGAGTGCTTGACTAATCCAGTAATCCATATATAAATCATAAATTCACAATAGAGAAAGAGAAGCCCTAACCCCACACGGCCGACACCCTCTATTCTTATCTTACCCCCTTGCTCATCTCTCTTTGGCGGTGCAGAGCAATACTTCGTTTTCAATCAAATGATTTTGATCTCTTAATTTTGTTATTTTTTTCTCATCTACATATGTTTCACAAGTATTTCTAATTGGGCAACCAGACCAACAGACCCATTTTTTTGCAAATTGGGCAATCCGAGCAACCCGAACGTGCAAGCACGGGTTGGGCTTCCACGGGTTCCACGGGCAAAACGGGTTAAGGTGTATGTAGGTAGGGTTGTGCATGGGCAGACCCTTCAACCAGCCCAAATCCCACCCTTAATTTTCACACATTAAGTATTGGAGTTGGATGGTATCATCTTCTAGAATAAAAACAAAATAAATCATTAAGAAGCAAAATAAATAATATAATTTTAAAATAACATAAAATAGCAGATGATGTCTCTAGAAAATTCGTCATTAACATTCATTTTCAACTATAAAAATACGTCATTACACATATTAGTAGTTTTGTCAAATTTGTCAATACACATCACTAGTTTTGTCAAGTTCGATCGATAACAGAAAAGGTGACTAGAAAATTTGTCATCACACATATTACTAGCTTTGTCAAAACGTTTAGCTGCCACCATTCATTTTCTTTCATTCTCCAATAGAAAATGGGTGCTTGATTTTTTGAACAAGACATGAAAAAAATGGATATGTGATTCTATGCAGCAGATATGATTATGACAAAATATAAAGCATAAAACTAAAATTTTGCATAGACCAATGACTTGTTCAGGAAATCAAATACACAGTGAAACTTGTTCACAATGCTGATAGGATGCATTTAAAAGGGGGAAAACTTTTAAATGGTCTAACTGAAGTCCCCCAAAAAAATTGTGAAAAAGATGATAAAGGAGGAGAATGAACAAGAACACATCTTGAACAGAAAAAATGTGAGAAATGGACTGACGAGATCATGGTATTAGGTCAGATCAAACGTGTTGCCAGAGCAAATAGAACATCATGCTCTACTTTATTGGGCAAAATGGAGATTGCTATAACAAGGAGGGCTGTGTGAGCTTACCTGTAATTAGCCGAATAGGACAGTACACCAATAATGAAGACACTATAACAAACATACCTCAATAACTAGAGAAGAGGATAATCCTCAAGCGGTCGGTAACGTATATGGTGATTAGTCGATTCAAGTAATTGACAAGATGTTGTGACGGATCTCACAGTCGGAATGGGAAAAGGCGATACCTCCACGCGACCAGCATAGGGGTTTAAGTGTTTAGGAGGAGTTGTCAACCCTGGCTTCGTTGGAGAAGGGTGACGTGAAGCAACAGTTGGGAAAGACATGTGGAGGAACTTATGGATTAAGGTCTCAGTTGCCTAATTGGTGAATGAAAAGATGTGTGTGTGTGTGTGTGTGTGTGTGTGCGTGAGGGGGGGTAATAATGTAATAAGGGAGAGGAAGTTGAGTGCTAAGCCTGCAAATCAACAATGGTGAAGTCCCAACCGCAGGATGGCAATAGCAATAACGGAAGAGGGGTTGAAAGTAGGGGATAAGGTTTGGGAGCAAAGAATTGAAGCCCCTAGGTTATTAACAAAACTCGGTTTGTGATGCTACCAAGGTGGTTTTTAGCAAGGTCGTCATATCGAGTATTGTGTATCGTATGATTCGTATCGTGTATCGTAAGATACAGTTATATATAGTTTATATAAATAAATATATATATATATATATGTGTGTGTGTGTGTGTGTGTGTGTGTGTGCGCGTGTGCACCCCTATATGTAAACATATAAAGAACATACTTCAATATTTAATATGAAACGTAAGAGTAGAAGAGTAATACATTCCCTTTCATTTCCAAGTAAATGTAACATTGGCATATACAAAAAGTACAATGTGTATACTTGTATAAAAAAGAAACCATATCTGATCCATTTATATATTTGTTTTATTGTAAGATTTCTTCTACCATTTTAAGCAAAAAAGAATCAAATATGAAAGGTTTTTTTTACCATTTTGAGACACTCGAAAAAAAAAAATTGAGCCTCACCTTCTTCAATGGCTCTTTGTCGATCTTCAATGGTACTTTTTCCAAATTTCTTTTCACATCTTGAAAAAATTGTATGCACTTGTACCCCCTCATCCCCCAACCCAACCTCTATAAAACTTTAGAAACAAAAGACAATGGATTCCGATAACTCTAGAGAAAGATCAAAGAAGATTTGTGAAACTCTCAAACCCCTAAAAAATCTCTGAAAAACCCACTCTCCACCCAACATTAGAAAGGGTTATAAAATGTTTTTTTAAGAGACAAAAAATAAATAAAACCTATTTTAGAAGTTTCAAAACAAACACCCTTGCTTTTACTACATAGTACTTATTGTATCATTTTGTGTATCATATATATGATATCGTGTATTATACAATACAGTGAAAAACGATAAGCACACATGTATCATATCGTTTTCCTCTTGTATCATATCGTATCGTATCTTGTATCGTAAGATACTAACCACCATGGTTATATTAAAGCTGATTTTTCAAGATTTAACTAGTATTAGGTTTTAATAGAGTTTGGTTTGTGATGCTACCAAGCAGCAATATTGATAAACTGATTTATGGAACAAGTCTTATGAGAACCTAACAAAACACAACCTAGTATTTTCTATGACATAAATAAATATTATCTATGCCTCCATAGAAACCAACTAGTGCTCTGAGAGTATGCATGTAAATGTATCTTTAAGCATGTAAAAGAGGATTTACATTTGCCAACTTCAAATTTGACCTAATTTTAGGGTTGCTTCTATTGATAGCACCTAAGGTTTTAAATGTCGTTTTCGGTGTTCATGTCGGTCGACCAGAAAAAAAAGAAAATTTTTCGTTTTTCAGTAATTTGTAGGTGGAAATTTTGTAAAATGAAGAATACAAATTTCGGTGAAAATATTTTGTTTTTCAGTCAAATTTAGTTATTTTTCGATGGAAATTTATCGTTTTTCGGTCAGATTTCGATTTTGTCCGTTTGATATAAAAAAGATGAAATATTTCAGCAATACTTCATGATAAAGATGACAGTAAAATATTGTCTATTATGAAAAAAAATCAAAATTGAGAAAAAATATAATTTCTTACTAATGTCGGATTTTGGTCAAATGTCGGTCACAACGGTCAAATGTCGATCATTTCGGCCGACATTTCGTTATGTCGGAAGGAAATTTGGTACTATTAAAAATTCGGTCAATTTCTATGTCAGACCCTTGAAAAAAAGACATATTTCGGTGATTTAGTAGGAAATTTATCGATATTTGATTCCATGATAGCACCCTTTCTAATCACTAGACACACCTTTAGTAGATCTAGACAATGGTTCTTGCTGTCTTAAGCACCAACCATTTACATATTTGTGAAGTTCGGTTCCTATAAATTCTATTCCTTCCATATTGTAAACAAGCTTCAAAATCCAAAACCCAAGCAAGCCAAGACCATGTCCTCGATCAATCTCAAACCAGCTTCAAACTTCTTTTTACATTGCGGCTTGAAGTTAAACATTTTGGGCAAAAAGCTTTAGTTTTATGGAAAAATAAAAACAAAATGAAGCATAAAACACATAATATAGTTCCGGTTATGGAAGATGAAATAAGTACAAGTTCATTTGAAATGGTTGGTTTCCATATAAACCACTTAGGTTTCTAAACTTAAGCATGATGAAACACAAATTGTAATACTTCAATCAAAATTGAATGAATGACACCATCTAAAACCAAACTCAAAATTAGTGGACAAAGTTCAACCAGTTACAAATGAAAGGTTTCGACATCACCAAGATATTTCAAACTCAAAGGCCAAACTAAAAGTTGCACAACACTGACAATAGGTGATGCCGAACAGTGAACAAATAATGCCTATATGATAATAAGGAGATTAATGGCTAATATTCAATGGCAATAGCAATTATAAAACTTAGTTAATTCAATTTTCAATTACAAGATTTTCCAGTAAATGATTAAAGATGGTTTAGCAACCTAATTACTTGCACGTAATTCCGGGTCCGACAAGGGTCTAAGTGTTGGATCGTCTGGGAGTCGGATGATCCCAGAGATTAGGAAACATGCTTCAATATATATCACAAACTTAATACCAATTAAAAGGATTTGAAAATAATGGTTTCAGGCTCAAGTTGTTTTCAATATGATATTGGCTAATTTAATATTGGTACGATTCTATTCAAAGCCAGCAGTGTTTAATAAAAGAATGAATGTTAAATATTGCAGGGATCGCTGAGTTGGAAAGATCTAACCGAGTCTGATGTGGGTTGACAGGTTGCGGTTGCAATGCAATGAACAATCCAACATCACAGGGATCACGAAGCCGGCTTTTCAGTCCCAAGGACACACGCTCCACGATCTCCGGATGAGAGTAAATCAGCACCAAGGATTTCTTTGATTTTAAATGAAGGAGTAGGTGATTGTCTTCAATGCTTGAACCAATAATGCGATTTTGTCTCTTGTGCACAGAGAAGAGCAAGTTCCTTCCTCTCGGGTTACAGTGACGAAAAACCAACCTAAAGAGTGGTGTGGCAAAATGGGAAGGTAGCTGCGGCGCAGATCGGTGGGGATGCGACGGCGAGCGGGTCGGTGGCGTCGGGAGTAGGTCGGCGGCGTCGGGATCGGGGCCGGCGGCGTCGGGATCGGGGCCGGCGGCGTCAGGAGCGGGTCGGCAGCGTCGGGAGCGGGGTCGGAGGTCACGATGGGCAGGATCGGGGCCGGGAGACGCTGGATCTAGGCCGGGAGGCTGCGGATCCGGCCGATCTCCTGTGATCGGGTGTCTTCTCTCTCCTCTCTCTCTCTCTTCTTTTGTTGTAAAGCTTGATGGAGATGGTGGTGATGAATGTGGTGGGTGGGGAAGATGGAACGGGGTATGGGGCTCGCCGGCTTCGCACCGACGAGTTCCGGCTTCACACCGGCGGGCCTCGCACCCCTTCTCCTTCGCAGAAAAGCAACTCAAATCTGGACGATTTTAGCAAACTAAATTTTTATTCATCCACTAATTAGAATAACATCTGCTGGGCTTTATATAGTCTTACATGAAATAACCAATCCCCTAACAAACGAAATCACAATCCTAATTGAACTAATCAGAATTAACAGCGTTTTTATCCATCCGAAATTAAATAAATAAACAACAAAATAAAATACTGTCGGTCCACGAGCCCATCTCATGGTGGGCTAATCCATAGCTACTCGAACCAGATCTGAAGCTGCTGGGCTGTCTTCTGTCGGCGTCGACTGTAGATACATGTCGTCGGCGGCCTAGTACCGGTGTCCCCACCAATAGGGTTTTAAACCTTGCCTTGCATACAATCCACAATTGGCGAAGTGGGTAACTTCATATTACCTTTGCATCCCTTATAATAACTTTTGAACTATCTTAATTCTATCAGTAACATCACAAAAAAAAGTATGGGTAAAAATTATGCCTATCCAACTTGCAAGCATTACATATATCTATTAATGACAATAGCCCAATCATCCCTTTTGCATTAACCATAATCGATGGGAATATTTGCAATCCAGTAGTCAAAGTCATCAACCAAATTCACAACATCTTTATGCTCTCATGTAATATCAACTAAGATGATTTTGGTGAAATTTGATTTGGGCTAATATCAATTTGAAACAAGTCGAAACAAACTTGTGGTCTTGGAGCTGTCTTTCACTACATAAAAGATACCAGGCAAAAATTTCAAGAGTTATTGGCATACAATCAAGCAAATATGAACTACTTCTCAAGTGAACAAACGATAAACAAGCACACAAGACCTACAATTGATCGGGAAAAATCTGAAAGAATTAAAAAAAAATGGGAAATGTGTATGTCCGAAGCTTAGGGCTCATAGCTAGCTATGTGATTTGAGGAGTTCAACATAAGGGTGTTCAATGGTTATGTTTGACCCGGTAAACCGAACCGAACCGACCTAATTAGTTAAGTTTGGATCGATTTTTTTAATGTTCGGTTTTGGTTTGTTCCAAAAAAAGAAAACGGTCAGTTCAGGATTTTGTAAGAGTTTTGTAACCCGAACCAAACCAATGAATAATACATTTATAAAAAAATATATGAATATAAGCAATGTGTCAAGTTGCATACTGTTTATTTTTTTCATTTGGTTGGATGTTAAGTAGGTAATAGCAACTTTTTATTGGTTTATGTTTAATTCATGGTTCAAAAACTGGTCCATACTACTACCTACCGGTTTTGGCTAGACCATGACCGGTACAATCCCCAATCCCGATACCTAGCCTACACTAGCCGATACTGAGACAGACCGGTCTGTATCAGTCAGTTCAAGCCATTACCGGTACGGATACCGACAAGTTCAATTTTTTTTTTTTTTACTTTTGTTCCTTTTCTCATTTTTGGTCTCAATCAGTATCGGCCCATACCGGTATGTATCGATACCGCAACTAAAACCCTGGTTTAATTTGGTTGTTTATCTCCTTATATGGGGATAATCTTCATTTGCTTATGTTAAATGTTTTGGTTAAAAATATTATATTTAACAAGAAAAAAAAGGAAGTATGAGTTGTTACAGGTTCGACCCAAGTCTGACCCGAACCCACCCGACCATGTCTAGTGATTTGACTGACCCGCAGAACAAACATAAACCAAACCAAACCAAACCTTTTTAGTTCGGTTTGGTTCGATGCTTACCATGGAATGGTTTGGTTCGGTTCCAATTTTATGAACCGATCAATTTTGGTTTGGTTCCAAATTTCTCAAAAAAAGAGAACTCGGACCATGAACACCCCTACACCAACGGAAATTCATAATTAAATTTAAATATGATCATCTTTCTATATCATAAAATCATGGTTTCAAAACTAGTCCGATGCCGAGTTGTACCGGCCAGTACGACTTGGTTTTCTATTGTTAGATATCAAGTCACCACCCAGTACCAAGATTTGGTTCGTATCGTCTCATGCCGACATCGATCCATGTTCGTTGTGTTAGCCGAGTATCGACAAATACGACCATCTTATTTGTAACGAACTATCTTAGTTAAAATGAGCTTGATAACTTCCATAGTAGTGCATTGAGCACTATAGTGGTGTGAATCAATCCAAAAGTTATCATAATGGTGTGTGTGAATTTCTAAATCGTTAACCTTGCTAAATCAAATAAGCAAATTGCAAGCTAAAGGAGAAAGGCTTTATCAGATTTGAATTATGTTGTTCAACATCTTTTTCTCTAGATGTTGTGCAGGCAAGTATAGGGCACTGAATTGACTAACCAATGAGATTTTTTTATGACAAAAGAAATTGATTAATGTCACCTATCATAGTGCTACAACTTGGGTGGGTTGAACCCAACCCGAATTTACGTTTTTGGGCTCACTTATTTGAAGACCGGGTTGGGTTCAGGCTGGATAAAGTCAGACCAGAGTGAATTAAGGTTGGCTCGGGTTGAGGGGTTGGCCAACCTGACCCATCCCTAACCCGAGTAAGCATGTCACCGCGTTATAGACCAACATGGAATTTGTTCCGAGATCTGCACGGATAATATTCCCTACCCAAGTAGAACAACGTCTGATTCGGCTATTATACGAGAGGACTCGAAGAGACGTGGCCACAAGTATTTATTGGACTCTCAGAGAAACTAAATAAAGGTTGGAAGTTAGAACCCTAAATTCGTTACCATGGTGATTGTAGGAATGTAATAAAGCATATGACTATTACTCGCATGATGAAGGCAATTAACAAACTATAGCACATCCTCTCCCACCGTGGATCATATATTGAGATCTATGTGCGAGTGATAGAATGTACGACCATAACATACTGGTTGTAGGTCCAATAAATGAATTCGCACGGATAAAACCAAATAAAATATAGGAATGGAAATTGCTACAAGGTAGTTAATAAAAACAAGGAAAGAAACATATGGGAAATATTAAAAAAGAATAAGAAATAAGCAAATTAATATCAATGGGTCAAAAAACGTAAGCGTGGAATTCATAATGAATTACATAGAGGTGACAAAGAGCTAGAGAGAACACTGAGCTAGAGGAACAATTTCTTTATCTTTTCTTTGTTTATTAGCAACACAACTAAAGGAATATTGCATAGCAGATTTCTTCAGCATGTGCAAGCTTGCGAAAAAAAACTTCAAACATGCGTAGCTAACAGGGACATTGATAAGACACAGTGGTGTTAGCATGACCAAGACCAAATTAGAAACTTGGCAACTACCCAGACGAAGGATGTGTTTCGAGTATCACCTCCTGGTTGATTCTGATGACTGACAGGAGTCCGAATAGATACCGAAGGGCTTGTCCCATCTCCACCCTCGAAAAACTTCGCGAGACGCAATTCAATTACCTTCATCTCCTCCTGTGCCGCTATCTCAAGTTCAACGATGGGTCTGTTCGAATAGCGTCTCTATAACAAGGTACAATCAGTACATACATCCTCAAGGCTCCAATTTGAAGATGAACCATCATCCCAAAAAACGGCCACGAATCTAACCTTCAGTTCTGCTAGAATTTCGAGTGTTCCGCGCCCGGATGCGCATATAAGAAAGACGAATCCGAACTTCTCGCGGTACCGAGAATTCCACTGCAGCAGTTCCTACAACAGCAACGCCGCGAGCAGACTACAATTCGCGCGGAGAGATTGAGAGGAGATGGTGAAGATCAACCCAAAAACAGCATACCTGCAGAGTGGAATCGGTGGCAGTTGCCATGGCGGCAGACTGCTCTGCCTTGCTATACCTGATTCAACATCAATCCGAGAACTCCATCAGATCGAAATAGAAGAAGCGACGCAACAATCAAACAGTTGCAAAGGGTGGGGATCGTAACTCGGAGATCGACTTCGAGGTGGATCCGATCTCTGGATGAGCGGCGAAGGACTCGAGCCATCCCTTCACGTCAACCTGCGGGGGAGAAACGAGGGGAGTAAAGAGAGTGGCAGGGAGACGAAGGGAAGGGAGGAGCGAATAGGAGAGAGTGGGCGGCGACCTTGTTGAACCAAATGTCTCGGGCGGCCCGGACGGCGTGGTCGAGGTCGGAGAAGGGGGAGGCGGCAATCATCTCTCCGGCGAACCTCGTGCTCCCGCTGCATCTGAGGAAGTCCTGCTCCGTCCACTGGCGCGCCATGAGGGGTCTGAATGGAGGCATCAGACACCCTCAAGCGCGGATATCTCCGACTCACACTCCACAAAAGTGCTGACTCAAGCCCTACGTTAACAAAGATGGTGTGTGGCCCCACAATTAATACGAGGCCGAAGGTTTCTGGTACATACCGGATAGTGTTTTTATCACGTTCGTCGTGGTCTTCTCCATGGAGATATTGAAGGCCACCATCGAAGAAAAATAGATATGAATCAAGCTCATCACCTTCCTGTCGAGAACCGCCCAATACTTTTAGTCGTCTTTTCTGAATTGTCCGACAAACTGCCAAGAGGCAAGTCGAGGTCCTTCTGTATATCTAGGATGTCCTCCATCTGCATCTTCCAAAAACTAAAGTTTGTATCACTGAATTTCTCAATTCTCAACTTCCCATCTACTCGCTTCGGATCCACACACACCAATCCTTTGGCTCTGATACCACGGTTGGAAAATCAAAGATCGAAACCTCTGGCGATCCCACTAGTCACGGACACACATTTGCGATTCGTACGTCGAGTGCAATCGAAAGTGCCATGCTAGGATTGAGGTTTAGAGCCCCACAAAAACAAAATAATCGATCCACCACACAATAACGAACAATAATATATGTCATCAATAAGGATTGGATTATCACGATCAAAGAGAATACACAAGCGATGAGTCTCCATCTGTGGAACCCCCGCAAACCACTCAATGATCTCTCTCAGAACACCACAAACATGAATACCGAAAACTCCTGAGAGATGAGAATGCTCGCTAAGATCAAAGCTGAGGAAGACGCATCGAGAATCCGTAGACGGACCCCATTCTTTCTTCTTTCTCTTTCTACTCTCTTCTTCTCTTTCTTCTCCTCTTCTATGTGGCCACAATAAGCCCTAGTCGTCATATGCTCTCTCTCTTAGTTTTGTTCTCGAAGATCTTCGATCAGCCCTAGGGCTACCATACCCCCCCCCCCCCCCTAAATTGGAGATGAAAAATACAGCCCTTGGAGACCAAAAAACACCCAAAAACTTTGCCAAAACACCACAACATGCAGCCCCCCCACCGACTATATCGCGTGCACGAAATCTCGGGCGCCCAACACCGACGCCTGGACAAGATGTACACAGTCCCCCAGCCCCCCTTGCTGTCAAAATCAGTGCCCGAGCGAATTGGGTCGCGGGTCGGATTTGGGCCTGGGCTTGGGCCCGGATCCGATGGGATTTATGTCTCATATCCGTTGTGACTTATGGGGTCAAAACTAGGAGTGTGCAGGATCCTAACCAAACCGACTAAAGCAACCAAACCAAACCAAAACGATCGATTTTGATTAGTTTCGACACACTTAATGAATCGGAGTGGATTGAGTCTTTTAAAAACCGACATGATTGGATTGGTTGATGGATTTGTAAATTTAAAACCGACCTAAACCGAACTGAACCGCCATATGTATATACATATAATATTTTATTAAATAAATCATGTGTCCTCGTATACCCTTGCTATCAATAACCTTTTCAATATTATATGATGACTCAAAATCAGTTAAAAATCTTATTTAGGGTTAATGATTTGACAGTAATTATTATTTTTTAAGTTAAAATTATGTCCTAATAGATGGGGGGAAAAGCCCAATAAGAATATGAGCCAAAGCCCAAACCGGCTTGGATTGAATTGGATTCCAATCTTAATTCGGTTTGGATCAGATTGAAAATCCTCAAAACCGATCAAGGTTGGATCAGTTTAGGTTTTACCTAAATAGGTTGGTTTCGAACCGATGCACACCCCTAGTGAAAACCCAACACATATTTAGAGGGTAATATCTCCAAATATGCAGCTAGTATGGAGGACGGTTGGAGCAGTAGTCATCGCCATTTTGGGGATTCGGGGTTGGAGATGCGCTTAGCCATCACCACCTCCACGAAGCATTTCACAGGACATCCATGAAACAAGTAAGCAATGAATGATGATGAAGAAGAAGAGAGGGCATTGGTTTGGAAGCAACCAATACCCTCGGAATTTTTAGAGGACATTATTTGCAAAATTTCAGTGCCATTATCAGGTTGTCATATTGAAATATCTCATCATTCTAATGTGAGACTTCATTGGACACATTCATTTGTCTTTTGGCTTGAAGATTATTGGTGAAGTGTTGAATGCAACTGCCATAAAAGCTCAGTGAGAAAAAAAAAAAAAGGAAAAACATTGATTTTTTTTTTTTGAGAAAATGAAAACATTGAATATTAAAAAGCCTACAATGAAAGGTGATTAAAAAGAGAGATGAGGTAGGGGTGGCAATCCTTAACCCGAACCCGACCCAAAGTTAGTAGGTTTGGGTTTGACCTAAACTGGTTCGGGTCATAAACGGGTTGACCCGACTGACCCGTTTATTAAATGGGTCGGGTTTGGGTTTGTACCTATAACCCGATTGACCCGACTGGATCCATTTATCAAATGGGTCATGTCAACTCGACCCGGCCCGATCTGATCAAACCCGACCCAACCCAATCAAACCCTACCCAGCCCAATCAAACACGAGCTTTTTATGTGCGTTCTATTGAGCCAACCCGACCCATTTATTAAACGGGTTAAACGGGTCGGGTCAACCCGTTTATTAGGCGGGTTGGATTTGGATTTAAATCTTTGACCCGTTTATTAAACGGGTCGGGTTCGGGTTGGATGTTTTACCCTTATACCTATGTCTCAACCAGACCCGAATCCGACCCGACCCATTCCGACCGAGCCAGTCAACAATCAATGACATGAACCCGGTGCAACCAGATCAAAGATTTGACAGGCCCAATCCGAGGAACCCTTAGTCCAATCTCGGGCACCCCCTGGAGCCTGCGGCCTAGCTCAAAGTGTTAGTCTGAAACCCAGAACTGACTCCTTTTTTGGGAGCTTTCTCAAGGGAAGCAATTCTTGGTAAAATCTTCTATAAAAGATCAAAAACTGAAAAAAAAAAAAAATTTTGACTGAAAAGGCCCATTTTATTCATACTCTATAGTTTCATCTTATCTGGCGGCATCTTAGTCTTCCTCCAATAAATCCACAGGAAACCAACAAAGAAGGGTGACCGAAAAGGCCCATTTAATTCTTCAAGTAACTCCAAACATTTCTCGAGTAGGCGCAATTCAATAGAACATGGTTGGAAGCCTTCTCGTCCACTCCACACAAAGGATATAGTCATCTGTATTGCCTTAAAAATTAAGCTGCTTGAGATCCTGCTCAGTGAAGATTATGTCCTATGTGGCTAGACACATAAAGATCTTAACTTTGAGAGAAAGGTGTAGATTTTCAAATCGAATTAGCTAGGGTGAAGGAATTCCCTCGATTAGCTAACGACTTAAAAGGTTAAAATTTTAAACAAAGGTTAGAAATAAGCATATCCTAACCTGCACAACCAACCCATCCTACCAACTTGGGCTAACCTGAGCTTGAAATTTTTTTGCTTGGGTTGAGCTTGGGCTGGGCAACACAGGTTGGAGGTTGGGTTGGGTTACGGGTTGTGATTTTCTAGTACTTGGATTGGGTTTGGATCCAACCCGTCAGAGTTACAGCCCTAGTATATCCTCCAGACAATTATCTCCCACCCAAAACTCTTGTCAAAATCTAATAGTATTGCCTTCTAATAAAATAATCGTGTTCCCTGACTTGTAGAAATCATTCATTTTCAGAGCATCTCCAACAAGCTCCTAGGTGCCTTCTCTATTCTCGGGGCTCCTAGCTGACACATAGGCAAAATATGGACTGGGAATTAAAGTGCACTCAGGCTGACTCCTCAAATCTCTCTAATTTTTGAAAAATTTCGAGTGCTCCTTGGTCATCTCTCCAAGTCACACCTTTATAGGGGGCTATTCGAAAAATTAACAAAGCAAAGGGTTTGTTTTATTCAAAAGGGAGGGGAGGGGGGAGGGGGGGGACATTTGAACCGTTGGAGATGCTCTCAAAGTCCCACTGTCAAATGGCCTAACAGATCCTGATACAGTGATACCCAATCTGGCTTAAAAACAATTTTCCTAGTAAATGCTTCTCAATGCCATGCATTTCATATTGTTGGAAACAACTAGTTTAAAGTAAGTTTTTTTATTTTAGAAAGGAAAATGCTATTTGAACATATTTTGGGACATACGGACATAGGGGGGAGGGGACCGTTTGCCGACGCCGCCACATATGGTTGCAAACGAACCAAGCTGCTCAAGAGCGGCTCGCAAACAAGCTCGATAGAAGCTCGTTCGAGTTCGTTCGGTTACTAGTCAAGTCAAGCCCAAGCCTAACATTTAGGCTCATTTAATAAACGACTCAAGCTCAAGAACACCAAATCTTGGCTCAATTGGGCTCGCAAATATGGGTGCAAAAATTATATCGAACCAGACCAGGCTCACGTGAGCCCACTCAGCTGCCCAATAAGGCAAGCCCAGGCCCATTAACCTATTCTATAGGGCCTGCAAATCAAGCCTCCGTTATTGGACCCGGACAGCGACCCAATGGGGGGCCAGCTAGGAGGCCCGAACAACGGCCAGGATGAAAGCCCAAGCTTGATGCCACATCATCACTGTCATATCAACACAGACTTCAGCTATAAAAGAACTCATGTGGCTTACAAAAATGGGGGTTGGTTAGTTGAAGGGTTGATCATTGGAAGAGGGGAGATTCCAAAGCTAGAGCATAACTCATGTGGCTTACAAAAATGGGGGTTGGTTAGTTGACGGGTTGATCATTGGAAGAGGGGAGATTCCAAAGCTAGAGCATGAGCTCTCTTCTTCTTTCTAGTTCTCTTCTAGTTGCCGCATTGTAAGAAGCTTCTCTCTGTCGAGAGAACGCTCACCCCTTTCTTTATTCGCATTATAGTGAAGATCAGATAGCAGCTCTCGTTCGGAGACATAGATCGTAAGACCGAACTTCGACAACATCTCTTGTGTCACCTCTCTCTCTCTCTCTCTCTCTCTCTCTCTCTCTCTCTCTCTCTCTCTCTCTCTCTCTCTCTCTCTCTCTCTCTCTCTCCTACTCTGCATCACGCACACCATCCTTGTTTTTTACAGTAGGACTTTGAGAGCATCTCCAACGGGCTCTAGGCAACTCGGAAATTTCTTCCATAGCGAACATGCTTGGTTAGGGATCATGAGTAGGCTCGTGCATAGGCTCATAAATGGCTTGAATAGACCTAACACATATAATTCATGCTTTTGATTGGTTTTGGAGTTCGGGAACAAGCTCGATAAGGGATCGTTCGATCACTAATTAAGCGAAGCCTAGCTTGAAGTTTAGACTCCTTCAATAAACGAGCCAAGCTCAAGCAGACCAATGCTTGACTTGTCTTGGCTCGATTATTAAACAAGCCAAGCCCAAGCCTGAAATTTAGGATCGTTTAATAAATGCAAAAGCTCAAATAGCCCAAAGCTCTGCTCGGCTTGTTTGCAGCCCTACCACATCCACATATGTTCGTGAGTTTGTCCCCGTTTATGTTCAATAGCCGTGCTCATTTAAAAAAGTTTTAAAACTTTTCTTTTTTTAAAATGGATACATAATGGGATCCCAGCTAGACCCAAGAGTCACCACACACCTAGAGAAAGGCCCACATGGCCCACAAGAATCGCCACACTAGTGAGTGCGAGTACCCACACCAAGCAGGGAATGGCCCACCTGGCTCCAGGAAGTCACCGCACAAACGAGCGGGAGCGCCACACCGAGCGGAGGACAGGTATTGAACCCGAGTTAAAGCCAGTCAACTGCATCGCTCCAGTTCAACTAATCTTTCCATGAACACGAGATAGCCGGTTTCGTGCAAACATACTTGTTTGTCCCAAGCCTAGTTGTGTGTTTGGTTGTCTAGAAAATTTTACAGGAAAATAATTTGTTGGAAAAAATGAAAATGAAATGATAAGAAAAGAAAAGTGAATTTTATTATTATTGTCTAGTTGTCGAAAAAAGAAAGAAAAATTTTGACTCTTTTTTTTTTTCCTTTCTTGTGTTTTCCCATTCTTTTGGCAGGAAAAATTTATGGCCTTTTACAGAAAACTAGTTTCTCAGAAGAAAAAAAACTTTCCTATGGGGACCGCACTTTCTCGCAAACCAAACACTTGATTTTGCAGAAAGGTACTTTATTTTCCTTTATATCGGCAACCAAACACACCCGATCGTCAGGAATATTTTGTAGGAAAAGAATTCACTAGAAAGTAAAGGATAAGAAAAGAATGGAAATAAATTGGACTTTTTCGGTATTATTTGGTTGGCAATGCAAGAAAAAAAAGATAATTTAACAAGAAAATACATCAACAAGAGAGATCTTTCTTTTCCTGTGTTTTCCTTTGGTTTTGACAATATTTTTTTTTTAAATAGATAGTTATGAAAAACTATTTTTATGTAGATTTATAGTTTCTTGTGAATCAAACACCAAAATTTATAGAAAAGTTATATTTTTTTTTCTTTCCCACACATTTTCATTAACTAAACACACCCTAGGAAAAATAGGTGCAATGATTAAGAACTAATGCAATCAATAGTGAAGTGTGCACGTGCAGGTCCTCATGCTAGGATACACAAGGGATTATTGACCAACCCAAAGTAGGTTTATTTAAGAGGGCTAGAGTCTGATTCTTTTCCTAAACAAGACAACCAAACATTATTAAGAAACTATAGTTTTCCTTTCCTATCATTTTCTTTTCAACAAATTCCTTTCCTATCATTTTGTGCAAAAATAAACTTTCATGATCATGATTTAAAAAAGAGAAGTGCTATTCAACCTAAAACGTTTGTCCCGAATGGCCAACTAGAATGACGTGGCATTCGATCATAGCGTCTCTTTGCCAATCGGTGGAGTTCGAGTGCCATTCACCAGTCGGGGATGGGTGCAACAGACGATTTTGATCGAGAGGTGTCAGTATGGTCGACCATTCGGGCTAAATAGTATTTTTCATTAAAAAAAATGGATGGTATACAAATCAAACTCCTTTGGGCCTTGGAGGAAAAAGAAGTGACATTTTTTT
This sequence comes from Chamaelirium japonicum, assembly GCA_947650365.1. Classification (NCBI taxonomy): domain Eukaryota; kingdom Viridiplantae; phylum Streptophyta; class Magnoliopsida; order Liliales; family Melanthiaceae; genus Chamaelirium; species Chamaelirium japonicum. The sequence continues at coordinate 35,937,496 of OX393550.1, read as the reverse complement.
TTCACACACCACCACGTGGAATTAGATTATTGGGTGGATGGTCCAAAATTAATGTAGGAAAATGATATTTGAACATACTATGAGACATACTCCGAGACAAACTATGGTGGTGGACCATGGCGGCAGAGACCAGTGGTTGGCATGAACCCCGACGCATTGTGTGATGGTCGATGCCCCCCAACACACACACACACACCCACCCACCCACCTCCGTAGTATGTCTCATAGTATGTTCAAATATGAGTGCTCTACAATGAACGTACTGTGGAAAATATTGGGTAGTATGGTATTTCATGTAAAAATTTTTATCCCATCTTGGAGAGCTTCTGTTTGCACACAAAGTTTTGCTCTCCGCATACCATTTTAAAAATAAATATTATAATTTTATCCCATGTAAAATTATCTTAATACTCATTTATTGCACACCAGCCCATTTTTTCTTCACACTACTCTCAAATCTTTCCCCCAATCTTTTTCCTCATGTATCGTTTCCTAATCCTAACTCTAACACATCATTCCCCTGAGCTTCACACATTTTAAGCAATGGACAAACAACGCGTCATTCTGGAAGATGCTAGCATGTTCAAGCAATTGATCGTTAAAAAAGAAGCTAGTACGGTGGTAAAACATCATTTTTTCCCGATTCGCGACATATTCTGCCAACCAATATCGAATAGGCACCGGTGTGTTCGGGCAACCAGGACATAACATGTAATAGTATGTTTGTTGTAGCTCTTATGTCCTGAGCATAAATTTTTCTGTATTAACTTTAATAAAAATGATTCTGGTTATTGCTTTAATTAGAATATTGTTTTGGTACGTATAATCCACATATAATAAGGATCCTAGGGAGCACAGTAGGCCACTAAGGTGCATGATAGGTCCATGCTAGGGAGACCTAGTGGATCAGTCATGTGTAGATCTAGACTGAGTTCACAGCTTTGGTGATGATGGTCACTTCACCTGGAATAAGCTATTGGAACGTAGAGAAATGTGATGAAGTCTATACCACGGGGACGTTGGATCTCCATTCACCTGACCAAGCATGATGATCGTGTTGAACAGGAACCAATACGGTGCACAGATCAATGTATCAAAGCCTGGTGTATAAACTGTTTTACTACTATAGATAATTTGTCCTCAACCCTGAGGGGCCATATATATTGAGCCAATCAACTGTGTGGTGCTTTGATGTGCCAACGTGTGGGGACTTTCCATAGTTCAATACCACGGTACGTTGGATTACCTGGCTGGCGCTGGAGTGGCATGCAACCCCTACAGGTTATCCAACACCAGAGTTGGATGGGTACGTTTTGATGAGTCAATATGTCCAACTAATTAATCCAGGCTTGGTGATTGTTACTATGACTGACAATGTTTCAAATGCTAGGCATAGCACCGAAAGGTGTGTGGTGTTATATATCATAAGTCATCAAATCCTAATCAGATGATCGATCGGGTTTTGACGGTGCTCCCTACCACCCGAGTCGAATCATGGCACCAGTAATAGGAGGGACCAAAGATTATCAGAGTATGGTAAAGAACATGGTTACGAGAGAGTAACATAAGTTTATGACTATTACAGTTCAACTCGCGTCGCACTCTGAGTAGCTACGCGAGTTAATCAGAGTAGGGCTGATTATCAGAACTTTCGATGTGCCACCAGAATAGTTAATCAGGGATTCGGTTGGAGTTAGAGATCTTGAACCCTAAAGGTTTCACCTTATCGTCGTGTCTAGGAATTGTTCACCAACTCTATTGGATACGTTAAATGCAAAGTGGCACGATGGAGCGCAAGCTTGAAGCCTAAAAACCAAATTCACATATGTTAAGGGACCATAGGGATATTTTGTAAATAATGAAATATGGCTCATAATATATTGAATATGGATCTTAAAATAAGCGGAATAATTCCAGGAGCTCATAGGCTTTGACGGAACTCGATTCTGAGTAGCGCACCTCACTCTATCTCTCTTACAGTACTCCCCCTTTCGTGAGGGCGTTTTTGTCCAAAGCATCACGGATGACAAGGGGGATGCGCTAACCCTAGCCTAGCCCCTAGGAAATCTGACCCCCCTCTTGTGGCCTTCATAGGGCCAGCCACAAGTGGCTTACACTTGCGTAAGCCACTTCGTGGCCTCCCCATAAAAGCACAAGGAGGGGGGAGGGTCGACCCTAATGCCTCTCTCCATCTCTTAAAAAATCTAACCCACTTTCCCTCTCCCTCTCCCTCTTTGTGGTTTCGGCCAAGGAAGAACGAGGAAGAAGAAGGAGGAAGGAGAAAGGAGAAAGAGAATGAAGAAGAGATAAAGAGAAAGAGGAGGTCTTCGAGGCACGTCATCATCTTCGCTACGTGCAATCCTCCATCGGCTCATCCTTACACTTAGAGATAGGACGTCGTGGGTTCCTCCATTTGCAAAGAACAAGGTGCTATCCGACAGCATCCCTCTTGGTTTACTTGCGGATCCTCATCAACCATTGCTCCGCTTTCCTCAGATTAAAGATCCGGAAGGTATGATGATTCTAAACACTTAACTAGATACATGCATATAGATCATTCGTAGATCGTAGTATACCTCTAGGGTATCCGCACATATGTTAGGTTCATAGATTTGCATGTAGTTGTTTTGTAAAATAAGCATGATGAAAGAAACACCACCCGATCTTCGGATCTATGTTTTTGTTTCCGCTACGACTCTGGTATAAGGTTTAAAATCCAACAGTGTTCTACCAACCACGGCAGGACAAATAATAGTGGGACGGAGATAAGCCCGACGGAGGTGTTGTCGGGGGAGGATCCTACAATGTTAGGGGTGAAAAGGAGCTAGCCGATAGTCGGGGAGAATGCTAGGGCGTCAAGTGCAAAGAGGAGAAATGAGGAAGGAGTTAGAGTTGGGGGTAAGAGAATGAAGAAAAAATGGGTGGAGTGTATTGAGAAAGATGATGTATATACTAGATATTTGTACTATTATAGAGCAATATAATGAATTTTTAATGGTGGACTTAAACAAAAGTCCTTTTACGAAAATCCTTTTAAGCTAAAGGATAGACAACATTTCGGTTTTGTTTCAGGCCTCCATCCCCGAAATACCATATTACAGCAAGTACTTTCAACCACCTTTTGTGACTTTTCAAATTACTCAAATGACATAAATACTCGTACACGTGACTGTACAAAAAAGTATATAGAATCCGAATGTATTGACACAAATCACTATAGCAATGGTTACTCTTTGCAGGCAGATTGTTACTCTTGCTACAGTGAAATCATTGTAGCAATTTTTTAAAGTGAGATTTATAAAAAAAAAATGCTACAATGATTTCACTGTAGCAAGAATAACAATTTGCCCACAAAGAATAACAATTTGCGATGCAAAGAGTAATAATTTGTGACGCAAAGACTAACAATCTGCACAGATTGTTAGTCTTTGCACACTATAGCCAAAAAAATCCCAACAAGATTCCTCAAAAAAAGAATTTACTATTGTTTGGTGTTGCTCACCTGTTTGAGCTTTTGTTGACCCTATTTGGTCTTATATACTTCTTACTCGCCTAGAGCTAAACCGTAAACTGTAATCGTCTTTGTTTCTCTTTAATATATATTTTTTTTTACCCCTCAAAAAAAAAAAAGAGTAACAAGGGAAAAGAGTAAACCATTGTTATAGTGATTTGTATCCATGAGCCCAGATTCTATAAACTTTTCTATTCAGTCACATGTAGGGATAAGTCTCCTTCCGGCTTTGGGAGGAGCTGGCGGGAGCGGTGGAGCAGAGGAGGAGGTCGACAATCCGGGTCACTATCTTCGGCCTTCCGTTTGACGCTTGGGGGGAAGGAACTCTTCGTACTCTGCTGGAGCCTTACGGGGAGATTAGAGAGTGCCACAACGTCTTCCCATCTATCTCCCACAGGCGTTTCTGCCAAGCCACAGTGCTCTGCTATGAGCCAGTGCTGATTCCTCCAGTGGTGCAGCTCTCTCTTGGCGGTGGTATCTTCAGGGTTCGCCTGTCCTTTCAGGTCCTGGGTGACTGTACCACCCTGCCGCCTCCTCCCCTGGGGCACTTACCTCCTTTGGAGCATGGGGCCGGTAGGGGGGCCCCTTTTGGAGACAGGATGCAGTTCGGTGAGCCAGTCATCCCCCCGGGCTTCGGGCCGCCTGTTGCCTCTCCCCAACCCACCAGGTTCCGGCATCAGTGTCTGAGGCCTCCCCGTTTCCCTGTTCCAGCTCAGGATCCGGGGCCGAGCCAGGCGTCCGGTGAGGCGAGCGGTAGTCCTGAACCAGGTACACCTTCCCTCCAACAATTCTCGCAGGATTCTGGTTTTGTTTTAAACCTTGCGGCGGGTGATGATGTTGACGTCACTCGTGTTCCTGTTCACGTGGGTTTGGAGGTCCCCCATGTTAACTCTTTCGATGATGTGCATGAGGGTTTTATTGGGGAACCGTTGGAGAGGGGGTCCACCTTGGGCCCCCAATTGGAGCAGGTACTTTTTGAGCAGGCTAGGCCCTTGGAGGGGGATTCTCTTGCTACTAACCTTGATGTCGGCGGGAGCGAGGTGTCAGGGCAGGGGGACAGGGTGCCGAGGGACGGAGCAGATCATGGCACAGACCAGGATAGGCCAGTAGCAGCAGCGGAACCTCCCCAGTCGGCGAGGAGGAGCTTCCGACAGATTTTGCAGCGCTCCTCGGATGATTCGCAGCTGGCGCAGGCTCTCGTCCGCTTCAAGATGCGACTTTTGGAGCTGGACCAAGCGGATCCTGCGGCTTCCCTCCCCCTCTCTTTTTTGGATGACGATGTTATTTTAGACATAGCTAAGTGTTAGAATTGGTGAGGTCTATAGCTCGTAAAACCTATAGTTTAGCTACGTATGGTTGATAGTATAATATTGCATCTAGGTACGTACCTTAGTACGTGTTCTGATTACAGAACAGAGAGCCATGGCTACATGGTAATCCTCTTGAGTGGGAGACTCAAGGGACTGGTCCCATGTAACCTAAATACGTTCGCAGCTCTGATTAGGGTTGGTCGCCCTATCAGGATAAGCTGTTGGGATGACAGAGCGTGGGTGTCTCCACCACGGTCATTACCAGGCACAGTGTCTGTGGCCGAACGGAACCAACACGGTGCACAGATCGGTGAGCAGACACCGGTGCACTAAACCGTGTTTCTGCTTAGGGTAAAACGGTCCTAAACCCTGAGGAGCCATGTCTGGTGGACTAACCAGTTGTGTGGTGCTTTGGCGCACCAATGTGTGAGGATCCGGATGCAGTGATCCAAAACCACGGTGTACTGGGTTACCCGGCTGGCGTTGCATCAGCATGTCACTCCTGCAGGCTATCCACACCCCTAACGGGAGGTGCGTTCCTTGGTCTGACCTACGTCGTATTAAACCCTGGCCAGGTGGTCATCAGTTCGACTGGTGACGGATCCGGTTACTCGGCAGAGTTATCGGAGGTACGATGTACGTGGTCAACCTGGAAGGAACCGAGTCATATGAGCACTCGAGTCTGACGGTATTCTCCACCGCTCGAGTTGCGTCATGGCACCAGTGGAGGGACAGCGAGTTTACCATACTAAGCGGAGAGCAGGGGTATGTGGGAGAACATAGTAAGTCCGGGGGGATTGGAGTGCAGCCTGCGTCGCACTCTGGGTGGCTACGCAGGTTAACTCGGACTCAGAGGATCGATGGTACACTCGGGTAGTGTGTCGATCGAGTCTGAGTTGGAAGCCATGAACCCTGGTCCCTGAAGGTTCCACCTTATCGACATTATGTACGGTTCTTATACCATCTCCTCGAAACACAGAACGTAGTTAGAGGAAGCGAGAAGTCCAAGCATACGCTCCGTGAGTGCTTCGCACTAGTGCACGGTAGATGCGTAGCTACGTGTGTGCACTAAGGGGAAACCCTAGGTTAGTGCAGAGACGCATGTAGCAATTCCTTGCCATAAGTGGACTTTGCCACATGGGTGCGATGCACCGGGACATGTTGCGAGTTGACTAGTTGACTTCACTAGGGGCACCCTACGGGAACCTCAGAGAATAGTGAAATCACTGGTGCACTTCACTTATGTGTGCCTTGTAAAGTCTCGTACACGAGGAACGGTCAACTAGTGGCATAAAGGGCGTTTTGGTCATACCATGCGCCACTATGCACTAAGGGGGCCGGCCCTAAGTGTTGAGAGACTGGTCAAGGCCGGCCCCATTAGTTTCGGGAGGTTGTTGCCTCCGATGAAGGGGCCGGTTATGGGGCGCAGAAAACGGGCTGGTTTTGACCGTTTTCGAAAACAAGGAAAGGATAGAGATAAAGAAGAGATATATAGGGATAAGGTTTGAATCAATCATCCTTATCCATACTATCCTTATCCATATGGATAGGCCTGCTATATATATGAGAAGGAGAGAGAGGGTGCACGAAATTAGTAGCATGGGCAAGCCCTAGGGCCGGCCATGCAAGCCATGGGGAAACCGAAGCCCCTCTTCTCTCTTCGCATCTCCTCTCTCGTCTCTCTCTCTCCCTCGCTTGCGCCATTGGATGGCGACTCGTCTTCCTCGCATGGTGTTTCGTAGAAGGAGAAGGCTCGTCCTTTTGCTGTCCAGAATCTGCACAGAAAATCAACGTTGTTTCTGCGATTCCGGGATCTACAGAAGTCCAAACGACGTGAAACTTGTTGTAAAAGTTGCGTCTCGAAGTTGGCTACCTGCAGTCCAAATTTCAGCCCAATCGGAGTTCAGAACAGAAAGTTATGGCCGTCTCACCGAAGCTATATCGAGCAGATCCGTAGCCCGTCTCCATCGACAAAGAAGAAATTTGTCGCGGTGAAAGATTCTGCACGCAGGTATGACCTCTAACAAGTAGATCTAACATAATTAGAACATGCATTCATGCTAGTTTGTTCTTTCGCGTTAGATCATCGTTAGGGGTTCGCGTAGTTGCCATGCTAGTTTCATACACGCATATGTAGATCGTTTCGATGAAAATTTTGATATGTAACGCACACCGCCTACGGTCCTCGGACCTTCACTTTGCTTCCGCTGCGGGCCTCTACCATGGATTTATTTCCAACACTAAGAAGTGTGGATTTATTACCCCACCAGAACTGGATAGTGTACGTTTCTTTCTAGACTCTATCAGGTCTCTGGAGGAGAAGAGAGCGAGGCTGGCCTCGTCTTGACCGGTCTTGTGGTCTGTTTCTTGGTGGAGTTTAGGGGGTTGTTTTTACTTGGTTTCTATGAAGATTCTGTCCTGGAATGTTAGGGGGTTAGGGAAGTCGGAGAAGAAGAGGGCGGCTAGTTCTTTTGCCTCTATTCACGACGTCGATATTATCTGCATTCAGGAGTCGAAGCGCGAGAACCCGACGAGTCACTTTTTCCGTTCTCTCAGCACGAGGAAGATCGCGAAGTGGGAGGCTAAAGATGCTACCGGGGCGTCGGGTGGAATCCTTATTGGGTACTGTGATGACCTTTTCCTGCTGAAGAGCTCTAACGTTGGGGTCTTCTCCCTGTCCTTAGTCCTTCAGAACAGGCTAGACGGACTGGAATGGATGCTATCTTCTGTTTATGGGCCGACCGACCACAGCAGGGGAGATGATTTCTGGACGGAGCTATCCCTGTGCTACAACTTTAAGTAGTCCTAATTAAGGGACTAAAAAGTGCAATTTAACCCCAAGTATAGGGTATGTAGCGAAGTAGTAATCTCGGTGAGTCCGAGGTCGATTCCACAGGGACTGAAGGACTAATGGGAACTAATGTGATGACAGTGCGTGAACGTGAGTGCAAATCAGGGTTTTCCACTGAGAGTGGAGCACGAATGATGAAACTACGTTACTAAATTAAATAGAACTAAATATTGCAATTAAATAAAGAGGTTACGATGGAGATGAGGCTAAGGCATCTGGGTCCAACCTAGTAGTATACTATGCATTCTTTTGATCAATGAATATGTATGAAGATAGCATGAAAATTAAGTTCGGACGCATGCTACAGAGGTCTTTAAGCATTGCACATGCCCGGAGTCGATGTGCAATCAAAAGGACTTGTACACATGTATCGATTTCTAAAGATATGCATTCGTCATATTTAACTAAATAGACTGAAAATCATGCGAAGAGGGACTCATTATGCTTGTGTTAACATACCACAGGGATTCATAAGTATTCCGTATGCCCGGAGTCGATACGGAATCAAACAAATTTGCAAGTACGTTAACATACATCATCAGACAGTATCAGTCACATAAGATTCAATCATACGAAAATTAAGCCTTATCATTGATCAAATGAAAAACATAGCATCCTACTAGACATCCCCCATAGCCTTAGCTAGGGGTTTAGCCGCACATGTTCATAGGTTTTAACATAAAAACATAAATGCAAGCAAACTCCATGAATAACGATACGACGGTTGACGGGCGTGGATGACGGCTTCCGGCGATGATGATGATGTACGACGATGATGAAAGCGTCCGGCGATGATTGTCTTCCACGGCAACGACGATGAAGCGTGGCTCGGAGACGATGGTCGGGTGCGTTGATGACGATGCCGGGTGGAGATGGTTCGGGTTAAGTTCCGGGAGGATGGCGAATGAATGGTGGCCGGTGGTGATGGTTCGGGTGGTGAAAGTCTGATGATGATCCGGGTCGGGTGGAACGTCCGGGCTCTCTTAGATGGTGGAAAAAGTCCGGCCTTTTGATCCGGGTGGTGTGGTAGATGATGGTGGTCCGGCCTCCAATTGGTGGTGGAATGGTGGCCGGGTGGAAAGGATTGGTAGTGGTGTGTTGATGAAGGTCCGGGCTAATCGTGGCCTTCTGAAGTTCGGGCTTATGGTCTTATGAGGTTCGGCCTCCCCTCATATAGAGAAGAGGAAGTCTCGTTGGGTAAGGAGAGAGAGACGTTCGGGTAGAGAGAGAAACGGGAAGCTGGGGCTGGGCGTTCGGACGGCTGCATGGGTGTGATCGGGTACACCGGACGGCTGTGATTCTCCTGCATGGGTGCACGGGTTTCGCGATAGGGTATAGAGAGAGATATCAGGGGATCTAGTTATAGAAAGAGAGAGACTCCGAGAGAGAGAAAACCGGATGAGAGAGAGATGTTCGGTTTTAGAGAGAGACAGTTGAGGGCTGTTAGTGGAAAGAGATAGATTCCGAGAGAGAGAAGATCGGAAGAGAGAGATGTGGATGCGGACGGCTGTGATGTGATGATCCGGGGGTGGTTACAGATCAGGCAAGAGAGAGAGAGAGACGTCCGGAATTAGAGAGAAAAACGGGGAGAGAAGAGAAGCTGGGCGGCTGGGATTCGGTTGGGTTAGAGAGAGGATCCCGGAGAGATAGGGCCTCTGATGGGTTCCGGTTTTAAAGTCTGTATGCCATCGGATGGCTGTGTTGGGTCTGATGCATGAGTCGGTGTGCATGCTGTTGCACGGAACGGCTGTGATTCAGTCCCATGCATGCAGCTGAACATGCAGCTAAACATGTACGTTGAGTGCACGGATGGCTGTGATTAAGTGGAAATAAATGACACGGACGGCTGCGATTAAATCCGGATGGGAAGGAGTAAGGACGTGGACGGTTCGATCCCATGCATGGGTTCTCGGTGCACGGACGGTTGTGATGGCTTCCAAGTGGGGAGGTTTAGACAAGGTTCTGATGGGATCCGGTTCTGATGGGTTCTCAGGCATACATCCATTTAGCATGGAAGGGACGGCCATGATTCGGCAACGATGGCTGCTATAGACGATTGTATGGGTTTTGAATTGTAACGGACGGCTGCGATGGTGTTGCATGTTGGGTTGATCTCGGGTGCTAGAAAGACAAGATCGCGTCGGGTGCAAGGGACACGGACGACTGTGATGAATTTTCCAAATAGGATAATGAACGAGAAGAGAATGCATGGGTGCAATCGTGCTAAGTTGGGGACGGGCGTTCGTTGGGTGCGATGCAAGATAGAGTATGAACCAGGTATGTGGAATGATGTCTGAGATTATCCTTTGCGAACTCCATTCCCATCCGAACCATCTGAGTCAGTGACCGCATCCAATGTCAGGCCATTTTCTTGCGCGTAGTCTTCCTCCATTGAATTGTCGTGAGACTATCAATCGCTCGATCATGGTGCCTCCTATCTGACTGCGTCGAGTACCGGGTCAGTTCCCTGAAAAACACACATGAAATAACGAGTGTAAGGTTACAGTGCAATTATCGATAAAAAGGATAATTTGGACTTCCATGCTCCGTATTTTTCATGCATGCATCGTATGAATGAGAACCAATATACCGTTATGTCCGTAATAAAGTCTACTATGCAGTTGTGTAAAGAAACTGATGCGCTTTACGCGTATATGAAAAGTTTTACGTAGGAAAGCGATGATAATGCAGTAAGAAATAAACGATAAATTGCATTATTTGAAGACTTAACACCCTGCTCAGGACGAACTTTCAGGGGCCATGGGTGATAGCGGGTGACTTCAATGTCACGAGAGGGTCAGACGAGAGGCTGCACAGTGATGGTGATGCGTCTGCTATGAGGGCTTTCTCCCAGTTCATCCGGTATCAGGAATTGATTGATCTTCCTCTGTCCGGGCGTACATTCACATGGAGCAACAAGAGAGAACACCCGATTTTAGCTAGGCTGGATCGATTCTTGATCTCCTTGGATTGGGACTTGCGTTTTCCTGGGTCGATTCAGACTGGTCTGGCATCCTGTGTTTCCGATCATGCACCAATCCTTCTCTCTACGGACTCAATCGCTCCTTCTAGGCCGCCCTTCCGGTTTGAGTCCATGTGGTCTATGGAGGAGGGATTTGGAGATTTGATCGTCAGGTGGTGGGCAGAGGCTGGGTTGGTGGATAATTCGGCCCTTAATATGGCAAGGAAGCTGAGGTTCATCAAGAGGAAGCTGCAATCCTGGAGCAGGGAGCATTTCGGCAATGTTTTGCGTCAGAAGGGTTCAACCTTGGCCGAAATTCAGGTGCTCGAGGCCAACGGTGAAGTCGCTTCCCTTACCGACCATGATACGGCAAGGTTGAAGGAGCTTAACAAGGATTTAGTACTCCTATTGCGGAAGGAGGAGGGGATGTGGAGGCAGCGGTCGAAGGAGCAGTGGGTCAAGTTAGGTGATGCGAACACCTCTTACTTCCATAGAGTTGCAAATGCTCGGAGAAGGAGGAATTTTTTGGCTTCCCTGTGGCATGATGACCGTGAGCTGACGTCCACGGCCGACATTCTAGGCGCAGCCACTTCTTTTTTCAAGTCCTCCTTCCGGGAGGAGGACATCTCAGCAGGGCTCTCTTACGACTGGAGCTGTGCGGATTTCCCGAGGATTCCAGGAGATTCGGGAATGGAGGCGGCCTTTACTGGGGAGGAGTTCCGTAAGGCGGTGTTCCAGTTGAAAGGGGACGGGACCCCAGGTCCGGATGGGTTTCCTATGGAGTTTTTTCAGAAATTCTGGGACATCTTGAAGGATGATCTTTGCCGGCTGCTGCATGATTTCTTCTTAGGCAAGGTGCGTCTCCATTGCCTCAACCACTCGTGGATTATTCTTTTACCTAAGAAATCAGATGCACAGACCATCCGAGACTTCAGGCCAATTTCGTTGTCCAACTGCCTCTACAAGATCATTACGAAGGTGTTGGCGAATCGTCTAGCGGACAACATCTCTCTTCTGGTCTCTCCCTCCCAGTCTGCCTTCATCAGGGGGAGGCTAATTCTGGATAGTGTGGCGGCGGCTCATGAGACGATTTTCCATCTGCGGGAGTCTGGAGAGGAAGGAGTGCTTCTGAAGATTGATTTCGAGAGAGCTTTCGATCAGATCAAGTGGGCTTTCTTGCTAGACATCTTGAAGGCGAAGGGCTTCTCTGACGGCTGGATAGGTTGGATTAGAGAAATTTTGGTGTCCTCGAAGATCTCCTGCCTTATTAATGGGGAGCAGGGCAAGGATTTCAAGGTGTATAAGGGCCTGAAGCAGGGTTGCCCTCTGTCCCCATATCTCTTCATCCTGGTGGTCGATGCCTTTGATGCAGCTGTCCGGAAAGCAAATGCTGAAGGCTTGGTTCGAGGGGTGGGAGGTCATGGGTGGACAACTTCGAATTTGCACTATGCGGATGATTCCCTTTTATTCGCAGCTGCTTGTCCGTTCCAGTTGGTCTCCCTCAAGATCCTCCTGTACGGGTTGGAGTTGACCTCAGGCCTGAAAATTAATTTCCAGAAGACCAGCCTTTTCTATATCGGGCCGGGGGACGCAGGGGATGGACTGGCTCGGCTATTGAATTGTAAGGCGGCGAGCTTACCGATGAAATATCTGGGGCTGCCTATCAGTGACAGGGCACTTCGGAGGGAGGATTGGGAGCAGCTAATCCTTAAGGTCGAGAAGAGATTGGAGGGATGGAAGGGCAGGTTCCTTTCTTCAGGAGGTAGGCTGGTGCTCGTCAACTCTGTGCTTTCTTCTATCCCATCGTACTACCTGTCCTTTTTCTACCTGCCGTCCTGGGTAGTAGAGCGGATAGACAAGATCCGGCGCTCCTTCCTCTGGCATGGGGCGGGGGAGCATGCGGGAGGATATAATCTGCTAAGGTGGGATCAGGTTTGTCTTCCTAAGAAGATGGGAGGCTTGGGGGTCCTAGATTTGCGTCGTTTCAATATTTCGATGCTTGGGAAATGGTGGTGGCGACTTCAGCAGAATTCCGGAGGGTCTTGGAGGGATGTCATCCTAGCCAGATATTTTAGGAGATTCTCCCCCTTGCAAGCTCGGGGTAAATCGTCGGGCAAGATCTCTTACTTCTGGAGGGGCATTTTGAGGGTGAGAGATCTTTATAGGGGGGCTACCTCGCTTGTTCTAGGAGACGGGAGGTCCATCAGATTCTGGAAGGACCCTTGGGTCACGGACATGCCGCTAGAGCAGCTCTTCCCAGGTCTCTATTCCCTGGCCCGAACCAAGGGTGCCTCGGTGCGCTCTCAGACCTGTCGGAGGCAGGGGATTATCAGGTGGCGGGTAAAACTAGGTGCGCCGTTGACTCTGGATGGGCGGCGGGAGTGGCTGGATCTTCTTCCAATTCTGAGATCGGCATCCTTCAGTATATCCCGGGACGCGGTACGGTGGCAAGCAGCGTCCTCCGGAGTCTTCTCAGTTAGCTCTTTCTACAACCACCTTCTACCTACCGCCCGACGGCATGGTCCCTCTAGTGCAATCTGGAAGTCGAAGGCCCCCTCCAAGGTGCAGATTTTCTCTCTTCTAGCTTCCCGGAACAAGATTCTCACCAAGTCGAATCTACTGAGAAGACATCATCCAAGCGTGTCCGATGCCTCATGCACCTTCTGTGGTTCGGATGTGGAGACAGCGTCGCACTTGTTGCTTGGGTGCTCTTTTGTTAGGCCTTTGTGGGATCACTTTGAGAGTAGAGCTGGTCTCTCTTCTCACCCGACGACGCTTAGGGCCCTTTGGACATCTTGGAGGCGGAGGCGAATTCCTATGAAGATCCGGAAGCCGTGGGATATTTTAGTCATGGCTATTGTGTGGGTAATCTGGCTAGAACGGAACAACCGGATCTTCAAAAACAAGTCCGAAGGGCAGGAGAAGTTGAAGTGGTCTATCATCTCCATTTTCAGTGCTTGGATTGCTCCTTGGCGAGATAAGCTAGGGGTGGAGGCAAAAAATTTTTGTAGCATGGTTCTTACCTGATTAGTAATGACTTCTGGTTGGGGTCCGCCAAACCCTCCCTCCATGAGGAGGGGTTCTCAAAAAAAAAAAAAACATGTAGGGATAAAATGAGTACAGTAAAAACATTTATTACGGAGGGATCTTAAAGCATCTCCAACGGCCTCCCTTAGCATTCACCCAGCTAAGGGAGCCATTTTTGCCACATCAACCAAATAAGAGAGTGGAATTTTGTTCCACTCCAAGAGCCTCCCTCCCCACTTCCTACATGAAAAATGGATGGTCTTGATTTTCTAAAACGAATGGCTCTGATTGATCATGCAAATATCACATGGGTGATGGTCTTGATTTTCTAAACAATGGCTCCAGTTCATTCTGCAACATCACATGGGTGATGGTGACTTGTGGGATCAGTCAAGCGAGTGGTGGAGGTCTCGCTCAAGCGGGAAAGCAAAAAAACGTTTGCTTGGTCTCGCTGGCTTAAGCGAGGGGTTTAGCGAGGCCATTGGAGGTAATTTCTATCACATCACTCGCTCAAATGGGCAAAGAGAGCCAGCTAAGAGCATCTCCAACATCCTCCGAAGAGAGCTCTGAAGGAGGACGTGGCACTTCAATACTTTTGTGCTGCTCCAACCGGCTCCGTTCGATGCTCTGAAGACCAACATGGCGCTCCACGTAGGCCACGTTTGCTCAGGACCCCCGAACGGCTCCACATACAACAGCGGTCCTTCGAAGCCTCCGAACAAATTAATTAGTATTTTTTTTTACAAAATACCCCTCATCTTTTAACAAAATAATTATTTATATGTCCAACGGTGCATGCACTATCCAACGGTTAGTTTTTACCCATTTGATGCAAATTTGGAGGGTTTGGATAAGTTACAAATATGGAGGGGTTTGGTATAAAATGGCTAGGATATCCTAGTTCGGAGGCCATTGGAGGGGACCTTCTCTCAACTATAATATTTCGATAAGGTCGCTTTCAAAATAGGCCCCACAGTGCTTAGGAGCTCCTCCTAGTTCGGACGCCGTTGGAGATGCTCTAAGGGAGGCCATTGAAGATGCTCTTAGTCAACCAAAATGTTGTCCGTTCTTTGGCTACTATCGTGCCTGCTACAAGGACTTTAATAACATTACCCTGTTTTTAAATTTGGGATAGAGTATATTCGATAATATGTGAGTTGAAAGTTAACTTGGGTGTGCAAATAGGAACTCTCCCCATCTCCGAGGACCGTGGCTAGGAAAGGCAACGGTGCGGTTTAAAATCGAGAACCGCGGAAAATCGCACCGCATGGTGCGGTTTTGGTTTGCCAAAATATAAAACCGTCGCGGTGCGGTGCGGTTTCGGTGTTGCAGTGCGATTTCGGTTTTGCCCAAAACCATAAAAAACCACACCGTTTAGACCATTATAATGTTAAACCGTGGTGCACCACATCGCATCGCACTGCATTGTGCGGTTTTGGTTTTACATACGGTACACCGTCGCGGTGCGGTGCTGTTTCGGTGTGGCGGTTCGGTGTTGCGGTGCGGTTTTAATTTTGCCCAAAACCGCACGGTTGCCATCCCTCCGTGGCCTTCCAAAGTTGCATGGCACTAGGAGAAGATAAAGGATCCAATAAGGTGTCCCGTACTTATGGTGGCCGGCCAGGTTCATCGTAGCTGACTGATGGCGGGCAACCCGGCAAGGAAGGCTCTGTTTGGTTCGAAGTATCTAATACATTAAGTCGTTTTGAGGTAAGTATTTAGAATACCGTGTATGACTTATCTTATTTGTTTTGTAGTATCCGGTGCAATAAATCGATTTGGTATTTTTGGGATACCTCATAATTGAAGCAACTTAATACCATAAAATAAGGCATAAGATAAGTACTCGTATCCAAGATATCTCGTAACTATAATACCTCACAAAATACTTGGAACCAAACGATACAGGACACCTCATGGAAACACAAATCATTTGACCTGGTAAAGCTTGCTTCTGCCTCTCACGTTCGAGGACTATTTGCACTTGCACTTCATACAAGTCTAACCCAATATTTTATGAAAAATACTATTTGTCCCGAAGGTTTTATCGACTCGCTAACACTGAATGATGTCTCGATCGCATTCGTCCGTTTAACCTCTTTGACAGATCAATCGCACTCATCTGGACCGGCAAAGAAAGAGACACTATGACTGGATGCCACATCATTCTGTGTAAGAGAATCGGTAAAAGCTATCGATATGAAGAGAAATGTTATTCAGCCAGAAGGTTTTTTCGATTTCAGAAATTTTTGAGAAACGAAACAAAAATATTAATATTTTAATAAATGGAACAAAAGTTTAGTAATTGAGAAAAACGGAGTAGTACGCCATCTCAAATGGCGTAAATTTTACGCCATTTGAGATGGCGTAAGAATGGAGTGGTAAATTAAAATACCGAAAGTGTCCATAGTTTTACGCCAAATGAGATGGCGTAAAAATAATATTTCAAATTATTTTTAATCTTTCTCAACTAAAGGCTATTTTGACCGTTGTCTTTCGGAAGACGAACGGCTATTTGGCCGTTTTCAAATGATTTACGTCATTTCGGATGGCATAAGGTAAGGACACTTTCATCATTTAAATTTACAGCTCTATATTTACGCCATCTTAAATGGCGTAAATACTTTAAGCCATTTGAGATGACGTACTATTCCGTTTTTTTCAATTACTAAACTTTTGTTCCGTTTATTAAAATACTAATGCTCTCTATTCCGTTTCTTAAAAATTTATGCTTCGACTTTGCCGGCCCGATTGACATGGTAGAGTGCAACTGGTGGCTGAAACCCACTAGCGATATTTAAGTCTTTTACACCACTAATTGCACTGTCATGTCAATCAGACATAGCGGATTCGAGAAAACCTTTCGGACTGAACAACATTGCTTCGATATGAATAGCAATGCTCATTTTTTACCAAAAGAAATTTAGTAGTTTTTTCTTAAAAAATAAATAAATTTAGTAGTTGACGAAAGGGGGTATTGTGCTATCATTTAAAACTATAGGGACCGGTTTGGAATAAAAAAAAAAATAGAGGGTTTAAGTGATTTTGAACTAAACCCCAGGGGGTAAAGTGTAATTTATCAAAATAAATAAAAATTCATGCCATCAATGCCTTTCCATCAGTTTCTCCCTACAGTCTGCATGGGCTTCCCCTGAATCCAACCCCCAAACCTACCCAACACGCTCCTTAGCCACTATATTCCTCTTCAATCTTCATTCACACGCCTCTCTCTCTCTCTCTCTCTCTCACATCCCATCCCCCCCTCTTCTCTCTCTCTCTCTCTCTCTCTCTCTCTCTCTCTCTCTCTCTCTCTCTCTCTCTCTCTATCTATCTCTCTCTCTCTCTCTCTCTCTCTCTCTCTCTCTCTCTCTAAATGATTAGTAATATGAGATGACCAATTCCCATTTCCACCATTATGAATCTCATGCCAGCTTTCCTTCATCTCATTGAGCCCCCCCCTGATCTCAAGGAATCTCTCACCGGCCACCTCCCTCACCCATGCAACTATAGATCGATTTCTTTTCATCCAACCCACCATACACTTCAATCCCATTTCTCTTTCTATAACCTCTTCTGAATCTTCGATCAGTCACATTCCCTAACCTCAAGGACTTCAGGAGGCCAAATTCTCTCTCTCTCTCTCTCTCTCTCTCTCTCTCTCTCTCTCTCTCTCTCTCTCTCTCTCTCTCCAATGGATCCAACACAACGGCAACCCTTGATAAATCAATCCACCCAACCACCACCACCCTCCTCCTCCTCCTCTGGCAACAGCTTCCCCATCCTGGCCGTCGCGATACTCGGAATCGCCACCACCGCCATCCTCCTCCTCACCTACTACGTCTTCGTCATCAAGTGCTGCCTCAACTGGCGCCGCTCCGACTTCATCCGCCGCCTCACCACCAGCCGATCCCTGCTCCGCCGCTACGCCGAGCCTGCCACCATCCACTCGGCCCCCGACGAGCTCCTCGGCCTCGAGCCGTCGGCCATCCGCGCAATACCCATCGTCCGGTTCACCAGATCGGGCGGCTCCTCCCACGAGTGCGCCGTCTGTCTGAACGAGTTCGATGAGGAGGAGAGCCTCCGGCTGCTCCCCAACTGCTCCCACATCTTCCACGTCGACTGCATCGATGTCTGGCTGCAGTCCAACGCCAACTGCCCGCTTTGCCGGTCGGAGATCACGGCCCAGATCCCGTTTCCGTTTCAATCGCGGAACCGGAGCGTGGTGATAGAGGTGAGGGGCGATGACGGCGGTGACCGAGCACCGGGAGGTGAGGCGGCCAGCTCCCGGCCGGACCCTTCACCGAGGCGGCGGGAGAGCAACAAGAAGGGGAAGACGCTGCATCGTGTTACGAGCATGGGGGACGAGTTCATTGATTCGAGGGGGAGAGACGAGAGGCTGTCGGTTCAGCCGGTGAGGAGGTCGTTCTCCATGGATTCTTGTTGCGACCGGCGGATATACGTGGCGGTTCAGGAGATCTTGCAGCAGAACCCAGAATCCCTGCGAAGGGTAGGGAGTGGCGAGGGTAGCAGCGGCGGCGGCGGTGCCGGCGGGAGGGTCCGGCGGTCGTTCTTCTCGTTCGGGCACGGCCGCAGCTCCCGGAATTCCGCTCTTCCGATCCGCATTGAGCTGGCATAGAGGACCGAGTGCCATTGACGGGTGGGGCCCACCGGCATCGGAGGGATGTGAGCGGCCGTTGCATCTGCGATGGTCGGCCGCGATGGAAGTTTTTCTGGTAAGAGAGAGAGAGAAAGAGAGAGAGAGAGAGAGACTTTACTGTACATCTGATTTTGATTTGGGTTATTTTGTCTTTGCCCCCAAATTTTACCTTGAATTAGACTTTACCCCTCATATTTCATTAATTAGACTTTACCCCCCAAAACTAACCGTTCCGTCAGCTCACCACCTAAGAGAAAGGGTGAGTTCACGGAAAAGAAATAAAGTTTTGGGGGGTGAGCTGACGGAACAGTTAGTTTTGGGGGGTAAAGTCTAATTAATGAATAGACGGGGGGTAAAGTCTAATTCAAGGCAATATTTGGGGTGCAAAATCAAAATAACCCTTTTGATTTTAGCCTTCTTCTTAGGTGCAGAAATGTTATCATCTTGTGTATGGGCTTGATTAGAAGCAATACTACTAGAAATCAAACCATTTGATTGGAATTTATTTTCCGATTTTAATTTATTATATTATTTTTGATGATTTATTTATATAAACACCTACATTTTTCTCTATATCCATTATCCAATAAATCAAATTATTATTTAAAAAATTATTATTTTCTTCATTTGAGAGTAAAATTACTTCTTAAATGGTAAAATTACTTGCTTGCAACTACTCTGCTCCGTTCTATCATTAGATGCATCCCCAATGGGCTTGAGTCCTCTATTGTATCCAACCATCTGATGGAGGTTTTCCCCGAAGGGTGAATCGCATCTTGCACCAACCGTGCTTGCAGGCTTAGGGTTAGGTTTAGGGTTCTAATTTTAGGATTAGGGTTAGGGTTTCATACCACCATAAAAAAGTTTCGGAATTCGAAAAAAAAATTCTCATGGCGTGAAAGCGGTTGCCCGTGGTTGGTTCGGCAGGATGTGTAATGGAAGGACAGTTTTATCATTTGAAGGGATTGAAAAAAAGGGGAGTTCGTGGTCAAAAGTTCAAAAGGCCTAATGACGGCCAAATTGCAGGATAAAAATATCACTCATTGTACTTCAAAATTTATAATAATGCCACTCCTTCCTAAAACTAAATCGTATCTAAATCATCGTAAACCTAATCATAAACCCTAAGATCTATAAGCCATGAGATGAACCTAGACATAATCCTAAACCTAATATGAATCAAACCCCGTCTGCCGCCGACCTCTCGTCTCTGCTGGGACGGCGATGGCGAGCAGCTGCAACTCGGGTCGCTACTGCTCGCACCGTTGAGTAGGAAGGAGGAGGTGTTGGGGGCGGGAGGAGGCGAAGGCCGCAAACACACCGGTCTCTTGTCAGGGACCCAGACACAACCCTTTGAAAAAATCAACAATTGTGGTTGGAGGAATTGTCGTAAAACGCGTCTTTCGGGAGGGACCTGGCGCAAACTGAAACCTTATTTGTCCTTTAGTTGAAAAGGATCTCTCTAAAAGGACTTGTGGCTAAGTCCCACACTAGTAAACAAATCTATTATGTATTCTTAACTGAAGAGAGAGAAAAAAACTTGGTTTAAATTTCAATATATAATTTAAAAGAGATTCCACAATGGCCATGGCTGCTGATATGGCAATGGTGATGGGTGATGGCGGCGGCAATAGCGGCGGTGGAGCGGCCATGATAGCAGCAACAACAATGTCCTCCGGCCTTGCCGGGTTTTGACACTAGCTCAACCTTGCATAATAGCATCCATGGGACAGTAGCATAGGAGACTGACATCTAATCTTATAGTATATATATCTAATAGTATAATACTAAAATGAAAGCCTCCCTCCCGTGTTATAACACGTGGATGTCTTTTGAAGAGTCAGAATCCTTCTTCCGTGTGTGAACGTGGCTCTTTAAATCCTATTAAAACCCTACCATAAAGATTATAAATACGCATTTAATAATCATTTGATGTTAATATATCTCTCTCCCTCTCTCATAAGTGAATCACATTACTCACTTCAGAGTTTACACTTCTTCGGACAGTTGTGATGTCGTTTGTGTCAAATGACGTGCATCAAGCTCATCCGGGCATTGCCCGAGTTTCTTACTAGTATAACACTAAAATGAAAGCCTTTGTTCCGTGTTATGACACGTGGATCTCAGAATCCATCTCCCAAGTGTGAACACATCTCTCTCTCATAAATCCTGTTAAAAACCTACTATAAGTTGATAAATAACCATTTAATGATAATTAATAATCATTTGATATTATTTAGGAAAATCATTAGTACTATTTTTCTCTATAACAAGTGAATCACATAATCACACTCAGCTGTAATGTCATTCAGAGTTCAACCTTCTTTGGACGGTTGTGATGTTATTTATGCCAAATGGCATGCATCAATTTCATCCAGGTATTGTCCGGGTGTGTTACTAGTTTGAATTACATCGCATGAGATCTCAGAGCTTCCTCATAAACAATTGATCAAGGAGCACAGACACCTGCTGCATGTTTGGTGGTTCCTTCATTTAAAAAAATAGAAGTAATCAGGGCTCCCCCAATATGATAATAATGTGCCACCCTTTAAACTAAGCCTTCTCATCATATTACAGCTCATCCCTATCTTAGTCAACTTAAAATTAAATACTTACATCCCTGATAGAACCCTCAAAATATTAATATCTGGACTAAAATGCAAAAGCATTGGGTCCCGGGATCCAGGATTTAACTAACTAATCCAACCCCCTGTTAGCTAGAAAAAGACGAAGCATGATATCAACTTATCTCACCTTGATACATCCCTAATCACCCACAATTAAACTAAGCCCTATAAAATACTTAGCTCTGCTTTGGCTTCACCGGTGATGGGCTGCCCTTGGGAACGCCAGGAGACAGCAAGGACCTGCAGGCAAGCGACTACGAGCATTAGCATATGGGGGGTGCCTCAGTGGGAGGGGGAATCACAGAAGCTCCAGACACAACACACAATCCATCCATTCTGATGCAGAATACATGAACCTAACCCCTCGAAACACTCTCCTGAAATCGATATTAAATCGAATCGAGCGAACCGGGTTCTTAGGTTTACCAGCAAGAATCTTGATCCTGAGCTCCGTTGCTTCTTTCGGTCTCTCCTCTGACTCTCTTCAGAGCATGAGCTGGACAGCGCACATGTTTGGTCAGGTATCAATGCCTGGTGAGCTGATTATTTAGTCCGTTGACCTTCAAATCTTTCTCAACTACAGATTCCGATCAAATCATACCGTTATTTTAGACGAACTGATCCATCACTTTGAGTCCCTTCCTTCGAATGGCGTTCAAGTCCGACCTGTAATATAAAAGTAACTTAGCTCAACAGGTTTGTAAGCAAAGAATCGGGTCACCAAGAGACAGGGTCCAAGCGCACAAAAGGGGGACTTGATCAAATCCAGAGGCTGCTGGCTGAGGGATGGCTTTAAGTACATTATTCAAAAGATGATCTCATATTAAATGTACATAGATAAAAGGATAAATTACACTTTACCCCCATGAAGTTCAGCCCAAAATCGATTAATCCCCTTATAGTTAAAAAACTACATTTTGCCCCTTCAATTCAGTTTTGATTTGATAGAAATTACCAAAGAGGAAATTTAGTAGTTGACAAAAGGGGGTATTGTGCAACCATTGAAGGCTATAGGACCTTTGATTCAGTTTTGATTAGATAGAAATTGCCAAAAGAGGAAATTTAGTAGTTGACAAAGGGGGTATTGTACAACCATTGAAAACTATAGGGACCGATTTGGAACAAAATAACTTCAGTGGGGTTAAGTGACTCTGGGCTAAACTTCAAGGGGGTAAAGTGTATTTTACCCTAGATAAAAACCAACCCATTGCGAGTGCTAATGAGCCATAAATATTGGTGAATTATATGGAAGTTTGACGTGATACCCATTCTTATGTGCGTGAACAACCAATCATCCAAAATTTGTGATATCTTTTACAGTAGGAGCGAGTGTCCCAGGTGCTGAGTCCACATTATAGAACAAATGTAGGGCCACAATCATAGTGGCCCAATAAATAAGCCAATCAAATTATGCAAAGGGGGGCAAACAACCGAGCATCAGGCCACCACCCCAGCTGGCAGCAGCCCCATGCCTTAAAAGCATCTTGATTGGGTTATCCAGTAACATAACTGTCAGCACTGATTTATGGTAGAGAAGAACCCCAGAGGAAGGACATCTAACATACAGGTCC
This sequence comes from Chamaelirium japonicum, assembly GCA_947650365.1. NCBI lineage: Eukaryota > Viridiplantae > Streptophyta > Magnoliopsida > Liliales > Melanthiaceae > Chamaelirium > Chamaelirium japonicum. The sequence goes on along the minus strand of OX393550.1, from coordinate 35,914,980 downwards.
CTATCATTATTCAAGATCAAAGAGACTACTACAATGATATAACCCGCGTCTATGGTTCTTGTCAGAACTTGGTTATTACCTCTACTAAGATTAAATTTAAGAACTTTTTCTTAAATATAGAAGACTTATATGAATGGATAGCATCATTAAATGCTTTGTATCCTCATACCATAAGATGACCTGTTAGGGGGAGTGCCTTGATTCCCTGGGTATGTATAAGGTTTAGAACCAGCCGCGACTGATCTTTGCATAGATAAGCCACTCATGAAGTGCTCCATAAGCAGTTGCATCTCAGCGGTTAACCCGCTGCTTCTGTCTCAGGAGGTCACAGGATCGAATCCTGAGTATGTCTTACGCATTGTGGCGTACAAATAATGTGGTGCAACTGTGGGCAAAAACAAGGCTTGGTCATTGGCAAGGAAAAAAACTTTGCGCTTCTGTGGTTGGCGGGCTTCGAACCGTGATCTCTTTGGTGCAATAGCACTTACAGGTGATGCTCTAACTAGGACATGTATGTTCTCATTAAAAAAAAAAGGGTAAATTACAGACACCATGTAGTTTGACCGATTATCACTTACACCCCCTCATGTTTAAAAGCCTACAAATGCCCCCTTATAGTTTAAAAAACCATACACATAGACCCCTCTGGAGCCCCCCTGGAGGGGGTGCAAGTGATATGTTTTTCAAACTATAAGGGGCCTTTTGTAGGGTTTTAAACATGAGGGCGTGTAAGTGATAATCGGTCAAACTACAGGGGGTCTATGTGTGACTTACCCCAAAAAAAAAAAGACGTGCTTCATATGTCCCTGCCAATTGCATCCAGTGTGCATGGAGGGTGGATATCGTCTGGCTCAACATGTGGAGCACATTGCTGAAACAAACAGCTGGCTGGTAACCTGATCTATGCCCAAGAATGTTTTAGGATCAGTAGTGGGGGCCGCCATCTTGTACAGAAAACAAGCTGCTCAGGAGCAGCTTAGTGTTTTGGTTAGAGAGGAACTCTCCAGTGTCATCCATACGTGGGAGGAAGAGCACAATTTGAATGTTGATTAACATGAATCGAATGCTGACCCCATCTTGATGGGAGAAAAACTTGGATGATGATGACGTTATTCTGGATATCTAGGGGGCAGATGACTATCTTCCAAGTAAAAGATCACCAAATCTAAGTAACAGTGCTTGATAAATACCCTACAGATGTAACTTCATATAAACTAGATAAATGCTACCGAATATCTCCAAACTTACCTTGAGTTGAGGTTAAGGAACTTTAGTACGAAAAGCATCAGTTTCTTGGGGGCATGGGCAGAGTGTTTGCGGGAAACACGGCGGACGATGATCCCTGGGCCTTTTTCTTTAGCTGCTCAAGGAGCCGATGTGCTTCTCTGAACTCATCTTCGGCATTAGGGCCGTGGCTCTCCCATCCATCTACAACCTGTTGCTGGTACTCCATTGCAATGGCATAGCTGCAATCAGAGGAGGGGATACAATAACCATATGATCTGCTCTGAAAACAAAAGAGAAGGGCCACCAAGCTCGCATAATATACATAGATCATTTATAAGATTGCATCTTTCCGTGTAAAAAATTTTGATTGCATTCATTATTAGTTGCAATATAAAGAATGGCTATGTGGTAAATACCTTAAAATACAGCCTACATGGATTTTTCAGAGACAAGTCCTTATTGCATTATTCAAGCAATAAAGAAATGATTCTAGCTGATTTAAGAAATTATTGCATTCTATTTCTACTTGAGCTATATAGAAAAAATATAAGTATACTGGTACATTAAGATATGGTTGACTATATATAATTTCAGTAGGTGAGTTCTTTTTCCACACTTCAAGCATAAAAAACAATTGGAAGATGATACTCGAGTTGATTTATGCATCAGTCTCGTGTAAATTAGGGCGGACAACTAAATTGTACAGATCACTATATTTCAGGAGCACCATGAGTTTATGTCAAGATAGCTGATGAAAACCATTTACATATTCATCAACATAACAAATCACCATATATGTTCGATAACAGGGAGAGAGATGGTTGAGAATGGCAGTGATTTAGCAGGATTTCATATTAGTCAACATTTGGGCAACAGGAAAGTGAGAGCATGATTCCAGGGGAGATACAGTGGTCCTGTTTGAGACAAAGGTCCTACTGATCGACATGAGAAAGAGATACTTCAACATACCTCCGACGTGAGGCAACATGACAGGACAGAGAGGAACCAGGCCGCGTGCACTCGGACGTAGGAGTATTGGCAGGAGATGGTAACACAAAATAATCTTGGCCAGAAACCTAGTTCCAGGGAGACTATTTATTTCAGAAACAGATGCTACTCTATAACACACCTGTCTTATCCTATCTACTTATCGCTCTTTGCATCAACCTCCATTGCCCTTTTTTGGCCTTTTCAGAAAACTTGCAACCATCATTTTCCCTTCCATAGTTGTAAATCGCCCCCATACCCCCGTGCATGTGTTTTTTTTTCTTTTTATGTGTGTGTGTACCCTTTCATGGCTGCAATTCTTCCTTAGTCGTGACAAGTCCTGCTTCCTTGCTCAAATACATGCTTGCACACACAATAGGTAAGGTGCATATCAACTTAGAAAAATTGAAAGAACCCCAAAAAGGTGTGGGTGTCAATGTTGAAGCCTATGATCCTTCAATTGGAAACTTGACTCCACTAGACAATCCCACATCTTAAATCTGAATAAAACTTGCCCGGTGTTGCTGATGAACGTAATTCAATCATCTAATTGCATAAGATTTTTTCCAATAGTGCATATTTTAAGTGCAAAAGTATTTTTTTCCCGTCCCAAAATTCTATCACATAACTTGAGGAATACCTACTTTAGTTATCCTATAGCAGCCATATGATTGCAGATCTCAATCGCAACCCTGGCAAGGAAAATATTTCAGATTCAGAAACGAACATATCCTCCTTGTGTCAATGTTGAAGTCAAATGCTATATTGTTTAACTGATTGAAAACTGTGAACTCCACAGATTAATGCAGAGAAATCACACAGTACTAAAAAAGTCAAAACTCGAAACTCAAAAGTCATCTAAGTTGAGTAACCTTGGTCCGACTCGGGTGAGTTTTATCCCAACTCGGTCCGACTTGGCCAAATAACTCACTCAAAATCTGGCCAAGTCGAGTCGACTTGGTCCGACTCGGCCGTGTTTTACAGAGTTTTAAAACACTGCAATCACACCATGTCAATGATAACGCAACAAAATAATACAATAAACAAAAAATTGTCTATGCAAATGGCTGCAGGGAATACACTTACAATTACAACTCCTGATCGCCAATATACACATGGTAACGAAGTAGGCTACCAAGCATTGAACAAGAACGATCGAACTAGATTTAATATTGTTAGGACGATCAGAAAAGTATGCAGTGCCCCATGTCTCTTTACTACAGAATAGGTGTCCAACCTTCTTAAATTGGAGGTTGTGATATTCACCCCTTTGTTTCAAGTGCCTTGAGGACAGGACTGCCAGCACAGGTGACAGAATGCTCTCCTCATCCTACCAAGGCACTCAAAACAATGAAACATCAAATGTGGCAGAAGAATGCTTCCCTCTGCCTACCAATGGCAATCAAAACATTGAAACACTGAATGTGTCTCGTAATTGATGCATGGTAAGATTAATAAAGCATCAGGTGGTTTCAGATTAGTGTTAAGGAAACAAATCCAAAGAATACTCAGGACTATGTGCCAATATGCATATGGGATAGAATGCGGGAACAAGATTGAATGTCCATATCAAACAGTTATACAATAAAGAGATTAAGGTCAATCTGAACTCTTCAAGATGGAATTTCCCATGACCATCCAATTTGTGAAAATTGAGCACCTTGGGAGTTTACTTATAAACAACTTTGGATCCCTGATTGTGTCCCCAATGAAGCGAAATAACAATCAAGATCAATTTTTATGAGGTACATTAGTGATTAAGTTGTTGGTTCAAGAGGTAAGGATTGGAGAATATCAATAACTGTCGTGTCATGCAGATCCCTACTTGGATAGATTACTGACCTAGTTCACGGAATCAGGCATTTGACAAAAAGTTAAATGTCGACATTTTGGTAGAATACAAACGTACGACCCAAGTTGGTTGACTACTCGAAATGAATTCAAAGAGAGCTCCCCCAGTTCTATTCCACTAGCACGTATTGCAAGGACAGGCTAGCACTTTAACCTAATGCAAACACATCTTTAAAATAAAATAAAAAAAGACAATTCAAGCAAAGAAGCATCCAAGTCTTATTCAGTATTGGCATCTGATACCCACATTTATGAAGACGACATCGATTATAGCAACGCCACTTGTTTGAATTACAATTGAATCCGAGAGCTTGAAAAACCTTGTAGTGGCCAAATTAAAGAATATAGTGTTCATGAAAAGAAAATCAACTATGTGGGTTTACAAAATGCTCCAATTCCTCAAGAACTTGAAAGTAAAAAATTTCAAACAAATTATCTCGATAAATCACACGTGACTTTTGTTGGTGTCTGCATGCGTTTAAAACCGTCACTTGTTTGAATTACAGTTGAATCCGAGAGCTTGAAAAACCTTGTAGTGGCCAAATTAATAAATATAGTGTTCATGAAAAGAAAATCAACTATGTGGGTTTATAAAATGCTCCAATTCCTTGAGAACGAGAAAAAAGAATTTTATTGAAAGTAAAAAAATTTCAAACAAATTATCTCAATAAATCACACGTGACTTTTGTTGGTGTCTGCATGCGTTTAAAAAACATATTTTTTATGCTAAAAAGATGACAAGATATGAGTAAAATTGTAAGTTCAAGGAAAACTGAATTAAACAAAGAGGTGTTAATGAAATCCATTAGAGTGACAACAAAGTTAAACAAAATAGTGGTCCTGAAAATAAATTAAACATGGACTAAATGCTCAAATTCCTCGAAGCGTGGAAAGAGATTGAAATGGTGAAATCCAACCAAAATGATCAACGAAATCATCCCACGGCTTTCAAAACAACCTGATTTCAGTGGCCCCCAGCTTTCAATCAAAATTTCATCGACATTCACCCGAAATGACGAAATCCAACCGAAATGTCGATGCTCTCCAGTTTTGACCCTGCGTTTTGTTTCGTCCCGGTCAAAACAGAAATATTTCGTAACTACATAAACCCTTTTAAAACTAACTAAAGCTTACATAATGGCATTAAATTAGTTAAAGGCCGCATGATGGGCCAGAATAAAGATAGAATAATATTTTAGATTCTAAAACCAATTTAGTGAATTAACAATTTGAAAAAAAGTGGATCACATTGTGATAGATCTGCGAAGACCCTCGTTGTTAGAGCATCATAAGACTATGCTCTCTTTTACTCACCATTTTATCTAGACATCACCATCTTACTTTGAAGAAAGTCCAATGAATCTAGCAATCTAAGAGTTAACAGATCGTCACCAGACATCTATAGTACCATTGACATGTGCCCGGAGCCTAAAGTGCGAGTCTATCGAGCTATAGAGTGCAAAACTCAGAAGGGTAATGCTTGGTGTCACAAAAATACTATTGTTTCAACTCTTTAGTTCCTTGCTAGAAGGATGTGACACAGACTTAGGAGGATGAGAGAGTACGGAGAGTGATTAGGCAGGCGATCGGGAATCCCCTCGGCCCCCGACGTCTGGCATCCTCGTACACAGCGCCGGCATCAGAATCCGGTCATCAACCGGGTCTTAAACGGATACTGGCGCCGTGATACGACGTCAGACTTTCCCTTGGGGACCCAGCGACCGTTGCTTCTATACCCTAGGGTACAGAATGGGAGATGGAGGGAACAGGCGCATGTCCGGTCTCGGGAGGGTGTCCCTTGGCCTCGGGAAGGAGACTCTACGCCTGGAGAGGAGGCCCCTGCACCTGCCAGTCATCGGTCAGACCACAACCTCGCCGCCGGATCTCTTCATCCAGCCAGATCTCATCATGAGGGATCCGGCCTTGCCTCGGGCCACGATCCTCTCAAAGGTAACTCTTGAGCTTCCCGTCTCTTGGATAACACCCGTCCGCCCCCACCTCCGCCACCCCCGCCTCCATCTTCGACTCCTCGAGACCCCGCCCAACTCCACCCACCTCCACCGCTCCCACTTCTACCGCTGCCGCAGCACCCACCGATCCAGCGCCCCCCCCCCCCCCCCCCCCCCCCGCGCTCCCCTGCCAGAGTACCTTGCCCCTTCAAGAAAGGGTGTTGCTTCCGCTGCGGAGAGAAGGTTCATCTCGTGTCTAGCTGTAGAAACGCCATGGTGTGTTGGATCTGCAGAGGCATCGGCCACTCCTCCTCTCTTTGCCCCCTTAGAGTCATTCAAGCTTCCTCCTTCCATAACCAGCCGGTGTTCCACCCTCCTTCCCCCCCGAGGTCTTTTCCACATCCCTTTGTGACCATTCCCTCCTCCGCTGCTTCCCAGGCGACGGTGTCCAAGATGGACATCTGTGCGTTGGTGCAGGTTAAAGAGGGCTCACCCAACTCCGCCGAGCTCTTTTCTACCCTACAGACCTTTTGGCAATCAGGCTGGGCTTTCCCTACCTGGCGCCTTGGCTTCTCGGAGTTTCTTGTGGAGTTTCCGACAGCTTATGCAAGACACTCCGTCATCAGTAGGGTCTCTGCGAGGATTGGACCACTAGTCCTGGATTTCTCTGCATGGACTCCTTCCCACAGAGCCAGAGGTACTTGCTCTTCCTCCATTGTCCGCCTCTCCATCGCGGGAGTGCCACTTCCTTGCTGGAACTCCTCCACCATTCAGTCAGCCTTGGCCTCCTTCGGGGAGGTAGTAGAAGTGGAGAACGAGTTAGAGACGTCGAGTGATCTGCTGGAAATGGTGGTTATCTTCCGGACAATCAATCCCTCAGCGATTCCCTCAGTCCTTTCAGTTCGCTTTGGGAATTACTTCTTCGACCTCTCCATCAGAGGTTTCAGTCTCGTCTTCGTCGGGATCCTCTTCAGCTTCAGTTCATCAGCCTGGCAGCTCCTCAGATCAGCAGCAAGCAGCGCCTTCGATCCCACAGGTCCCACAAGTCCTTCCGAACCCGGTTCGAGACGAGGGCTCGACCTCGGCGAACCCAGCCGGAGTGGAAGGTAACGGTTTTGGTATTGATTCTCTCCCCCCGGGCTTCTCAGGAATTGCCTACCAACACCTGCCCGATTGGGCCTGATTTTGAATTTCATATCCAGGAGATTAATGTGGACCCCATTAATCTCTCCCGTGATTCCGGGGATTCAGTAACTGTGGATCCTCCACAATCACGGGCCATTTTTACTGACGTAGCGTTGGTTTTACCTAGCCTAGTTCCCGCAGAGCCAAAGCCAGCTCAAGCAGAGGCCGGGTTGGCAGCAGACGAGAGTTTGGACGCTGACGCCCCTACCATCCCTCCCCAGCTCCAGACCTATATACAAAGGAATACCAGGCCGCAGCAACCAATCATGCAGAACCTCCGAAGCTTTTTGGCCTCGAGAGCAGAGGAGGACTTCCCCCTTTTCTTGAATCTTTTGGATGAAGACTCCATTGTAAAGATCGCCTTGGCGTGTGGCTTCGCTTTTGGATGTGATGCAGCGGCGGCGAAAGAGTTTTTGACTTCTTCTCAAGCGATGGAGAAGACTAGGGTTTCGGCCGCGGGCCTGTAATAATCTTAATGAAACTTTTGTCATGGAATATTCGGGGGTTGGGGACGGAGGATAAGCGACGAGCTATAGCTCTTTTCTGTGGTTTGCATGGTCTGGATGTGGTGTGTCTGCAGGAGACGAAGACGAACAACCCTAGTGCTATATTTCTGAAAAGCTTGACAGGGAGAAGCAGATTCAGCTGAGAGGCTCTAGATGCTGCGGGGACTTCAGGTGGTATCCTCATCGGGTGGAAAGAGGATAGCTTTGACTTGGTTAGTAAGCATGTCGGTACCTTCTCCCTATCAGTGACCCTTACGTGTAAAGCTGATAATAATAATTTGGTAGTAACCTCAGTGTACGGCCCGAACGATATGAGCATTCGCCATGACTTTTGGCAAGAACTTACAGACGCTAGAGGCCTCAGGCAAGACCCTTGGATCCTGTGCGGGGGACTTTAATGTTACCAGATTTAGTCACGAGAGGTTAGGTGGTTTAGGCCATATGGGTGCAATGGAAGACTTCTCGAACTTCATTCGACGGTTGGACTTGAATGATCTCCCTCTTTTGGGCAGACGCTTCACGTGGACGAATAAAAGGGATTCCCCCTCCATGGCCAGGCTAGACAGGTTTCTTACCTCCAGTGAATGGGAAGCTCTGTTCCCAAACTCTATCCAGAGAATCTTGCAATCTCTGGTCTCTGACCACGTACCTCTTTTGCTGGATACATGTCTCACTTGGCCAAGATCGCACCGTCGCTTCCGGTTTGAGCGGATGTGGCAAGAAGATCCTTCCTTTGATTCTCTTGTTAGGAGATGGTGGACGCAGTCTCCGACAGACTTCAACTCAGCCAGAAATTTAATTCGCAAACTCAGAGGTCTCCGTTAGAAGATTAGAGGTTGGGAGAGATCCAGCTTCGGTTCTGTTCTTCGCCGTAAACAGCTAACTCTGAGGGTGATCGAGGAATTAGAAGTCAAGGCAGAATCCTCCCCACTAGCGGTCGATAAGAGAGCTTCTCTCTCCTCCTCTAAAGAAGAGCTTCTCGCTATTCTAAGAGCAGAAGAGATTATGTGGAAGCAGCGATCCAGAGATAAATGGATCAGACTGGGTGATCTTAACACGTCATACTTCCATAAGGTGGCGAATGGGAGAAGGAAGAGGAACACCATTCAGCTTCTGAAGGTAGGGGGTCATCAGCTTGAAGGGACGGAGGAGGTGCTCTCTGGTGTTTCTAGCCACTCCAGGACCTACTTCCAGGATCTTTTACATTCAGCAGCCTCTCTTTCTTGGGATAGCTTACCGATCAGGCGGATCCCCCCGTCTGCGGATCTGGACAGGGATTTCTCCCAAGATGAGATTAGGAAAGCTATCTTTGACATGAATGGGGACGGAGCCCCAGGCCCTGATGGGTTCACGATGCACTTATTCAATCGTATTGGGATTGCATATCCAATGATGTTACCAGATTCATACTAGACTTCTTCTCGGGCTCCTCATCCTTGGAAAGCCTAAACTATTCCCTTCTCGTTCTCGTCCCGAAGAAGGCGGAAGCGGATTCTGTGTCGGACTTCTGCCCCATAAGCCTCTCCAACTGCATCTACAAGATCGTTACGAAGCTTCTAGCAAACCGTCTATCCCCATTCATGGACGAGTTGATTAGCAGATCCCAATCGGCTTTCATTAAAGGCCGACTTATTCTGGATAGTGTTGCCTCCATCCAAGAGATCCTTTATCATCTGAAGGAGCACAAGTCCGAAGGGTTAGTTCTTAAGCTTGACTTCGAGAAGGCGTTTGATAGACTGCACTGGGAGTTTGTTCTCTCCACCTTGCGTGCGAAAGGTTTCTCTCCACGGTGGATTCACTGGATTTCTTGCTACTTGTCTGCCTCCAAGCTCTCCTACTCGATTAATGGTGCTTCGGGAGGCCACTTTCGTATGCTGAAAGGCCTTAAGCAAGGATGCCCGCTTTCCCCTTTTCTCTTCATCTTGGCTATTGATGCTTTTGATGCGATTCTGCAAAATACTAACTCGCAAAACCTTATCCGAGGTATTCGAGGTAACGCCTGGTGCATTTCCAACCTTCATTTTGCTGACGACACCATCCTTTTCTGTGAAGCGGAATTAGAGCAGGTGGTTGTCCTGAAAATCATTTTGTATGCGCTTGAATTCTGTTTGGGCCTCCGAATCAACTTCTCCAAGAGTTCGTTGTACTACGTAGGTCCTTCTCAGGAGAAGGGCCTCCTAGCCTCTTCTATGTTGAATTGTAAGCTAGAATCCTTTCCGATGAAGTACCTGGGCATCCCCATCAGCAACAGGAATCTGGGTAGAAACGATTGGCTTAAAGTGGTGGAGAAAGTGAAAGGCCGATTATCCAACTGGAAAGGGAAACTCCTCTCCATGGGAGGACGCTTGACCCTAGTTAATTCGGAGCTATCCCCCATCCTGTCTTATTATTTAGCCTTCTACTTCATTCCGGCCTGGGTTATCAAGAGAATAGATGGGATTCATAGCGCCTTCCTCTGGAAAGGGGTCGGCGAGTCTGCTGGCTCCTACCATCTAGCTAATTGGGGCATCACTTGTAAATCTAAGGATCAGGGCGGCCTAGGAGTTACCAACCTTAAAGACTTTAATCGAGCTCTTCTCGGGAAATGGTGGTGGAGGCTGCAAAATGACCAGGGTGATCACTGGTCGTCTATTATCAGAGAAAGATATTTCAAACGCTTTTCTCCTTCAGGCCAGGAACAGGAAATCAGGCACTCTTTCACCCTTCTAGAAAGGCATTTGCAAGGTTGGGGCCCCCTTCCGCATCAGCACCAGGTTGATACCTGGAAATGGCAAGAATATCAAATTATGGACAGATCATTGGGTCGATGATAATAGCATGGCTTCACTGTTCTTTGATCTCTATAGTCTGGCTTGGGATCCTCAGGCATCAGTTCGCTCCTAGACGGCAGAGTCACTAGCGAGTCGTATCTGGTCGGTTAAATTCAGAAGGACGATTCCGGACACTCTTCAGAGACAACTTGCTGATCTTTATCAGATTTTAGAAGCCTTCACCCTCGGGGGCGGCAAAGACTCTTCACGATGGAAGTGGGACAATTCAGGGGTTTTCTCTGTCAAATCCTTCTACATATTCTTTAATAACGGTGGACTCATTTGCCCTATAGCTAGTCACCTTTGGAAGTAGCCAGCACCCTTAAAGACAAGGATATTCATGTGGCTAGCAATCCGGAAAAAAAAATTTAACTAGGGTGAACCTGAGACGGAGGAATAACCCCAATGTGCTAGATTTGTCCTGGCCCCTTTGCCACGCTCATAAAGAAGATGTCAATCACCTTTTCCTCATATGTCCTTTCTCTCGGAACCTTTGGTCCATGTTGAAACACAGATTCAGCATCAAAGGGCACTCTGCCACCATTCGCTCCCTCTGGACGCTCTGGAGGTCTCGTAGAGTGAAGAAGGAGCTTCGTCCGACTTGGAATCTTCTCACAATTGGTTTATGCTAGAGTGTTCTCGGGCAAGGAAGTTTCGGTCATGGTTTTCTGGTCCAACTTTGTAGCTATGGTTACTAGCTGGTCTTCAGGTTTCTCTGTTAAACTCTCGGGGCGAATCAGCCCCTTCCTTTGTAACCTTTAATTTTTAGTTCTAATAAAGCTTGGGGTATGCTCAACCCCATCCTCTCCTTCTCGGAGAGGAATTGCTCCAAAAAAAAAAGTTCCTTGCTAGAAGTGTAATGCTTATGACAGTCATCACTCGCTTTCTTGTCCTTCGCGGATGTTGTTTCACACAAATTTTTGGTAGTTTTATTCAATTACTATTTACAGCACCTTAGTTTAGTTGAATCTTCTAATTCCTAACCTAGACTACCCCTGAGAATCATATTAAAGACTAAATGACTAGAACTACCATCTAATCCTTTCTAGTTCCTGGATTTTTTAGATCAAATATAAATTCCAGCAAGATATCTTTTAGACATTTTCCGCCTTAATTTCTCATTAAATCCATTTAGGTTTGTAATCACCTTTAGAGTAAATGTGGGTGCCAACTAGCTTAACTGGTAAAGTCTCACGGTGGTTGTATCAGAGACCTGGGTTCGAATCCCGCCTACAATGACTGGTAGGGAGTGAAACCTTAACCTTTCCTCAGATGAGCGCTCAAGGGTTCTTTAAAACAAAAATGAAAAATACAAACCTTGATAGTAAACAGACCTGATAGTACTTTTAGGATGAAAAAACCACACTTATAGCGTATCTAGATCAAACTCGGATCTGACGTGCTTTGAACATTCTAGATTTCTTTTCCATGTTGTCATCAATCCTACAACTAGCCAAGTTCGTCCATTCATGCATTGTAAATTAAAAATATCTATAAGTTTACAATTTATTTTTCATGGCATATTTGGTTCACTGTGAAGCACATGTACGGGGGAGGGGTCGTCGTACGAGTATCGAGTCCCAGTACGTGTAGGGGTAAGGTAATTCCCGTACCCAGTACATACCTGATACATACCCCCCCGATCTTAGGGTTTCGGGCCCCTTTGAGAAAAAATAAAAAAAAAGGGGAGGAGAAGACAAGGAGAAAGGGGAGGAGGAGAAAGAGGAGGAGAAGAAGAGGAGGAAATAATTGTAGCTCGTCGTCGTCCTCGCAGTCCTCTCTCTCTCTCTCTCTCTCTCTCTCACGCGCGCGGCTGTGGTACCCTAACCCTAACCCGATCCCCGCCCACTCTCAGACTCTCCTCTGTTTATCATTTATGTCAAAGGGTTTTTTTGAATTACACCCCCACTTTTATAAAAACTTGACTTTACCCCACAATCCGTGACCTAACAGTGGTAAGCAAACCGTTAAAAGTGGATTTTTTTTATTGAATTACACCCCCACTTTTATGTTGAAATTTGAGTTTCACCCCTACTTTTAACAAGTCGTTCACAGTCAAGTGACGAACTGGGGGGTAAAGTCAAATTTTTAGAAAAGTGGGTGTAATTCAAATTTTGACATAAAAATAAGGGTGCAAGTAAAAAAAAAGTAATAAAAAATAAGGATAATAAAATTTTAATTATACTAAATTTATATAAGTACCTCGTCGTACCCGTACCCTACTTTTTTAAGATTTTGTCATATCGGCGTACCCGTATCCAGGGTTTTAAATCTCAACCAATACCAGTACGTACCGACTGGTACGTACCAATTTTTGCCGGTTCGAAACCGGTACTGCATCCGATCCCGATACATGGCTCGTACCGGTCCGTATCGGCCGGTTCAGGCCGGTACCGACATGTTAACGTTTTTTTTTTGGTTTTTTTCCTCAATCGGTATCGGTCCGTATCAGCCGGTACCGATACATACCGGTTCGGGGCCAACCGATACCGTGATTTTAAACCTTGCCTGTATCATACCCGTACTCGTATTCGTATCCGTAATCGTGCCTCATAGGTGGTTCATCTACCTTTAAATTTTTAGGAACGGCCATAAAATATAAAATTACATAAATGTTCAAAAATTTCAAAAATAGCAAGAGCCATTTAATTTCAAAGTCGTACAATTTCACTATTGTATTCTTCCCTAGTTGTAGTCTAGGAACCCCTAGGCTACATCGACGAGTGAGGGGGGGGGGGGGTTTCTTCGAGCCTAAATGCATGGATTTCGACCAAACCAACCACCAAAGGAGATGACAGTTTGGGATTTTTCTATTTTCCTTCTTTCTCTTTGTCTATCACAGACATGGAATCAAATGTCAACAAATTTCCTATGAAATCAGTGGGTTTTTTTTTAAGGATATGACAAAAATTGTCCAAAATTTCGGAAGTAATAAATTTCGGTCTGAGTCGTCTGACATAATCAATGTTAATCAAAATGGCAAACATTTGACCAAAATCGTTTTTAGGTAATTTTAATGGAAAATTCCATGTTTTCATTAAAAAAAATCCATTTTTCTCAATGAAAAAATCTATCTTCCCTCCATTATGAATCTCCATTTTTTTCATAACAAACAACCAATGGACTAAAATCGGTTGAATTTGGAACAAAATTCAACAAATTTTCACCAAAATCTTTTCTTAAAAAATATAATATTTTCACCAACATTTAACCGAAATTCAACAAAGTTTCTGTTTTTTAATCAACCAAAATCAACATTAAAACCTTAATCACAACCATGGTTTGAAATCTCGATCGATACTGAGTCGTATCGACTGGTACAACTCGGGTTCGGGCTAAACCGAACCGATACAGTACACAAAACCAAGACCTGCTCCGTATCAGTCGATACTTGTTGATATCAGTCCATATCAGCCGAGTTAGATAAGTATTGGCCGATACGACTTGGGTTTGGGTATCTTTTGGGCTTTTCCACCCAAATATGCCCGGGGGGGTTTGGTTGTTTTTGAAGCAAGCCACTCATCCAGAGAGAAGAGAGGAGAGAAAAAGAGAAGAGAAAAGAGAAAAGAGAAAGAATAAGACAGCAAAAGAGGAGAGATAAAAGCAACGGGGAAGAGATTTCCTAATGATCCACACTTCCACCGCCAGTCTGCCACTCACATTAAATACTCATGTAAATAGGTAATGCATATTTTTGATTCATATGGAATTTGATTAATTGATTACAATTTGAGAGAAAGAGCGAACGAGAAGAAGAAAGAGAAAAGAGAAAAGGCAAAAGAAAGATAGCAAGAAGAAATATCATTAACTTCTGTTTCAATGTAGGTGAAAATGGCACACAAATCCAAAGAGATTGATGTTGGCTAGGTTCATTGCAATGCGATTGATGGCAACAAATAGAGGGTTAACTGCAATTACTGCGATCGTCTCGCCAATGGGAGGATTATAACTGAAAGAACGCTTAGTCAGGAAGAAAAGCCAAATTAGTGCATGTGAGCATGTTCCAAAAGAGGTCAAAGAAGAATTTCAAAAAAAATTAAAGAAGAAGATGATGAAGTATGTCGTGGTACCAATCTTTGGGGGTTATGAGCTAGATTGTCAGATCAGGTGAGTCAATTGACAATTTGACATTAAAAGTTAGAATTAAAACTTGAAACTTGAAACCGAAACATTTAGATGATTGTAATAATACATATGCTTGATTATGTAATATATATTTGTTGGATGATTGTATTCATTATTATATTTGTGCTTGATTGCATATTTGGATAATTGTAATAACATTTTTTTAACTTCGCCAATGCCGATCTCCAACCCAGACAGAGGGAAAAGGTTTTTCAATAGCTTGATAAATAAAAAACATAATATTATAACTTAGGAGATAGGAACTTCAATGAGTTAGGTCTCTATTGTCCAACCATACACCTCGGGGAGTGGTGTTTGTGACAGTAGTTGACTGGGCCATCCAAATTCCAGCCATATACCTCAGGAAGTGGTCCTGTGAATCTTGTGGTGATTATTAACTAACCTAAGGCATAGTTACCAAGTCGGAAAATGGGAAAAAAAACGGCAAGGGAAAAAAACGGAAAAATACGATGAAAACGGGAAAAACGGGAAAACATCGGGAAAAAATAAAAAAAACTTAAAAATTATACCAAGTGTATATGTCATTTTCTAACATTAAATAATCAAAACATATAGCATATGAGTTTTCTAAGAAAGAACAAATATATCATAATATTCAGCTTTTCATTGTTTTCAATAGTAAGCTACATAACACATACGAATTAACCGACCCATTCCAATACATCATAAAGGCTAAACTCTAAAGTGACATAAAAGTGTTCCATAGAATCCATACATGATATATCATAATGAACCATCAAAAAAAGACATCAAAATATTTCAAATAAAAAAGAGACATTTAATCCATATCTAAAGCAAGTTCATCTTCAAATCCATTTCTGATTTGTGTAACTTCTGTATAAATTGAAACCATTTTTTTTTTTTGACTGCGGTGAACTATGGAAGATGAGGGAAAGACTGAAGAGAGGGAAACATGGAATCATGGAAAAAAAAGAGAGAATTAGAAGGACTAAAGGATAGAAAAATGCAAACCTAGCAGTGATCGCAGTCGCCGTAGCGCAGGGGATCGTAGTCGCAGGGGATCGCAGGGGCTAGGGGTGATTGCAGTCGCCGTAGCGCAGGGGATCGCAGTCGCAGTCGCAGTCGCCGTCGCGGAGCTCAGTCGCCGTCGCCGATCGCAGTCGCCGGTTTGGGGATCGCAGGGGTCTGAGGGCTCAGTCGCCGTCGCCGATCTCAGTCGCCGTCGCCGTCGCGGAGCTCCGTCGCCATCGCAGTCGAGGGTTTGGGGATCGGGGGTCTGAGGGCTTAGGTTTGGGGATCGCAGGGCCGGTGAGGGTTTGGAATAAAAGACTGAGTCTTTTATTCCACCGAACCCGAACCCGAACCCGAAGGCCCCGAACCCATTTTCCCGAAACTGAACCCGAACCCTGACTCGTTCCTGAACCCGAACCCTGACCCGAACCCATTTTCCCGAAACTGAACCCGAACCCATTTGCCGTACTAAACCCGCATTAAACCCGTTTTCACGTATTAAACGTTTTAAACGCGTATAAAACGCGTAGTCACGTTTTTTTGAAAAAAACGCGTTTTTTTCGCGTTTGCTACGAACCCGGATTAGTACGCGTTCTATACGCGTTTTTTTCAAAAAAAACGAGCGTTTTGGTAACTATGACCTAAGGTCCTAAATCCTAAAACGGTAAAACCCTAAACCGTAACCCCTAAGTAAAACCCTAAAACACTAAACCCTCAAGCACTAAATTCTAGAACCTAAAACCATAAACCCAAAAGCACTAAACCCTAGAACCCCAAAACCATAAACTCGAACCCTAAAACCCTTAAACCATAAACCCTAATCCTAAAAAGTAAAACGCAAACCTAAATATTTATAAAGAATTGTTTTATTTTTTTAGAATTTTTTCTGATTTTTTGAATTTTTATTTCTTTAATTTTTTTGAAAAATAAAACAAACTGGTATCGGTTTCGGTTGGTCGACCATACCGGCCGATACCGATGAGTATCGATGGGTACGACTTGGCCAGAGGCCAGCCGATACCGATACCCGCGTTTTAAACCTTGATCACGGGAAAGGGTCCTCCAAGAGCGGTCCCCCTTCCTTTCAAACGATGCAGCACTAGCCACTAAACACTCCCATTGGGGCCTTTGTAGTTTTTATTTGATTGGGACTTGTCCTCTAAATGGCATCACCATCTGCAAACTACCATTGAATATGGCCTCTAAATGGCACCATTATGCGCAAACCACCACTAGATAACCCGATAAGGATATTGATTGTCATGGGGATTATGGTTAGTGGATATTGATACTATTTTGATAATGCTTTCAATCTCTCTTGGTCTATACTAGATTAAATTTTGGTCTTATAAGACTGCAATAGAACTTTTGAAAAAGATTGACATGCAACACTGTCTTTAGAGTGATTTGTAATATTATAATTACATTGTGCTTATGTTAGGCATCAGTCTTGGGCTCAAAGCGTGCAAGGGGACGTGCTATACTCCCAACTGCTTCAAAACCCCCAAAAATGCCATGTTCAGAATCTTCAAATCGAGGCTTTTTATAAAATTACATATATCAAACAAAAAACTCGCTAGTCCACCTCAAACAACTTTTTGCATGGTTATCTAGATCACCCAAAAGCAAGTGAAACTTCATATTCCAGGTTTGCCGTTCAAATTCAGAAAACATAGTTTACATCAAATATATGGGACTCATCATTAATGAGAGAGCTGGTGGTGGGACCCAGGCGTTAACACCACCAATGCCCACCATTACCAATGGTCTCTCTCATAGACCAACGGCCATTCCAGTAGACCATACACCAAGGGAGTCATCGATTTGAGGTTTTTTCCATAGATGAAACTCGTGTCCCTTCTCTGGTTCTCACGAGTTCGACCCCTACCGAGTGTAGCACCAGTCACTGAAGCTAACAATGTGGGATTGTTGCTTCTGTTAGGGTTGGGGATTTTCCTTCAAGTGCACTACCATGTGAAGCCCACCATCATGCTGCTGGTGAATGATGTCAATACGAGCATGTCAATATGGTTAGTGGATCTAAATAACATTTTGAAGATGCTTTCGACCTCTCTTTATGATACTAGATTATATTTTTGACGTTGTATCGCTACACTATCTTCAGCTATGCAAATGAGTTAGACATGCAACACCACCTTCTGAATCTAGGAACTCTAAACTTTGGTAATACAAATACTAACATATTTCACGTGGCCACAAAAGAACCTTCTGAATACTGACCACTTTGAAATCCACGGTCCGCCATGAACTTGTCGAGCAAATTTTGGAACATTGCACGTACCAGACATGTACTTACTTTCTGCATCAGACTTCTTTTTGTATAGTTATCAAAGTCAATGGCCCAAAAGGAAGTGAGGGCTAACTATTATAGTTTTATATTCTTATTTGAATTCAGAGTATTTTACATCATTTATATAAATTATATTGTGTGATGCATACCTCATTGGAATTAGGCCGATCTGATTAGGTAAGTAGGTAAGACAAGCCACAACTTCAAGGAATCAAATAATGCCAGCCATATCAATATCAAAACAAAAAGATTTTCATCAATGCACTGGCTAATGGCAATCTTGATGCTAACAATCCACAGAACATAATTAAATTTCGCTAAAATTGAAGCAAGATAAAAGCATGTGTACCTTCCCATTGCACCATATGCATTAGCAAGGCACTGGCATGTGTCAATAAAATCCTCATGATGTGGGCCAAACAAGACATACATGATGTCCTTTGCAAGTGCAAGCTTCTTTACGGCTGATTGTGGCTGGCCCATCTCCAAATGCGCCTGCCCCAAATGCTTATAGACAAATCCTATCCCAAAATGTTTCGGCCCAAAACTCTCCTTCAGTCTTCCGACAGCTCTCTCTAAGTAAGGAACGGCCTGCGGGACCCTCCCTGTCAAGAGAAGCAACCACCCAATCCTTGCTGAGATACTACCTTCCAAGTGCCGCTCCTGTGGAAGCTTCTCAAGTATCGCAAGAGTTTTCCTCATCAATATTAAAGCAATCTCAAACTCGTTCATCGTCTCATACAACATCGATATCTCTGCATACGCCTCGGCAACCTTTACTGCCGAGACTGATTTGGTCTTGTCCAGAATACCACAAGACATCTCCAAACACCTCTTCGAGTCCCCAAACTTCTCCTGGCTACACAAGGCCTTTGCCATCGAGACAAGCACGAGTGCTCGATCCTCACTCTCCTTGCCCGTCTGATGGATAGCCCCCTTAAGAGTATTGATCGCCTCATCCAACCTCCCCAGTGCGATCTGTATGTTGGCCGCGTCGATCTCCGCATGGAGCAGTTCGTTCGCCGAGCCCAATCTCTTCAGTATCATCTGCGAGAGCTCGTTTTGCACCAATGCCTCCTCGTTCTCCCCCAACCCAATATAGATGACCCCAAGAAGCCGCCGAATTTGGGCCACCTCCATAGAATCCTGCCCTAACTGAGACTTGTGGACCTCCAGCGCCTTCAAACACAGAGGCAAGGCCTCCTTGAAGTCCAATACCACAGTGTAGGCCTCCGCCAGATCCTTATAGGCATTGCCCAATTCTTGACAATTGGGCTCCAATACTGACATTTTCAGCTCCAAAGACGTGCGGAGATTGAGCAAAGCATCCCTCCTTCTCCCCATCACAGTTTTCGTGTTGGCGAGCTCGACCTGGACTGCAGCACTGATTAGCCTGACGTCGGAATGGGAGTGACCCTCTTGTTCTAACCTACCCACAATCTGCTCGGCCGTGCTCAAGGAATCTAAGCTGTCCTCGAACCTCTGCAGCTTGCAATAGAGTGAACCCATCAAGTGCAGGGCCTTCACGACCGAGAGCGACCGTCCCCCATCTCGTCCTTCTAAGATCTTCAGAGCCCTGAGGGCTAAGCCGAGGGCTTTCTCGAGGTCCTCGGAGCCGGTGGAATCCAGGTGTTGGCCGACCTTTAAGCAATTCAGGCCGAGCTTCGGGTTGTCGTCGCCCATAGAGGCTCCGAGCTCTTCGAAGGCCGTCAGGATTTCCTCTGTTGTGGTCGCGGATTCGAGGGCTTCCTCTGGGTCGGATTCGGCTTCGATCTCTGGATGCTGGGACGGTTGGGGAGAGGGGATCGAAGGGAGGGTTTGGATTGTCCGGCGTGGGGGGCATTTTGGGAACGGGACGGGGTGGGGGTTTCGAGTGGGGGAGGGGTGGGGAGAGTGGGATTTGGAGCGGGGGTTGAGGTGGGGAGGCGATGTGGGAGATGGGTTTTGGGCGGCGAGGTGCGGGACGAGGCGCGTGGAGAGATTTGTGGAGGGGAGGTGGGATTTGGTGAGGTTGGAGAGAAGAGAAGAAGAAGCTCGTCTCATGGCTTTTGTTGCGGGGAAAGGAAGGAGCGGTGCTCGACGAACAGGATTTTAATTTTTGCAACGATACTCAATTTTCTGAGTACTATTTTATATATTTAAATAGTATGTTAAATTACTATGCTGCTGTAATGATTTGATTGTAGTATCTATAGTAATTCATCGTGGTTGTTATATTGTACTCAAATATATCAAATGATACTCAGTACTACAGTGATGTCGATATAGCAATCACGGTGACGTATGTGGGCGCGGAGGGGGTTCCGACGATTGGGAGGAGGGTTTGAGGGGGTTTCAACAAGTGATGAGGGAGAGAAAAATGAAGAGACATAGGTGGGGCGGAATGGGTTTCGATGAGTGGAATGAGGGATTGGAGAAAGTTCTAGTGAATGACAAGGGAGAGGGAAAATAATAGACTATGTGACAGACGATGGTAGGGCAGAATGGGTTCCGACGAGTGGGATGAGAAGCTTAAGGGGGTTCCAGTGACTGGGGTGAGGGGTTATAGCAAGATAAAAAGTAGGAGGAGGGGTTCCGGCGAGTGGGTGGTGTTGGAGCAGATTTCGGCGAGTGAGGAGGGAGAGGAAAAGAAAAAAATAAGGTGTGAGGGGATGGGGGTGGAGGATTTCCAGCAAGATGAGAGCGCATGGGCACAATGGTATATTTATCATTTAAAAAAATCTTCTCATTATAACCCGTTTCAAAATGATCGATGTAGTGTTGAAAAGATAGGAAATGATTAGTTTTTCACCTACTTTGATTTGGTGGACTTATTGTAAACAAACCAATAAAATTGTCCTCTTAGTTAAATTGATTATTTCCTATGACCTAACACCCATTACCCCAACTTTTTTTTCCTTTTTTTTCAAAATATTATATACCCCAACTTTTTTTTTAGATAATCTTCCACATATGCCTAGGATCAAGTTGTCACACCCCGAATTTCAAACTAAGGAGAGAGAATCAAAAACTCGAGGGTTGTCTATATGAAAAGTAAACAAAAACCACATAGTATAACAATAAACCAATAACTAACTCCACTAAACATAATAACCCATGTCTCAAGTCCAATTACATTATTAAGAAAGAACTATACTAAAATAAAAGACAGAAAGAAAACTGCAATTACCACTCCTATCCTCACTAACTCCTACGTCACACTGCTACTCCTACTAGAACTGGAACTGTGGTCGCATTCCTAACGCTCCACCTATGGGTGAGGAAAACTGGGGAAGAGAAAAATAACAAACAACTCCCCCTGAGTACGATTACTCAGTGATCCTAACAAAAACAAGTTGAAGCAATTGTATACAACGATATATTTATATCAACTTTACTTCTACGAAAATCAACAACCAAAGAACGAGTAATTGTAAGATAAGTATTATAAAGGAATTGTAAAAACTACAACCAGAATGCACTAATAATCTAAGTTATGTACTATACTCAATAGTGTCCACTTATTATTTACCTGATACATATTATAATAGACGATTCCCTTATGAGGTGACCCATATCACTTTATGAGAGAACTCATTATCCTACATGTTAAGTTATGAAGAAAATTCCCTTATGAGCGTCTCATTCTGCTTCATGAGAGAAATCCCTAAAGTGAGCGAAATTGAAAATAGAAAGAGAACAGGAAAGAAAAAAAAAAAACAAAAGAAGTGTGAGCACTCTGTTTTTACTATCCCAATGATATTACTATAGCACTAAGAGAGAAAAGAAGCATGGCATATGGTCTCAATTTCACTTCAGAGGGGACCTACTCTATCTTCATGTGCACGAAGAGGGAAAAGAAGCGTGCACAAACAAAGTATTGTACTGCACCCAAGTGGCCAAGTGAGATTTTTCGACTCTCACGGTGGAGCAACTCCAGCCCAACTTACTTTATTTGGAATAGATTTTAATACTGGGCTAACTAAATCTGTCCCCGCTAGGAACTATCATTCTTGTACTTTTCTTTCTTTCTTAGCCCAACCCTTTGGTCCTATCTATTTTATTCAAACTATACTACACTTGGGGGTTCACTACCCTTGTGCGCACACGGACCTCTTACCCGAACCCTGAGTAACTTGTCATGCTATTGCAATGACAAATACCGTGCTATTTGCCATAATATTTTTCTTCCGAGTCATGTAACTTGCCATGACTTATTCCAAATTTAAATTCATAATTTCTTAAAATCAAGAAACTCATGAAGTTCATAAAATCCATCTTTCTAGGCAACTAGTCGTCTGTATAGTCCCAGTGTAAAACATTGTACGGGTGCCATAGGGTACAACCCCAACTAAAAAAGAGATTAACCCTCAGCCAAACCGATACCGTGAACATCACCATGCTAAGGTCCGGGAACATCACCATGTTCCCCACACAACACAGGACATCACCAATCGCGAATAATAAACATAATTCAATATAAGATCTACCTATCGACCTGGCACATCAACACATGTCATGGCCATCACGGCTCCTAACTAAACATGCAATATTTTATAATAAAATATTTATTTAAACTAGTGGCATATAGTACGACTAACCTCTAGAAGTGTGACTGCGACTCTAATGTATCGCTCCACTTCAGGTCCGAGTATGACCAGGAATTCCTAGAGGTAGCCACAGATATGATTAAACACATCTATTAGCTCCCATATATCACATGAATTCTAGAGAGAGAAAATTAGGAAGAGAAAGAGAGTGAAAAGATTAAAGAAAAAGGGAATTTTAGGAACTTAGAGAGATAACAGAGGAAATTATAGATGGGGGATTGGAGGGAGAGGGATCGAGTGCATAATTTATAGAGAGAGGGAGGGTGAGGGGTGATGGGCTCATGGGTTTGCATCACTGAGTTCACAACAGTAAAAATAAGCAACTAGAGGAGGAAAAGCGAGAGAAGTGGAACTGACGTGGACTATCCGGAGGCTTTTGTGGGCTGCATGACAAGAGGCACCATTACTGCATAGTGCAACAATCGGAAGGGGGGAAACGAAGGGCTAAACTGCATTCAAACAGTAATTTGTTGATGTTGATTTTTAGCAACAACATCATAAAGAAAGCAAGGGAAAGAAAAACAACAACTATTATTTACTGTTGATCATAGAGGAACAAAAATACTCAAGAAGGTCTTAAGCCCGTGCTAAGTTCGGCCAAAGTCGGTTCCAATAGATCGGATAAGGAAGGGGTTGCCAGAGTGCAATTTGCAGCCAATGAGGTCTACAAAACTGCAATCGACTGCTGCAAATTTGGGTCGACATGATTCAAATCTGTAGCACTTCGGTTTACAAAGGGGTGGACTTACGTGCTCAACAGGTGGCCGTGTTGGGGTAGAGGGAGAATGAGAAGAGGAAGAATAATAAGGAGAAATTTGTAGCAAACGGAATGAAGAACGGAGGAGACGAGGAGGGGGAGGAAGAAGAAGTAGAGAGGAAGGAGAATAGGGAGAGGGAGGAGGAGGAGGAGGAGATGGGGAGGATTTCTTATCGTAGGAGATCGTCGTCGTTGGGAGGGCTGTCAAGGAGAGAACGTGTAACAATGGTGACAGCTGGAGTGATTGTGAGAAGAGGAGAAAGATGGTATGGTGTTGTTACAAAGGGTGGGAATTAACCCTAATTAGTTTAGAAGAGGGGTATCCCCCCATCGTCCGATATTTTTTTGAACTATTAGGAAGGAAGTCCAAGGCTAACGGGAGAGGGGAAGGATTATCTCTAGCTGATCGGATCAGATTTGGGTTGATTCAGTTCGGATTGGATTCTTAACCCTAATATGGATCGGATCCGAATGCCTATCCGCAATGCAAACTTCGAAAAATCATCTCTTCCAAACCACTTATCGAAAAATATCTCAAAAGTATGCGTTGGAATCGGAGCGACAACGCGCACCTGATGATGCTTGACTTAGGGTCATCATAGGACTTGAACAACAATAGAATTTATGTGATGCCAATGGATAGTCTGCGGTACAACCATAAATAATTTTCTACCCGTAGCTCGAATCGACAAGTACGAATAGCCTTGTGTGGAACTCGCAAGAACGAATAATACTATGATACGATGATGAATAAAACCAGACAATTTTCTTAAACTTTTCATTAAATCGAATAAAATTATTCGTAAATAGTAAAAGTAAAGAAAACTCAACATTTTAATTATCAGAATTATCCAAGTCATTACAACTAGGGGTTTCAATGCATAAAAAACCTTGACGGTCCGGCTCAAAAGATCGGAGACAGCAGAAACGCTGCATTCTCGCCCAGGAGCACGTGGCAGTGGATCGATAGAGATCGGTTGTCACGCTGTTGGTGCTCCCGCCAAATCCTTTCCCGCCAAAACGGTATCGTTTCCCACTTTATATAGCTCATTTATCCCCCCCTCTTCTCCTCTGCAACCCCGCCCTCGTCTCGCTCCATCTTCCATCTCTATCGCCCAAATCGGAACAATGGAATCCGAAATGGGATTCCTGACCTCGTCTCAGAGATCGACAGAGAAGCCCTCTCCCCCGATCAAATCCTCACCCATGGCGGCCGATCCGTCACTGGTGAAGGCCACACCCTCGGATCGGA
The DNA here is from genome assembly GCA_947650365.1 of Chamaelirium japonicum. Taxonomy (NCBI): domain Eukaryota; kingdom Viridiplantae; phylum Streptophyta; class Magnoliopsida; order Liliales; family Melanthiaceae; genus Chamaelirium; species Chamaelirium japonicum. The sequence continues at coordinate 35,890,438 of OX393550.1, read as the reverse complement.
TCGCGACGCCGGAGAAGCGGATCCAGTTGCCACGGCGGGCCAGGAAACGGAGCGTGGCCTTCTCGGTGAGGGAGGTGAAGAAGATTGCTCTCACACTTCAAAGACCCGGCAAAGAGTCCACAGATAGGCCGGATCTTGCTAGACCCGATGATCCCCTTTTATCCACGGAGGAGAAACTCCGTACCGACTCCGGATCTGATTCGATCTCCAAGGCCTTGAAGGCTAAAACCCCTGCCAAGCTCCCGGAAAAGTAAGATCCCTAATCCCTTGATTAGAAATTTATGGTCTTCATGGCCTTTCAAGGATAGGGTAAACATGGTAGTAGAAAAAAATCCAATCTTTGGATGTTTTTAATGTTCAGGTTTGAGATACTGGTAGAGTTTTTTAATTCCATGGAGAGCTCGATTCGATTGCTTCGGTTGAAGGGATCGATGTCTACATTCCCTAATATCTGCACCAGTATTCAGCATCTGACCGAGCGGTACCACTTCTCTTCAAATTCCTCAGTTCAGATACTTGAGGGAATTTAGTTTCAGTTGGTTTAACTTCTCAAAAAAAAAAACTCTTTTTTGTGATTTTAATAGGAGGTTCACTTACGGGCATCTAGCGCAACTGAAGCACATTCTGCCCGAAGTGATTTCGATTAAGAAAGTGATCGTGCTTGATGAGACTACTTGCTGTATGAAGCCAGAGCTTCAGATTGCTCTGCAGACCGGTACGATAGGGGACGGCATGAAGCAAAAAGAAGGAAGTGGGTTTTCGTTCTTGAGGAGGGTTTTCAGGGAAAGGATATCCGATTTCTCAAATAAGCACCCGGAGGTACTTAGGGATGCATTTTGTTCTTGGTAGATTCAAATTATTCCTAGCAATAAAGATTCATACCCTATGTGATGTATATTTGTCTTTATTGCTGATGATTAAGCATTGGAATTTTAATATCCTCATCGAGCACTTGAACTTTCTTATGATTGGTAGACGCTATTGGATTTGTCTACACATTTACATAGTACCACCAAGGGTTGAAAAATCTAGATATTTTGTGAAATTTCCGAAATGTCTCGTTTTTCCGGGATACACCGAGATTTCCGGGGTTTGTGCAGCTGTCCGGAAATACCCATGATATTTTGCAAAATTTTGCTGAAATGTCTCGGTTTTTCAGGATTCCGATTTGCATCAGAAATTCTAATTCCTGTGGTACCACCAAGGGTGTCTTAGCAACAATGTAGAAATTGTTTGATACCCTCTCGTCCCAAAACCTGGTCGTAATCTCAGGTCAACAGAGGGTATAGGAAGACACCACCGCCCATCTCCCTAGCTGATGTGGGACTAACCCAACATAAATTGGGTGAATTTTGGGGCTCTTGTGTGGAATTCTCGAGTTGAGAAAACATAGGCTCTTGTTATTCCTATAAAAGCAGTCCAGATATTGTGTATTATTCTACAAGCAACATTCCATCAGATACGTGTATGTAGTGGGTTTCTCCTTTATTTTTTTTTGCTGTTTTGGTTTCTCGTTGTTTGTTATTTGATGAAATTTATCTTGTTAACCCCTAGTTCTGCCTACCAGGGAGGTCCAGCTCCCTAGCTGATGTGGGACTAACCCAACAGAAATTGGGTGAATTTTGGGGCTTGCGTGGAATTCTCGAGTTGAAAGAACATAGGCTCTTGTTATTTCCTATAAAAACAGTCAAGATATTGTGTGTTATTCTACAAGCAACATTCCATCAGATACTTATATGTAGTTGGCTTCTCCTTTTTTTAAAATTTTTTTTTTTCTGTTTTGGTTTCTCGTAGTTTGTTATTTGATGAAATGTATCTTGTTAATCCCTAGTTCTGCCTACCAGGGAGATGATGTCCCGGAGGAGACACTACCGCATCCATTCAATCAAACAAAATCAAGCTTGGTTTCAAACATGGAGAGAGAGCCAACAAACTTGATGCATGCTGCGCCATTATCAAATTTCCTCACTAATCAGCAGTTAGTTGGGCCTTCTCACATGCCTGTATCATTCCGAAGACGGTTTTCACAGAATTCTCACATCCCCGATGAAGAAAGAACTTCTCTCGAATGCCTTCACAAAGCATCTCCTAAAGACGTTCATCATATTTCTGCAGTTCCACATAGTATATCTACTTCAACACCACCCATTCAAAAGAAATCGCTGCTCGGCTCCCCCATTCCATTACCCTCATTAAGCCGATCACGGACTCAGGAAGAGGAAACTAAGAATTTGGCAATGGCTGAAGATTGTCCTCCAGAAGAGTTGAGAGGTCTAAAGGGAACCCCAGCCAAACTCATTTCTACTCCAGCAAAGCTAATGACTAGTACGCCGGAATTACAAATGCCAAGGAGGTATCGACCGACCATGGCTTATGATTCACCAGAAATACAAACGCCAAAGAGGTATCGCCCGACCTTGACTTATGATTCACCACAACCAAAGAAGTTAGACAGGAGATCAACTCGGACCAAGCTATTTACAACTCCTAAGAAGAATGAAAAAACAGATGATGAAGAGAGTGGGACCAGACGTTCGTTGGTTGATAAAGATGGCATCGGCTTTCTCCCAGAAAATCTCTTGAGATCGGTAAATCCCCTTGCCAACTTGTAGTCAGGGTTTTGAATGTCGATTTCGGTGAGTCAAAAAGGAAATTTGTAACATTTCTGTTAAATGTCAGTGGAAATTTTGTAGTTTTAAAGGAAAGATTTCGGTGGAAATTCATCGAATTTCAATCAAATTTCAATCAATTTCCAGTCAAATTTTGGTAAAAAGTTGTATGTTATGAACAAATTGGAATGGAGGGAAAAAATGGAATTTCTCACTGAAAAAGATGAAATTATTTACCTAAAAGCTGATTTATTAGCGAAATTGTTCGAGAATGTCGGATTTTGGTCAAATGTCGGTATACGTTTTGTTTTGTCGGACAAAAATTTTGTACTATCAAAATTTCAGACAATTTCTACGTCAGATCCATTAAAAAAAAAGACATTTCGATGTTTTCGTAGAAACTTATCGACATTGGATTGCATGTTTGTAGTATTTTTTATGTGGTGCTTTATAACACATTTATTGAAAGAGTAGTTGCTGCTGTTCATTTTTTTTTTCTGTCTTGTTACGCTTGTCTCCTTTGTCTATTCCTTTGAATTAATACTAACACAGCCATTATTAGTTCAGTAATGCTATTACATAGTTTGTTGACTAACAAGTCTGAATCTGATACTCCAGACTTGTTAATAATGCATGATCTGCTAAGGTTCTCTCTTTATTGATCTGACAACATTTCATGCCAAACTTACCAAATGTCCCAGTCTAATTATAATACGAGGCATTATTTGCTTCTAATTTCTGGCATTACTTCTATGTTTTTTGAACATGCATAAATAAATATTTCCATATACATCTCTTTGCATAATTCTACAAGTTTACGGAAAGTTATGTACTTGACTTAATACGTACCTATTTTATTTACATGAACTATCAGTGGAGTAGAATGAAGACTTAACCATAATACCTCTTTGTAGATAAGGGAGAAGGAGAGAAAAGTATTGGAGGAGAGGCAAGCCGGTGTTGCTGAAGAAAACAGGCGGCAGAAGTTGATATCAAGCTTGCATAACATCTTTGACATGATTCTTCTTATATTTCAGTCAAGGCAGAGCTCTATCATGACAAAGCAACAGCTTGTTCACAAGATAATTACAAGTCATTGTAGAATAGTTGATAGATGTAAGGCCAGTTCATCTGCTAAGGATGGTTTTTAACTACTCATATTCAACCATGGACAGTTCTATGAGCTAAGTCCTATGTGCTTGGATCTGCAGGTGAAGTTGAAGAACAGTTGATGTTATTGCAAGAACTGGTTCCAGATTGGATCTCTGAAAAGGTGGCATCCAGTGGAGACATTCTTTATTGGTGAGCTTTATGAATCCCTATTTATATATAACTTTTTTTTTTACAATCCTTAACTTTGTATGCGTATGTTGATATGCTGTGCTTTTTTTTACTGTTGGTCTAGTGTAGGTGTCATTTCATAGTTTGATATGGTTTTTTACGGGTGGCTTTCAACGTAATATCAACCCTTAACCTTTCTCATCCAGGTGTATGATAAAAGCAAATCAAACAACATAAGATGGACACACCACAAGAACACAAGATTTACATGGAAAACCCCCTCCAATATTGAGGGATAAAACTACAAGCAAATCAAGAAAAAGGTCCATCTGAAAGTATAAATAAAATGTCTTTTTTTCCTAGGCCTCTTAACCAAGGCTTGACATAATACAATAAGAAAATTGGAAAATACAATCGTACCTTACAAATTTCAAGATTCCTTTAAAGTCACCAACTGAGGAGTGAGGACCTTCCAAAGCTTCTTGGAAATGAATCCATTATCCATAGATAAGGCTGACATTGATGCCTTGTGAAAATCACCAAGGAAAACCTCTCCAAAACCTCACTCGCCAGCAACCAAGAAGCACCAAATGAACTCTAACCTCCTTCCCCTTTTCTCACATCTATATATACTATAATAGAGGGCGGATGGAGAGAGAGAGTGTCCCATGCACGTGGCACCCTACTCCCCCTAGATAACTCTATTCGTAGGCTTTTCTTTCTTCTGATTTTCCCATGTAGCCGGTGGCTTGGAATTGGTGTCTGATGGCATAGATCTTCCCACAAAGGGCGTAGTTGGATCCAGTGTGATTCACCTAGGGTGATTGCCATCAAACGGCTGTGATTTCGTCTGTCCGTAAATCCAAGAGGCTCGCGATTCCTGGATGTATCGTTTTTTCCCATATCCTTGCGGGGTATGTGGTGTAAACTTTTCTTCTTTTGATCCTCCTGATTGTATTGGTTCTCTTCATCTTCTTTTTGAAGAGAGCCAAGGGACTTATTTGATGAATGAAATCAATAGAAATACTTTGACAACTCCTATCCATCTACCTGATGTGGTACCTGGTGAACACAATAATCAGGTGCATCAAGTGGATGGGTAGTAGCTTTGTTATCGAAAACTCTGATTTTTTTAATAAGTCGTGATTAAAACTCAACTTATTCAGTAAATGTTTGCTATGCGACTCTTTCCTGTTTTTTTGGAAAAGTATGACCTTGTGAAAAATCATGATTTTCGATGTTAATCCCTACTTTTGGTTTTAATCCTCATTAATCACGTTTAAATTCTGTAATGTATTACTCAAAAACCTGGCGAAACATCTACATATAAATAAAATTTTAAATTCTATCATTTGTTTCCCTACTCTTTTCAAACTTTGTCGATTTTTTCCAGACTTTTTTTACTTCTCTCCAAGCTGATTTTTTCCTGACTTCCAATTTGGTAACTATGTGTAGTAGATGTTAGGGTATCCTTGTTTTTTTTTTTATAAAAAGAACAATACCTCGCACCAACCCGGTGTTGGAGCGCGCAGCGCCAACCCCCTCTGTGAACCGTTGGATGAATGTCACCAGTGACATTCAGCCGTTCAGAGTTCTTACAGAATGTCACTAGTGACATTCACATGGGCTGAATGTCACTAGTGATATTCCGAACGGCTGACTCCATCCTCTAACAGTCACTAGTGACATTCATCAACGGTTCACGGAGGGAGTTGGTGCCGCACGCGCCAACACCGGTTGGTGCGAAGTACTGTTCAAAGAAAAAAGCCTCTTAACTCGAGAGGACATAGAGGCACATCAGCCCTCTCATCCACCAACACCCTAGGCATAAAGGTGTGACAAATGGTTTGGCTAAGTACCATCACACCAAATCATAACCAAGAGAGGCTACATGCTTGGGCTCATTTTTTGTGCAAATCCAAACCAAGCAGGCTTCACCTCATGAGGAGGGAACCCCAACATGCTCTGAGGCCTAATATATTCTTCTACAAATCATAATGTTTATCGCATCAAAGGGGTTATTCTGAAACTTTCGAGTGAACTTTACTGAATCTTGTTGGTAAGGTTTTCATAAAATATACCGTCGGCTGTTAGGCTGTTCATTTCAAAGATAAATGCCATTTTACGCCAATACTGATACACTATAATGTAATGTTTTCTTCAGTGTCAATAAGATGTCAAGCCCCGAAGAGATTCGACAAAGACTCGTAGAAGCCGAGTAAAGAGGCTTCTTATAATCTGGTGGGCCTTAGCACTTTGTTAGGGCATCTTATGCATGTTCTGAGGCCATTATCAGCAAGACAAGTCCTTCGGTAAGCGCGCAAGGAGTGCAAGGTGGAAATTTTTTGAAGCAGAAATTCCTTCTGTGCTCAGTTACATGATGATTAGTTATTTATTCACCCCCTTTGTATTGGGTGTTGTATTTTTACCCCCTTTGCTTACTGGAAGCAAGCGTTGATGGAAGCTTTCTACCAAGCATTTAATGGCTGTAAAAATCTCTCCGAGTTTTCTATTGTTGCTTCTTGAGCATTACTTGGTTGAAATTTTTTTTTTCCCACTAATGAGTAGACATTCCTGTTTGAGTAACAAACGCAATCTATATATTTCAGTAACAATCTGGATGCAATAGTTCATTTATACTCCTGATAACATTTTATTATGAATGTATTCATTGCGGCTGTTTTGAGTGGATTGTGAGGTACTGGTTTTAATAGTTTCTGCCGAGTGCTTGCCTCCTGTGATATTATATTGGTGTGTGTTCTCTCTCTATATAAGTGGTATTATATTGGTGCGTGTTCTCTCTCTACATAAGGAGAGGTAGTGTTACGAATATCCATACAATGAGTATTCTCTCTGAAACCTAGTTTCGCTCTTCCTCTCACTAGTAATAGCTTGAATCTCGACGTACCTTGGGGCAAATCAATTCAAACTTAGGATAATTTCATGCCCTTGTTTTACTAATTTTTCGAACCGTAAGATTTGGAAAAGAAATTAAGATATATTTTATTCCATAGGAACACTATATATAACCAATGTACACGGAAAACGATCACCACCAGATAATATGGGACTAAAAGAAATGAAAATACACAAGGCCATAAAAGAAAATAAACCTACATCAAACACACGGACGAAGAAAGAACAAATCGGCTAGCGATCTGCAAGCGATTTGTTCTTTCTGCTCCAGATCCACTTTGTTCTATTTGAGTCGGTGAGTGGCTGTAGTAAACATATCAGTTCCAAAACCGAGCTCTGTAGCTCTGGAGTTTGCGAGGAACAATAGGCTTGATGAATTCGGGGTTTGGATCTGGTGTCGACTCTGCGCAATTTATAGGGCTCGGAGGATCACTGGGGCTCCTTGTAGGTTGTCAGACTCTGTGCTGTCCTTGTGGGATCCATGTGGACTACTGGGCTCCGAGCTGTCCTCGTGGGCCCCTCATAGGCTGTATATTGTGGGTTTGTGAATGCCTTAGTCAAATTTTGCTCCTACAAGAGCCACGGGTAGGGATGATGTGGGTCAGCACGGGTCTCTCGAGGAGCGGGGGATCATGATTGTCATTTTAGCGCGCATTGGCTCGCGACTATAGTTGGCAATATCGCTAAATTAGATAGGTCATTCTCCATCGTGTGCGACGGCTACTAATTTTTGAGGATGGTGGGTGGAGTTAACTTGCTCAAAGGAAGGGGAACAACTGCAAAGACTTCTTGTATAAAAGGATGGCGCAAGCTTATGTAAAAGGAGCATCCTGAGCAGCTAAACCCTAATAGGCTATATCTTCCTTTTGTCTAGTGCCCACAACTAGAGGTGTGGTGAGACAACCGAATAATGCCATCATCGATGCTAACCGTAGTCACCGCGATCCTCAACCAACGCGGTTATTTTTATACTGTCACCATGCTGTGGAACTTGTTGGAGATCGTTGGGAGGTGGTTGGAAGTTTACTTTCTTTTCCTTTGTTTCGTCGGAGTGTCTATAAATTTTATAAAAGAAAATTTTATTTAATGTTAGGGGCATTTTTATCACAAATGAGTAAAATATGAATGTGTGAGTAGTTTCACGCGTTTTATTGGTTATATATATAGTATGTTATGTTTGTTCGTGATAATTATGAGTATACTATCAACAAAACTGACTCATCAACAAAAAGGAACGTGATAAATCTAATCGTCTAACAAAATACAATGAACAAATGGGAAGAGAAAGTGTTGGTCAGGATGTATCATGTAGGGGCGAGTGCACTCACCAAGGAGAAGGAGAAAAAAACATTTGATTTGGATTTTTTTTTTGTAAAAAAATATATATATGTGGGGTTCTTTGTAAAAAAATGGGAATACATTTGATATTAATCGTTCACGCGTTTTGCCATTGTGGTTAAATTCCTCAGGTCTAATCGGGAAGTGCCATATGGCCCACTCCCTCTCTCTCTCTCTCTCTCTCTCTCTCTCTCTCTCTCTCTCTCTCTCTCTCTCTCTCTCTCTCTCTCTCTCTCTCTCTCTCTCTCTCTCGGAATGAGCCATGTGTACTATCTCTTTTCTCCCTGTGTTCTCTCTCCTACTTAATTCTCGTTCTTCTATCCACTCAGATCCCTTGATTCACGGTGGCAACAATCAAAGGATGATGTGATTCACAGTGGTCCCCATACATCAATTGGATGTTGTGGTATAAAATTTGGCTAAGGCATTCACATGCCCACAACGCAGTATATAGCCCAAGTGTGGCCTACGAGGATATCTCGTGGCTCAACATACTACAATGGGCCCATAAGGTCAGCTCGGGGGTTCGACAACCTCTGAGGGGGCGAGGAAGATAGCTTAGGACCCGGCCTGCCTACAGAAACCGCCCCTGGAGCCAGGTAACTTCTAGACTCTATAAATAGCAGAGTCGACACCAGATCCAGAATCAAAATCAGTCACCTTATTGTTCCATGCGAATTCCAGAGTTGCAGAAATCAGTTTTGAAACTAATAGGTTTTCTACAATCTCTTATGAAGAACATAGTGGATTTCGGATCTTATCCCGATGTTCTCCTCTCCCCCATCTTCTTTTCTTTGTTAACTTGTAAAACTCTTTCTTGATATGTCGAGGAGTAGCTCTATCTTTTTTTAGAGATAATAGATTTGAGGCTGTGCCTTATTGAACGAAAACATAGACTACGACCGAACTTTGATACAAAATCAACAGATATATATAGACCCACCATGAATCACACCGTCCTCTCTCGTATCCCCCCGACGTAGTCTCTTTCTCTCTCTCTGGAGTCGAGATGCTGGGCATCTGATCACATCTATCCGTTAATCCCAATGTACGTACCCCTACCCACCCCTAGCCCCACAGTCGTCCTTTGTGTTGTTTTATTCAAGTTGTTTTTTGGTTAATTTTCATGATTTTTTTAAAAAATTCTGATGTCAATTTAAAATTTTTACGGTGGCAACCGAAGCATGTTAATACCAGACATTGTTCGGATGTGTGTTGCAGTCGAAGACGGCCATCCGAGTGCCGATAGGCACGGGTGTAAATAGTAAAAGTTACATTTCGAAAGTTGTACTAAGTTTGGACAATAAAACAAACTTCGTGGTTATTTGGGGAAACCCTCCCGCAGGCCGAGCGACGCACAGCCGATGGACTTGGGCCTGACTTGGGCCCATTCATTACTTCACCCGACCTGCTGCCCCGACTCCGGCACCGTAGATCGAAGAAGAGAAGGGAATCACAGTGTGGAGCCGCGACAGAGGGGGCGATGAAGATCATGGTAGCCGTCAAGCGGGTCGTCGATTACGCCGTCAAGGTCCGAGTAAAGCCGGACAAGGTAAACCCCCCTCCCACCTTCGATCAGTCACCGTTCATCTGTCATCCGATGGTGGTAATGCTGTCTGCCTTTCGCCGGCGCCGCCGACCAGAGCGGGGTGGAGACCAGCAACGTCAAGATGTCGATGAATCCCTTCTGCGAGATCGCCCTGGAGGAGGCCCTCCGCATCAGGGAGTCCGGCGCCGCCTCCGAGGTCGTCGCCGTGTCCGTCGGACCCGCGCAGTGCGCCGACACCCTCCGGACCGCCCTCGCCATGGGGGCCGATCGTGCCATCCACGTCGATTCGGGGCCGGCAGCGGCGACGGTGCACCCGCTCTCCGTGGCCAAGATACTCCGAGCCCTTGCCAAAATAGAGCTGCCCGGTCTCTTGATTCTTGGCAAGCAGGTACCGATCTCCGCTTCTCTTGCCTCGTCTGAATTCTTGGTGTTTTTGGAATCTGGGTTGTGTTTGGTTTTGTAGGATTGAATTAGTGTGTTCTAGAGATTTGAAGTTAGGTCATTGGGATGTGGGAGTCTGGGAGATGAGAGGATTGAGTGTTTGGCTACTATAATGAGAATTTTTTTGGAGCCCGTTGCTCCAACAGCTGTTAGAACCAAGTGAATAAGTTATCTGCCGATCCCCAGGGCCGGATCAGATCGTGGTGGAAGAAATCTAGGTTATCTGCTGATCGAATTGGAGATGTACAGAGGGAGATAGGGCTGGGATCGTGAAGGTAATGGCGATCTGTTCTTATGGTGATCTTGTTATCGTACCGACCTTTGCCATGCAGCCATGCAGGCTGATCTCGCCGCTCGCATGGCAGGTCACCAAAACCCTAATAAAAATCGGATTTTTTTGTGGGTTCTATGGGGGAGGGGGAGATCGCATAGGGCTGTTTCTTTTGCCCTGGGTTCTCCTCCCATTTTGTGTGTCGCCTTGCTTTCCTTTCTCGCTTCTCTCTCTATGCCGCCAAAGCATGGCTGTGAGATCCAGAACAAGAGTTCTGAGGCAGCACTGAGAATCTCTCTCTCTGCAATTAGTGAATTTCTATTCTTGGTTTAGGAAAGGAATTACTACGCGTGATGCATCTATGATACATAGGATCAGGGCAGTGATTGGGTCTCTGGATCATCAATTCTGTCTTCAGTTTTTCCTTAGCCCTGTTTGATAAACGCTGAAATGGGATCTGCGGACCTGCGTTTCAACGTTTTATCAAATTCAGTATGTTTGATAATGCTGAAGAGGTTTCACACTGACCCGCTTGTCATCAAAATCGTGGAAAAATCTTATTCTAACCCAAGGCTCAGATGCATATTTCAGTGAAATCAACTGCAGTGACCGATGTTTCAGCGAAATAGCCATCCATTCGGATTTCCATTTTCGTGTTATCAAACAAGGGCTTAGTGTCTTTGTATGAAATTGAAGAGGTATAAAGTTGTAAACACTGAAAAAATCAGTCCTGCAATCATGTTTCCTTGTATACATGAAAATCTCTTATAAAGGAAAGAAACCCATGTGCCTATTAAGACATAGGTTAAACTTTTAAGCTTCTTGTGAACTTAAATCCAAGGGCAGAGCACAATTTGGGAGATCAGTTGTTGGAGCCTGTTGCTCCAATAGCTGTTGGAACCAAGTATTGTTCAATAATCAATATTTAATTATCATCAATGCTAATTCCAAAATAACATAAAATTCTCAACTGCCATTTAAATCTTTAATTACTGAATTTAATCGGAATATTTAAATCTTTACACTAGATCTTGTTTCCTGTGTCTTTCCTGCATCATATACCATCCAAAAAGAGCCCACATTTACCATTAATTGTTTTATGGGAGTTCTAATGTCACCTTGATTTGTTAAAGGCTTGTTAGGGCCATTACGTAGAGGTGTGCTTAAGTTTACAGATTGCAGGCCATATGTAGGTTAATTATTTATGAGTTTAATTATATCTGTCTTCAGTGGTCTCCAAGCTGTTCTTTCTTTTTGCTCCATAGTCTAGACCCATCAGGTTAATTTTTGCAGACCCCCTATCTTGGGCTATATCAAAGTAGCATTCTTGCATCATGTATTATGGTTTCTTTGATGACCATCCTTTTGGGATTTGCAACCCGAAGAGGAGCAATGTACTTCTTCAGTTCTTCTGATATTTTGGAGTCTTTTATGGTACAAAAGATGACTTGAATGGATACTTGTTTGCATCAGATGATTTATATTCTTAGTTTTTCTAATAAATTCAATCAATTAAGTGAGGACATGTCAGAAGATCTTGATTTATTAGATGTGATCTTTAAAGATATCGAAGATTAGACTCTCAGAAGGCCAGAAAATCTGAAGCGTAGGATGAAAAGATCTAATCCTCATTGTACAACCCCAAAGTATTCTTTAGAAGATCTTGATGTTTGAGTGAAGTCTATATTTCTTTTATGATCATGATTATGTCCAAGAAATATGAACAATGTTATGTCTACATTTTCTTGGAGCATCACTACCATCCAATGATTTAAGTATCGTTATCGTTGTCATTATCGCCAAGTGTCCTTTGGGAAAAATCAGGGATTTATCGCCATTATCGCTAAAAATTGGTGAAAAGATGTGAAAATGGACAAAAAATATATTTTTTGGGGGTATTTTTTTAATATCCATTTAGGATGTAAATGTACACCATTATGGCCGAAAATATATAAAAAACAATCATTTATTCCAAGGGACACTCAATTGAGTCTCTATAGATGAGTGTGCGAACTGTCTGATACTTTCTGTAAACTGTTAAATACTTTTCAACGCTGTGAATTAAACCACAATAAGATAACAAACAATATGAAACATGATTAACGTCTTATATAGTAATATATTTTTTAATGCTAAATTTTTAAAAATTTGGTTAGCATGTAGATCAAATGTCTAGTAGTGACATACTAAAATTTTATTGGGTTTAAATAGATGAAAAACCCATAAATACATAAATCCCAATTGATTTCATATTATTACATGATAAACATATTGAATCGTGTCAAACTTGATGCATAGCATGTGTATCTTCTGATTTTGTTGAAGATCTTAAGAGTAATAAAAAAAGGGATTTACAAAAATATCTCAACTTTGAATCTTTGAAAAATCTTTAAATCCATGAAGAAAAGTCTCAGATACATAAATAACAAGTTATGGTGGCCTTATATTTGGTTTAGAAATCCAAATCCAAAATAAAATGAAAGAAAATAGAGGAAAATCCCTCTTAGGGTGAAATTTGGTGATATATCTGCGAAACCGGGGGACTTTTTTTTCCATTTTTCAGAATTTTATATGGGTTGTACCCCAATATATCGACGACAATGGGGATAAATTAGTGATGTCGGTGATAAATTAGGAATTTCGGTGATATATCATTGATAACCGGAGGATAAATCCCTGATATCGTGTAAAAAGGGGAATTTGGGTGGTTTCGTATCCCCTCCTTGGGATAAGGGGGAAAATCAGGGATATATCGCCATTTATCGGGTATATTTAAAACCATGATGTCATCCATAGTTTGATCAGGAGGGAAGAAATCAATATGAATGATGATTTTCCTTTATAATTTGATGGACTTTTCACAGTACACATGTTCTTGGCTTCCAGAACAAGGTCTTGAGATCAAATTGTTAATATCGCAATTTGGAGTTTATGGAAATGCTGGAGTAGTTCTTAACTTCGAACAATAGCAGGTTTGATAATGCCTTCTTTAATGGTTGATTAATTTAATAATGATAGTGAGTTTTGTAAGTGGCCGAGTTGTATCACTAATCTGATTTGAGAAGTCTTTGTTTGTATTTGGGATAAATTCTATTAGAAAAGAGTGGTAACAAATAATGAATTAATTGTCATTAGGCTCCGTTTGGTTCACTGGATTGGAATGATTGAGAATATGAACGGGAATGGAAGGCAAAAAAGTGGGAAATGGTCATTCCCATTCTCTTATCTGGTAGTGGGAGGGAGGGAGGGACTAATGCCCAAGAAAGAAATGGTCATTCCATTCTAGCGTTTGGTAATGCCGGAATGAAATTGTTATAAAACGTAATAGTTTGAACTTTCTAAAATATCCTTAACCTAGTTGGCATGTACTAGCATTCTAGACGACAACGCTGCATGTGAATAGCAGTGGAGGCCGATGGAGTTGGCAGTTGAGCGATAACCCGACGATGTGGCGGCCGACAACAGTGACAAAATCAATAGTCGCCGACGGTAATGGCTGACGGAATTGGCGGTAGTGACGGTGATGGTGGTGGTTGGTAGTGGTGAATATTGATGATGCCAGTTGCGATGGTTCCCAATGGTGGCGGTGGTGGTAGTTGGCGATGGTGGCAGCTGACGGTGGTGGCCGACGATGGTGATTGCGGTGGTGGTGATTGGAGAGATGGGGGGAAGGGTAAATATTGTTAATTTGCTTGGGGCCTACTATCTAATTCTTGGAGGAATGGGATGGCATTCCTCACTCCCTCGGAAGGAATACTAGTCCCCGTCTTTAAGTGTAATGGAATCAATAATTCTATTACCATGTTCGAACCAAACAAGTTTTTGAACCATGGGAATGTAATGGTGATTCCATTTCCATACCTGATCCATCGAGCCAAATGCAATCTTACATAGTATTTAGGCTATTCCACTTGCTTGGTTGCAAACTTGCAATCACTTGTACACGTTTGGATCCATTGTGATGAATTGCTATTGAGCATTGTTATTCTTTTACTATTGATCAATTCTCAAGTTCATCATCCTAGGTTGATTTTACCCTCATCTGTTTGTTTTATCTTCTTTTGTTTAACATGTGACACTAACATCAGCAGAGCTCTATCCCGGGCTGTATCGCAAACTTTACCTTCTCCTATATTGTCAAAACTGGTTTTAACTAGCGTTTTATCTTTTATGAAGTTTGATTGGATGGCAGGTTCATTTTCAATTTCTTTTCCTCTGTTTCATTTATTGTCACTCTACAGTTTTTTATACTCCTGATTGTATGTCCATATCATGAGATTATTTAAGATTTGTATCGCTAGCTGATGTATTCTTTTATTGTATTTTCTTGGTGGCCTTTGGTATAATGAGTTTCTCTGATATTCATAGTATATTTTTCCTTTGTAGTTTGTAGATAGGAATATTGTTCTTTTACTGTCTTTTTCTGGGCATTCCTCCATGCCATTTTTACTTATTGTTACTTTCTGCTGTTTCTTTACAGGCTATTGATGATGACTGCAACCAAACAGGACAAATGGTTGCTGGTTTGCTTAAATGGCGACAAGGAACCTTTGCCTCAAAGGTTAGATAGTGTATACAAAGTTTGTAGAATAAGTTGGAGTTTTGAAACTTGCAACATCAAGCCATATTGTTTAAGGATACAAAATTCTTGATGTAACATTAAGTGAAAGTTTTACGCACAATAATTGAAGAGAATTCTTAACTTTGTGTTTCATTAGAAATATCAAAAGTATCAATTACCCTTTCGACAAATGTATGACTTCATAAAATTTGAACTAAATTCCAACAATCCATGTCGATCTTCCTGAACTCTTTTTGAAAACTTGCCTAAACATTTAAACACCGATACTTGGGTTACACTTTATTGCTTTAATCATCTCAAGTTTTATTATTTTCACATTAATTTGTTACACTTTCTAATTCATCTTTACTGGAGAGGCATTGAGGAGTTTGTGTTTTAACATTGGTTCCTCTGCCATGATGCAAGTTTAGACGTCTTAATTTTTGTTTATCCTGTCTCTTGTTCCCCGACATTAAAAATATATCATCTCATGTTTAGTGCACTCCAAGGAATCTTCAGAATTGTAGGGTTTCTTTCATTCACATTACATACATAATTTCTCTTTATTGTTCATCTGTCATTAACCTTCATGCAATGTTGCATTGGAAAATTGATTTCTTTGCCAAAAGCCATGCATTTCATATTATGACCATTTGTTACTTTTTTAGTAGGTTATATTGGACAAAGAAAAACAAGTAGCAACAGTGGAAAGAGAGGTGGATGATGGCCTTGAGACCCTTTGTCTAGATCTTCCAGCAGTAATCACGTAATTTCCTTGTTTGATATTTCTTTTAGCAGTTCAAATTGTTTCATTTTTTGACATTTGAATTCTATCCACCAGTGTACACCAATACCGAGATAGTTGATATAAAACACTATGACAATCAGTCAAACTGAGCGACACTTCCATATACAATGTGTTTTTGTATGATGTGGGTTTTCACAAGCAGAAAATAAAAAGGATAGTATGCCCCCACCATAAATCAACCTTCCCATAAGTAGCTTGACACATGCATAGGATCATCTATGTTTTTTAATAGGATAAAAAAGGCATGGCGCATCTTCTTCGAGGATATAGAACTTCAGCATCCCCTTACTCAACATAACATGACATTGATCAAGAAAAAAAATTTACAAAGACAATTAAAGTAGCAAGAACCTTGATACATGTATTGATTTTGATGGCAAAACATAATGAGATATACAACTATGAAAGAAATATGACCTAGAAGAGTAGTCCACGATTCATTCAAAAACATGATAGAAACATCACATTGTCAAACATTACATGATTGAAAGAATCTTTTTTCTTGAATGTGATAGTTGATCTAAAATGACAGACATTTAGCATAAACAACTTGATCATCTTGAAACTATGCATACTCAAAATAACATACATTGAACATCAACAACTTGATCATCCTGAACCTATGCACACCCAAAATGATAGATATTAAATGACAATAAACATATATAAAATTTGTATATAATTATTCTAGATAGAGTAGTGGTCACATTTGGTTGCCACCGCTGCCATCGAATGTGGGCGCAGTTGGCGAATTTTGCCCCCCCCCCCCCTCCCCTCCGAATATGTTTTGCTATCGAAGGTGGCCGCAACAGTGCCGACAGGCACGAACATTACTAACACGCACGCGCGCACGCGCGCGCACACACACACACACACACACACACACACACACACACACATATATATATATATATATATATATATATATATATATATATATATATATTATATGGGGAGGGATACTCTTACTTATGGCCTCTTACTCATATAGTTACCTATGATCCGGGCCGTCCATTAGATCCTGACGTACGGTTCGGATTAGATGGGGAGTTAAAGCAATGTTGGCCGCATTAAATGTCCGTATTAAAAGCCCGTATTAAAGCCCGCATTTAATGCGGACACTATTGCTTTAACTCCCCATCTAATCCGAACCGTACGTCAGGATCTAATGGACGGCCCGGATCATATGTAACTATATGAGTAAGAGGCTATGAGTAAGAGTATCCCTCCCCTATATATATATATATATATATATATATATATATATATATATAGGGTGCTGATACTGTGCAGCCGCTTAACGTGCGACACCCCCTTAGGGTTTTTTTTTTTTTGGGATTGATCACCTCCCCTTTGGTATAGCACACACAAAAAATTTCAGCTCATTCCAAGACCTATAGGCCATTCAAATGTGTTCATCAAATTGATGGTAAAAATGTACGACCGATAAAACCCAAGCACATTCGAATGGCCTATAGGTTTTGGAATGAGCTGAATTTTTGTGTGTGTGCTATCAAGGGTTAGGTGATCAACCTCCAAAAAAAAAATTCAGAAAAAACCTCGGAGGGGGGTGGCCGCAATGTATCGCCATTCTCTCTCTTTCTCTCTCTCTCTGTATATATATATATATATATATATATATATATATAATGGTTTCAGAATTTGTTGATTTTTGTGGCCGTGATATCTATGGCAAGTTGATCATTCTCACCAAAAAAATCATCAAATTCTGAAACCTCCAGGGGCGTCAAATGTTAGAAGCTTTATCAATTGTCCATTTGAACCGTTAATTTGAATAACACATCTTTTATGCCATAGATTTCACACCCATAAAAAATCAGCAAATTCTGAAACATTTATATAGGTGAAAGACCATGTGTAATTACATGAGTAACCGTAAGAAGAGCAAGAGTATTTGTGGGCGTGATATCTATGGCAAATTGATCACCCTCACCAAAAATAATCAAATTCTGAAACCTCTTAGGGCGTCAAATGTTAGAAGCTTTATCAGCCGTCAATTTGCACTGTTAATTTGAATAACACATTTGTTACCCCTAGAGGGTTCAGAATTTGATAATTTTTTATGAGGATGATCAACTTGCCATAGATTTCACGCCTACAAAATTCTAACAAATTATGAAACCTTTATGTAGGTGAACTACCATGTGTAATTGCATGACTAATTGTAAGCAATGTTTTAAAACTCGGACCGGACTAGACGGGACGGTTCAACCGCTAAACCTGTGAACCGGCCCAAATTCTGGGTCTGAGAAACACAAGAACAAAATTATTATAAACCTGGCTTACACTCGGCAAAACCGCCAACCCACTGGTTGAACCGCCAACTTATGTGACCCGTTCGATGGTTCAGTGAACCGTTGTTTATTTAAAGGATCTTAAACAATTTTTTTTGTTCTCTTTGCCTCTTCGGCACATTTTGCTAGAAATTCATTATTTTTAGGTGACGCTATATTTTTTTTTTATAAAATACTAATATCAAATATTTTTTAAACTATTTTTAAAGTTAAATAATAATAAATTAATTTAGTTATTATATTATGATGATGTCATGGTTCATCCACGGGTTGACCCGACGGTTGAATCGATGACCTGTAACCCGGGCCCTTTCCGGTTTGTTCAACGGTCCGGTTTTGAAAACATTGACCGTAAGACGAGTAAGTGTATCCCATCCCTATACACACACACACACACACACACACAGTTTTTTCAGACTTGTTCTAAGTTTCTAACTTGGACGAGATGACTCGTTTTGACTCGACTCGATCTCGATTTTGACCCGACTCGGACCATTGACTCGCAGGCCGCCTGACTCGTCCGAGTCATGGTCAGACTCCTGTCAGATTCGTTTTTGACTCACTTGTCGTTTTTATCGATTATATTTTGATAGTTGTATGATTTTGATGCATTTTGTGATACCATTTGGCATATGGATGCAATGTATATCTCAAATTTTTACTGTTTTATCTAATATTATATATATATATATATATATATATATATATATATATATATATATATATATATATATATATATATATATATATATATATATTAATCTAACGAGTCACTATGGCTGTGGCTCTTACATGCCACGAGTCGTATCGCTAAGGGTAGTAATGAGTCACTTTTTGAGTCCGAGTCTGAAAACATTATATATATATATATATATATATATATATATATATATATATATATATATATATATATATATATATATATATATGTGTGTGTGTGTGTGTGTGTGTGTGTGTGCACGCGCTTGCTTATGCTGTAGGGCAACAAAATTCCTTTGTGTGGCACAAATCACAGCCGTTAGTCATACTTGAGGGCTCTTTCACATTTCTTTTTCCCGCAGGAGACGGTGGACTGAAATGGGGGTTGCACTCATGGCAGCGATCGACAATGCCGTCAAGTGCGACTCATCGGTCGATAGTGGTGCCGGCAGGGGATAAATGCGATGCACCGCTCGATGGAGTTTGTCGGTTGGGGTTGAATGTGATTTGTCGGTAGGGCTGGCAATGGGCCATGCCTTGGCCTGAAAACCTTCAGTGAGTCAGTGGACTTATCTGGCATTAATCGATGTTAGCATAATTTTTTTATTTTATAAAAAAATATTTTTATTTTATAAATTGTGGTGCAAGACTGCAAGCTAGCAATGGCTATAAGAAACTCTAAAAAATTTCCTAACATATCGTTGTTATCTAATCGAATAGAAAAAGTCAATTCCTAGGTATGTTGGGTAGACTTGACCCCACCTATGAAAGTGGGTCGAATTTGGGCCGGACCTATACAAGCCCATGCCCGTTTTGGTTTCGGGCCCAAAATATAAGCTCGAGTCCATTTATAATGTTTGGGATATAGGCCCAAGCCCGTTCGAAATGGGATGGGTACAATTGGGCCTGGGCCGGATTCAGGTCCCTTGCCAGTCCTATTTGTCGATCGGTGGTGGCCTAGGTTCAAAATTTCCATTTCAACCAATATTTACACTCTAGATATGGAAATATTTCGTGGAAATGTTTCGACTGTGTGGAAATATTGTAGTTTTATAGAAATGATGGAAATATTATATTTTTAATGGAATTTTTCAGTGAAATTCGGGATAGTCATAAATCTAGCATAGATGCACACTTTGGAACAATTAAATTACATTTTTACATTCTCTTAGTGAGTGGAATTCTACATAGCTTGTATCTCTATGTATGTGTTGATCTGCAAATACAAGATTGATAGTGTACTTTGCATGAGATTTAGTAAAATATGAAGAATTAATACGATATGGTCACATTTGGCCGTTGCTTCTAACATGGATCATTTAATTTGGCGGATTATTCAAATAATTTCTTTCATTTAACTGATAAATAAATTATAACGAATATATGTTCTTTGTCTCCATTCACCTTATCCAACCCCTATGACCACTGCTATGCAACACCCGGTACCCACTTCATACTGGTCTTGTTTTTTATAAGAGCAAGGCTTTTACTTTGCCCGGACTTTTTGTAAAAAAGTTTAAAAGCCATGATTCTGAATTTTGTCAAGTTTGAAAGAAAAGAGAGTTATTGTGAATTTTTTTTTATTGATTCAAAATATTTTACCAGTCTTTGGGGTTTTAAGTCGATCTTATACTTCTAGATTTTTTGAGATTTTTTCCTGTCTAAGATATTTTGATGTTTCTTTTTCCACCGAACTTTTTTTTTTATCAAAATTATAGTCTAATTTTGTGTAGGAACTAGAAAATTATATTTTGTTTCCTTAAGTTTTTGATTTTTTTGATATTTTTATTAAATCCAAATGAGGGGTATTTGCTTATTTACATTCAATAGCGTAAAGTAAATGGAGAACATAAAGATCATTTACTTAAAATGATTTTTATATACATATGGGTTTTCAAGCTGTAGGGGTGGCAGTGGTGTAGTTTTAAACCGAAAATCGCAGTAAACCGCACTGTGTGGTGCGATTTTGGTTTGTCAAAATATAACACCTTCGCGGTGTAGTTTCGGTTTTCGGTGTAGCAATGCGGTTTCGATTTTGACCAAAACCGCACCGTTTAGGTCATTATAATGATAAACTGCGGTGCACCTCGCATAGTGTGGCTTTGGCATTACATAATGATACACCGTCGCGGTACAGTGCAGTTTCGGTGTTGCGGTGCGGTTTTGGTTTTGACCAAAACCGCACCGAAACCGCACTGTTGCCATCCCTATCAAGCTATCTTGTTGAAATACACCTTATCTTTAACTCGATCTTTTTTTTTCTTCTAAGTGTTGAGTTCTAAAACCCAAAACCCAATATTTCAAAATATTTAGTAACATTTTGAAATATTTCGTTATATTTTAAGAAATTTTGTGTTATTTCATCATATATCGTGAAATATCTTGTATTTTTTACCGGTGGAGATTGTATGTGATATTTCGTATCGAGGTCTCAAAAAAATGAAAGATTTTACGAAATTTCGCAATATATTTTGATTCTTGGTGGTGGGTCGGTGGCTGCCGGTTGTTGCACTCGGAGATTCATTGGTTGATTTTACCTGCCTCCTATGCGAAAATAAAGCACGTGGAAGAGCTCTCACGTCATGATGAGACCATGTCACACTAGCAAATTTGACGCTCTGTAGTAGAAATTTAGTATCAAGATCTGTATATCTTGCACCATGATTTTGGTACATATCTTTACAATCGGATTCCCCAAGAGCCAATGGTTGTGGAATATTTTTTTCTTCACAAAGCACCCCCAATCGATCCACCTCGACGACAGCCAGAATCGACCATTGCATTGCACTCTGGCTCTACGGTAGGCAGCCCCAACGTGAATCGCGCTCTGCCTAACGGCATGCACCATTGTTCAGTAACCACACTCCTGTCCAATAGCAGATCCTCGTCGTGAATTGTATCTTGACGGAGTCACCTCGGACCGGTGAATCGTAGACAGTAACAATAGACACCCCCAACATGAACAGCACTTAGTTTCAACAATGGCCATCCACCTTCCCCCAGTGGGGTTACATCATGCCACTCGCTTCGTGCACCAGAGATGCCATGCAAGAGGGGAATGAGGGTCCCAACCACCTGCTAACCTCCGTTGCTGCTGCCTATCGCCTCATCCCCTGACACCCGCCATGACCCTATCGCCCGTTGGCTTGATTACGTGCCTGTAAAGGAGGAGGAGGGGGGTAATTTCTTCAAAGTTCACCATGTATTTGATTGAGGTACGACACCTTAGTGAACATTGTTCGAGGTTGTTCGATTGATTCACCATATATCTTCAAAATACTCACAAATACTATGGTATAGCACAATGGTACTACACCTTAGCCACTACAAAGGTGGTGGTATCATGGATTGAGATTTCGGCCGATATGCCAAAATTTTTGTTTCGGCTGCTACCGAAACAAAACACTCATGTGAAATCTTGAAAGTCTGAATTTCTAGTGATTTCGAGGTATTTCGGTGGTTTTTGGTGAATTTTGGCCGAAATCGGTGAAATTTTGTTTGAAATGTGAGATTTCGACGAAATTTTGATGACATTTCAATCAGATGCTGTGGGGCCTTCGAAATGAGATGTCGGCTCTTTCGATGGCTTTTGGTGACTTTTGGTGAGATCCCCTCCGATATCATGTAGGTTTGAAAACCAAGGGCATCTTTCGGACGGATTTCGAGTTTATATAAATTTATGTAAATATATGGTGATTATCAAGTTTTTTTTTTAGTTTATTAGTATTCCACATTGGTTATCATGGTCCATGCAAGCTTACTATATGTTTGGTGTGTGTTTTCTTCAAACCATTCAAGTAAATATGTATGCACAACTATAAAAGCCTTAAATTAATTTTTTTAAAAAAAATTTGTAAATTTGTCCGTTACGTAATTTTTTCTACATTTCGGCCGACTTTCCAAAAGTTTGGTCGAAATTTTGGTTTCGGTCAGGACCAAAACTAGACACGACGAAATCTCAAACCTCTGGTGGTATGAATTTGAAGCTTGTCTGAGACATTATATTGTTAGGGTCTTGGCTGAACCCTTCCTCGTGACATAAAAGAAAGACGAAAGAAATCTCACACAAAGGTCTTTGGTTCAAATCAAGATATGATGCCATAAAATTTGAGTGAAGTTGGTCAACATGCACATCCTAAACATACACTTATAATGGGTTATGGCTCTCTCATGTATGATGTGAGTTTACAAATAACAGAACAATGATCAATGTTCCCAACTGTTAGCACCGGTGTTGTAATATTGTGCCTTTGGGGTGCAGGTCTGAAGTTCCACTCCCGTGGCCCATGAGCACTGCTGTCGAGCAGTCGTGGTCATGTCGGCAGGAAAAAAACAAACAGCTTCGGCATAGGTGTGTAGGCTTTTGTTTGACAACCAAAAAAGAAGGGCAATACAATGTTCGAAACGTCAAAGTATCTTAGTCTCCATCGTTCATCAGACTTCTTGGTTTGAATTTGACTCAAGGTTTTAAACAAGAAGGCAAAAACCCTACACAACATTAATAGAATTTGCGTAAGGATTTGAGGTGGAATTTCCTACGGTTACCTACTTTTTTTTTCTTGGATTCCTCAAGTGTTGATGCTTTTGACATTTGAGAAGCGAATAAATAACTTCTTTTGGCAATTTGAAAATTTCTTACTAACTTCTCTCTTGCTTTCAACTCTTGGCAAACAATTTTTTCTGTCATGTTAAAGGACTCCTTATTGGAAGTAGTAACACCTCTCAAAACATTCCAAGTTCCAAACTTGATTAAAGTGCCGGGAAAGTTCGGGCATTGTCAATCTATGAAAATGAATTTCTGGTTTACATCATTTCAGTAATTTGTCAGAAAATTTCCTTTTTACTATAATATAGCATGAAACATTATTTTCATACAATTACATATACCAATGATATGGGTTTGTTATGGACATAGTGAAGGAAGATTGGGGTAGGAAGATAATACTTGGCAAAGATGCAAAGAATATGTTGGCACACATATATCACAATGAAAAGAGTTCCTAAAGTTTCTGATCTGTCTTTTAGTTCTTAGAGTACATGTTCAATAATGTTGCAAAGAATTTGTCTGATGGTCGAATATAAATAAGCTTTAATGTGTTTACGACAATTGATGTATTAGATAATAAAGACCATGGCTCGAGGGTTCGGCCGAAACCGGAGAAATTTCATTTGAAATGTGAGATTTCAAACAAAATTTGGCCGATAGATCAGATCCGATTTGGATGAATTGAACCGCAATTAGGTTCTAATTAGCTGAATCATGTGCGCGCGCGCGCGCAAGAGAGAGAGAGAGAGAGAGAGAGAGAGAGAGAGAGAGAGAGAGAGAGAGAGAGAGTCCATGACCCCTTTCTATAAATCCATGTAAACTAATTCCTTATTAGTTCCAAAGTGGAAGGTCACCTCCCAGAGCATGGTTTGTTGATTGGTTGAACCCAAACTAAAAGCTTGAAACATTTCAAATTTTAGACGGCCTAACCAAACCACATTCATAACAGTTTCTTGATCAATGTAGTTTCACAAATAAATGATCATCTCTTTGAATATTGTCGATTCAGAATTGGAAATCTTCAATTCAGTGGTCAAGCGATTCAATGGTTTAGTAGCTCTATATAATGATTTCCGATCAAGGGAGAGGTGATGGATAAATGACACTCCTTCAGCATTCATGTCCACCTTGATTTGAGATGATTTGCTTTGATTTGCCTTGTACTGAAAGTTGTATAACCAAATAATTTCACCCAAATCATCAATAAGTAACGTTATTACCTCTCGAAAGAAAAAAAAAACTGTCAATAACATTGGCAACACTAACATTATTGTTCACACCTCATGCTTTTGTTCATCATGGATGGTACTTGACATCATTTATGTAGTAGCTATTGGATTCGGATTATGATACCAACTAATGCTTGATCCTCCTTGTAGTGGCATCATAATATTCATGAGTCATGACTGCATAGGTATTATCGTTGATCGTTGACAATGTTACTCTATGAATATATTAGTCATAAAAACTCGAGCCTTAAATCTAATACTCTTTTAATATTTTAATTTGGTCTTCTAAGGTTTTTTAATATTGAGATCTTCAAGTGTTTTTATTAATTTTTTAGTAGTCTCGAATGGAATGAACGAATTTGAACACAAAACGACCTCAAGGTGTGTTGTTAGGTAATTGTATAACAGAAGGATCTTGCTGTAAATATTCATTGTATTGTCATGCTTCATAAATAGCTCAAGAGCTAAATTGGGTTTGGTGTGGATCGAGCTTCAAAAACTCGGTATGACTCGATATCGGCAATATGACTTGGACGAAAAATGATACGTATTGGGTCTGCTTCGACCGTGTCGGCTGATGCGACCCTAGTTGTATCCGTCTTGGCCTAGTCAGGACCCATAACAGCATCCATCCTCCACGGTCAGTTGAAAATTAACATGAACCGGCTGATACAACTCGGTATTGGCGGAGTTCTTGAACCATGGCGTGGAATAAGCTTAGACAGTAGGGTCCTATTCTGTGTGAGCTTTTTCTTCTTGTGGCCAAACCAGAGTTTGCAGTAGTATGTTGATGATGGAAATGGAATAATTTTTTTTAGTCATTACATAATAAATTCATTTATTTCCCCCATCTTTTTCAACCAGGTATGAGATCTAAGTTGATGCTGGTCATGGTTTTAATCTGTTTGTTGCAGCACGGACCTGAGGTTAAACCAGCCTAGGTACGCGACGCTCCCCAACATAATGAAGGCAAGATCAAAGGTCATCAAGAAAGTCACTCCCCGAGAGCTGGATGTGGAGATGAAGTCGGATTTGGAGGTCGTTCAAGTGGCGAAACCTCCCAAGAGGAAGGCGGGCGTGATGGTTTCATCCGTGGACGAGCTGATCGAGAAGCTGAAGAGCGAGGCTCGCGTCTTGTAGACCATTTGTTCGTCTCTTGATGACGGTGATTCAGGAGTTTGTCTCTTGATGAAGTCGAGAGAGAGAGAGAGAGAGAGAGAGAGAGAGAGAGAGAGAGAGAGAGAGAGAGAGAGAGATTCTTAATCTGATAATGTTGGAGTTGAGACCTCTTCTGAGACAAATGCAGCTCACCTTACAAATCAAAGCACATTGCAGCAGCAGCTAGTTGCCCTAAACTTAGCAGGCTGATTGGCACTGGTAACCAGGTTTGCATAAATGTGTAGCTTTGGGCTTGAACCCAAGTGAGACAAACTTCCAATGAACCGTGGTGAACTCTCCAGGTTTGGCCCATCAAAGATGATCACCTTTCTTGTCATCCCCATCTGGCCTGTCAGAGCCAACAAGGTGGGGAATCTAGGCGCAGGCCCCACATTAAGGGTGCTGCCTATTGCACCCCTACAGAAGATGTGTCCCCAAAGCATTCCAGGAATAT
Organism: Chamaelirium japonicum; assembly: GCA_947650365.1. Lineage (NCBI taxonomy): Eukaryota > Viridiplantae > Streptophyta > Magnoliopsida > Liliales > Melanthiaceae > Chamaelirium > Chamaelirium japonicum. Next base: position 35,864,263 of record OX393550.1, on the reverse strand, counting down.
TGATATGCACACCCCCACCATCACCTCACCGCCACCTCTGCCCTAGTCCGGCAGCCGTCGTGCCCACATCTTATCCGCTCACTTTGATCATCTCGTTGGAGCCTCTGGTCACTTGCACCTCACCGTCACCTCCTACTTCCTTCTCCTCCTTTCCTTCTTTCTATCTCCTCCTTCCCTTCTTTCTATCTCCTCATTCATGTGGGCGTCTCGGTTGCTCACGACTGACATGACCATCAGTTGCTACTGGCCAACATTGCATGGTCTATGTTGGTTGGGATCGTCTGATATGGATCACACCTTATCAGTTAGGAGAACCGACAGTCATGTTGGTGCACGCTTGCAAGAATCAGGAGGAAGGGGGAAAAGGACGACGGGAATGAGGAGGAGGAGGCAACGATGAGGTGCATGAGACGGACTCTGGAGCGGGGTGACAAGGATGCGGCGGCTGACGGAGCGGAAAGGAGAGGGAGGGAAGGCAAACCCATATATGGGGTGCATTATCAAAACGGGGATAATAATAAAAGTCAGAATCGGGCTACGGTGTGTGCATGATATTTGGGGGTGTTATTAATTTTGTAGGTGCAAACGGCAACACCCCCATTTAAATCCCCCGTGAGGGCGTCGAGCCACAACTGCTGGGTGGGTCCAGCCAAACCCATTATTAATCACACCCGGGCCCACACATACTGATGGGCCGGGCCCCCTCCCCACAACAACTCCATGAGTCCATGGAATGGGGGCCTCACACAGTGGTCTCTGGGTGTGGAGGACTCCCACAAAGTCTTTGCCAAGACCTGTTGGTGACTGAACTAATTAAAGCAGCTCATGTCTGTCACTGCCCTATACGATCTCAAATCCATAGAAAACTCACAACCAAAAGAGTTCCTATAAATACCTCTCTCTCTCTCTCTCTCTCTCTCTCTCTCTCTACCACCACCTCAAAGCAGCAGGCTAGGGAAGGAGAGGAGGTCGGGCAATGGCCAAGGGAGAGGAGAGCTTCTGCCGCCGGCACGTGAGAGCCCCGTGCCGGTCCTTCGGCCGGCGGTGCAGGCTCTTGGTGAGGGAGCAGAGGGCCAGGTTCTACATCCTCCGCCGGTGCGTCGTGATGCTCGTGTGCTGGAGCGATCCCGGCGAGCCTTGACGTCCGGCCGGCGCTTTGGATGAGCATACAGAAGAAGCATACTGACACATTATCACCTCTCATTTCCTCCCTATGTGTGATTTATGATTTAGTTAGTGGGAGATATAGGGCATTGCAATATATATATATATATATATATATATATATATATATATATATATATATATATATATATATATATATATATATATATATATATATATATATCATTTTTTCCATATTAAAAGTAGGTTTAATATGTCTAATTGCATTTTCATTATTTTTTAGTATATAAAGCCTAATCCTTTGAGATTTCTAGTTATTGCTTTTTATCTTGAAAGTGTGTTTCTTATGGTGAGTTGTATATGTTAATTGTTTCCCCGGCCCCACTCTAATCATTGAATGACTAGGTATTCGAGATTACCTTAATTGCTAATTTTTTTTTAAATTTGCTTATTTGCTTTGAACTTATATTTAGGGTATGTTCTTTTCATTTCCTTAAGTGAGTTGGAATGAAAATGATTTTCATTGGCTTTTATTTCCATTGAGAACTCATTTCCATTTCCGTCTAACCGTTCTGTTCTTTTGGCTAAAAATATTAAGCAATGAAATATATTTAAGAAAATCTTCTATTGGCTTTTATTTCCATTCACTTATGATTTATCTGTTCTTTTGGTTAAGAAAATTAAGCAAGGAAATATATTTGAGAAAATCTGGATCTCATTTCCACGTACTCGATCACTTAAGTTTCCGTTCATATCATTTCCTCTCTAAATAGGTCTAACATCATTTCCATGGTTTGAAGGAAATTTGTTTCATGTCTACTCACTTAAGTTGATTGATTTCCACTACTGAACCCACATTAAAAGTTATCAAGATCCCGGAGACGTTTTCATCAAAAAGTCCAAATCCATCATCACAACTTCTCTACATGTTATCACAGATCTAATCCTCATTTTAGGACCCTCCATACAAAATCTAAGACCATTGAGAGAGACCTCATATCTATAGCATAAACTGTTAATCACCTGAATGACTTCTATAATGCACCTATTTCTCACCATATCTTATATGTTTTCACCGTACATCCACCACATGGGTTTTAATTTATTTCTGCCACTTTCATCTTCACCCTCTTACTTTCCCTAATAAAGGGGTACTTTTATCTTAGAAAGTTATCTTACAAGTCTCGAGGGAATGATATGACATAAGAGCATCTCCAAGTGACTCGACATTCCCCCTCCATCGCTATAATAGCGAGCGGGGTGATGAAAATACCGCTCCAACAGGCTCCCTCAACTGGTTGCTATTATAGGTTTTCGCTATTTTGCTCGCCACTTCTGGCGAGCGGAGTCTGCTCGGTACACAATAGGCCCCACTTTGTATACTGTCACAATGCAACGCCGAAGCGTTGCCTCTTCCCATACAGCTGTTGTATTTAAAAAAACTAACCATTCTATTTGGTCGTTTCCAATATGGCTCACTATAATAAGAGTCCCTTAGAGTTGGTTTCAAAATGTGACTCCCTATTTATTGGGAAACCCGTATGATTCCCTATAAGAGGGAGCCAATTGAGGAGTCCCTTGGAGATGCTCTAGCACCTTCAAAGCACCTCTCAATTTCATCCACACCGCTCTACATTCAATAAATATTACTTCCATGATATCTAGTATAATTTCCTCTGCGTCGTCTTTATTCATATAAATAGGTTGTGTTGTACTCCAAAACCTTTCAGGCAATGGTCCACCCACTTCAGACTCGGACTAATATGGGGATGAAACCCGACTCACTCGAAATCTCCCACGACCGCACTCCAAGGTAAATCGAGGGCGAAGGGGGGAGGCGAACACACAACCTCCTCACTCAATCATCAGTTAATTGCTTGCCAACTCTGCGACCAGCCCGAACATTTGGCACTCTACTTAGTTTGATAAGCTCGTGAATTTCGCTAGCTAACAAAATTGTCCCCTTTTATCTCACTATTTTGCATTTTTTTTTTCCTCTCCAAAAATATCTCAACATCAGTCGTCGAAAATAAGTATTTAGTGGTGATACACTACACGTACACCTACTACCTGGTTGTGGTTCTTTAGATTAAGCTTCTCTTCTGGAGTTATCAAAATTTTGCTATCCCACTCTTAATGATCCTATCTTGATTGATAGCTCAAATTTTCTTCTCTTAATATAACTCTGGATTTGAATCCAGGTTTATTCTCTTTAACCCTAGCTAATCATATGCTTCTATGCCACCTACTTTTGAGAACACATCATATGCTAAGTTAGAAATTGTTTTTTGGAAAGATTCAATTGTTGGGCTCAGTCCCACATCGGTTAGGGGGCTGGGTGCGCGGTGCTGTCTTCATATGCCATCTGTGGATCTCCTCTTATGATCCGTGTTCTGGGACGAGAGGTTATCTAGCAATTGGGGTCGTAGGAGTCCCACATCGGTTAGGGGGCGCAGTCCCACATCGGTTAGGGGCCGGGCTGGACGTGCAGTGCTGTCTTCATATGCCATCTGTGGATCTCCTCTTATGATCCATGTTTTGGGATGAGAGGTTATCTAGCGATTGGGGTCGTTGGAGTCTGTCCAGTCTTAGTTTCGCACGAGAGGGGGACCCTCGGAGTTTGTCTAGTCTGGCCTCGTGTGAGGGGGAGACTGTTGGGTTTAGTCCCACATGGGGTTTATACACTGTGTTTGGGGGTGTGGTGCATTGGATTTGGAGGGAAAGTGTGGGGGCTCGTTATCACTTCTGATAGCAACCCGACGGGGCCGACTTTGAAACCGACAGCAGGAATCCATTTGTGGTTTGAAAGGAGGCCCCAAAAAGTACAGTTTCACAGCTCAGCACGGGCCCCCGCCCGTGCGGGGCCGTGGGACCCAAACCTCACACACACACACACACACAAGTCGCTTCCTTCCTTCTTTCGCTTGGCGTCCGTACGGGCGCTGCTTTCTCCGACGCTGTGGCAGCACGTGGCCTGCGAACGAGTTCCACGCGTGCGGGCGGTGGCAGAGATCTACTCACCCACCCGGTCTCCTAACCTCCCCTCCTCCGTCTCATCTGCTATCTCAGCCACAAGACCACAACCATGGCGGTCAACAGACTCAACACGAATGATGTGGCGGCTGTGATGCCGACACGTCATTCTGGTCGACCATTTGGGATAAAAAAGCCAGTGCAAGGTCCGGATGAACTCGACGCATGCAACTTGTCACAGACGGTATTACAACTGTCCGAAGAAATGTGCAATCTAGAGTGAGTGTGATTCTGATGTGATTCACTTGTTTTAGAGAGAGATAGTAGTAATTATTTTCTTAGTAAACATCAAATAACCATTAAATATTATTAAAAATAAAAATATTTACATAAATTATGTTTATTTAATTCGTAAAATATAAAACATCATAAATCAAGAAGTAAGAGGAGGTAGTAGAGATTAATGGGATATATTTATCTTATTAATGAGTGTTTCATGTGATTAAGATTTTTTTGAAACCAGATAGAGGAGAGCATGGGGTAGAGATTAATGGGGTTTATCTACTCATTAATGAGTGTTTCACGTGATTAAGTTTTTTACGAAATTGAAAAAAAGAAGAGGACGGGCTTGAGATTAATTGGGTCCGTTTTCAATTATTGGTTGTTAATGTCAATTGCAATCCATTGAATCAAAATATAAGGATACATTGAAAGGAAGCTTTTGTTTCGATTAATTTTTTTTTGCAATTATATGAACTGAAAGATCCCATGGAACAAAGGGACCACAACTTCAATCTTAAGTAAAATTACATGGTTCATACTCATATTCTAATATATAAACTTGATATTAAATTTTATATTACAAAAAAAAAAATTTGATGTGTTGGAAAATATCAAAGATTGTATATGATACAAATATCAATTTAATCTCCATGTAGACTATCAGTGGAGGAAGTCTCAAAAATATGATCCATAAGTCTATTTTTGATGAAGCTAAAAAAAGTGATTTAATAGTTGATAAATTTGACTATAAGCAATAAAAAATGATGAAAATATCTTCTTTATATCGTACAAATCTTCACAACTTACCTTACTTTGGGATGATGTACGGATTCCACGACTAGTAAGTATAGTTGATGAAAAGGGAGTCGATAAAATTCTGAATAACACAACAAATAGAAAATAAGGTGAATCACATCATGTATGGAAAATGATCAAGTTGGCGGAGGAAATTTACCTAGCTTCTCATCATTATTTTGAGTAACGTCTCCTTCGGTCTTGGAAATCAAGTGACACTAAAACAGAATCAGGTTATGGAATGCACAAAATTGATACCACTCTTGATAGAAATCATGTAGAATCCTAGATAACAAGGTTCAGATCTTGGTTTGGACTCTGACACTTGTTTTCGTCATCGATGCGACACCCCTCAGACCCTTCCATGACTCCAATCCTCATTGCAACAAAGCCAACATCTGATCCTCTACGACACTCACGAAGCATAGTCAGTGGGTTGGGGTCCAGAAGATTACACATGCATGGAAGTTGTAGGGGTAGATAGGGTGTTGGTTGGAGGTGGGAGGAGAAGAATAGGATAGAGAGAGAGATCGGTGATACTACACTTGCATGCAGTTGTGGCAGGGAATGAAGCCCTGAATGTGTGTGTGTGTATGTGAGAGAGAGAGAGAGAGAGAGAGAGAGAGAGAGAGAGAGAGAGTGTTCACTTGAATGCCACATCTGGGGCCGACTGGAGGAAATCCGAACTCGGATATGAGAAGAAAATTGAAATGCACTCAAACCCCTCTTTACCTACACGGCTACACCCACGTAGAAATTGGTAGGTGAATTGTCTTTCAAGGTCATATTTAATCATGTGCATTTATTTTCTCTAATTAGGATCTCTCTATAGCCTTCCTCATAAAATAAGTTTTATTTTAAAAAATAGATTAAAGGAGGGGCTGCCATGTGGTGCATATTGCATGCGAGCCACTATTCTCTATTGTAATGGGCATTTATAATGATCATCAAACCAAATCCCATGGGACTGAATCGTTTCTTCGCATGCTAGCCGCTACTCTCATTTATTAATGGATAAGAGTTTAAAGGGCCCTTTTAAAATGAATGAATCATTTATGTATTTGTGATTAGTGGCCCCATTTAATGGGGACTTGAATCCAGCCAGCATTGCATCCGATCGCTGGGTGTCCGGAGCTGAACAATCACCCGTTCCATTCTCAACACATACAACTTTCCTTTCTCGACACGGATGAAACCCACTGCATTTAGGGGTCATTTGGTTCCTGTGTTTTTAGCTTGTGATTCTGAAAATACATGTGCAACCAGTTTAGGATTGTTTGGTTAATGGGGCGTGATGTGTGTAAATAAATACACACTAGTTTAATTTGTACAGCTTTTGCACATAAAACTGTGCAAATAAAATTTCACATGAACCTATAAAATTTTAAGTGCACATGTCACATGTGCAAGCATATGTACGCACATCATTTGCAGTGCACGGAAACCAAACGATCCCTTAATTCCAATGCATTAATAGCATGCTTTTTTTAAATATTTTTATAAAATGGCTGGATTCAAAAATAGGGAGATAAGAGTGGCTACCACATGGCACTTAAAGCCTCGGATTTGTAAGAATAGTATAGATTAGATACTATTAGATTTCGACGGATAAACCTTTACTTATGAGCTAAAGTAAATCCGACACATATATTGTTTTACCCAGCAGTCAAGTTTCATACATTTACCTATAAATGTAAAGGACTCATGTCGCACATCTCTGCGGACACCCGCATAGAAACACGTTTATTTCTTCTAAATATATGGCTTGTTAGATATCTTTCCAAAACATAGGTTTTAAGAGGAGGTCCATATAAAATATATTAAGCAGGTGATGGGTACCTCCCTTATCGATGTAGGACTATCCCTCAACACTCCTCCTCATGCGGAGCCCGTGTGGCAAGAATCCTCCTATGCCGGCATGTGTGGCAAGGCACGATCTACGAGCTTATATCCGGGACTTGAAAAAGTCAAGAGCTTCAAAGTTTTGAGACTTATGGACCTCTTTTTTTTTTTTTTTTAACTTAAAAGTTTTTGGGTTAATCTTGTGTTGCCCTGTTTGTTGGAGTTCCTTTTAGCTGTGATAGTATCTATTAGCCACTATGTGTAGCTTATTTTTTAAAAACTTAATAGACATGTTAGGGTCAAGGCCAAACCCCTCCCTCATAATTGGAGGAATTTCTTGAAAAATAAACTTAGAATTTAATCACAAATAAAAAAGAAGAAAGCTGGCATCTTTTAAGTAGCCACCAAACTTTAATTGCAATTGTAAAAAAAATTGGCATCGACCGATCAGACAAGACTCTGGCACCGTAATACACTGTCAAAAAAAAAAAAAAAAAAAATGAACAGAGCACAATAAGAAAAAAAATGATATTAAGGCTCTCTCTCTCTCTCTCTCTCTCTCTCTCTCTCTCTCTCTCTCTCTCTCTCTCTCTCTCTCTCTCTCTCTCTCTCTCTCTCTCTCTCTCTCTCTCTCTCTCTCTCTCTCTCTCTCTCTCTCTCTCTCTCTCTCCCTCCCTGTGTGTGTGTAACACACGGCCCAAGGTGCGACTAACCGTTTTTTAACTAAAGTATGGACCAGGGTCGAGTCCCCACAGCAATGTGATACCCAAGTAGGGGTGGCAATGGACATCAAAAACCGACCCGACCCCGACCCCGACCCGAAACAGTAGGTATGGGTACAAACTTTGTACCCAAAACAATATTTGGATAGGGTATGTATATAAAAACTATACCCGATTAACTTTTGGGATTAAATGTATGTACCTCAATACCCATACCCAAAACCCAATTGCCCTCTAACTTGTGTATACTAGATAATACAGTTCTACACCAAACTTATTGTCATGTATCTAAATTCTAACCGAACTCATATCTCTAGCCAAACTTATACTCTACTAAAACCAATGTAATAAGAAGCCAAAAGAGCATCTTAATATTGAATTGTGATACTTGAATTTTTTTTTCCTCAAGCAATTATATATATGATGGAGAAAAGGAGACAAAATTATACCTAATTCATACCCGAAGCAAAACTCGAAACCCGAATGGGTATGTGTCGGGTATGGACACTTCTACCCGAAGGTATGGGTCGAGTATAGACCCTGCCACACCCAAATGGGTATGGGTATGGGTATGGGTTGTTGAAGATGTGGCACCAAATAAGCCATAGACAAGTCTAAGATTCGTGCGCAAAGGAACGGTGAAAGATATAACAAAGAATTAGTATGTCAGACAGACTGTGCATACGATCTTCCCAGGTTGTATGCATGACATGCATCGATAGAAAAGTCAGGCGAGCAACAAATATGTCGATTCTGCGCACGATCTCCCAGGTCATGCATACGATCGACTCTGGCAACACGCGATTGAGATGGTTCGGCCTGCTGTTTCGTGTGGGATTCCTCCTACATGTCAGATACGAACTTGTGCCGATAAATAAGAGTTCTAGGACGAACTTAGAAATACAAGAAAAAAATTGACTAGGCTCTTGAAGGGTTTGAAGAGTGTCCATCATTCAAGGGAGAATGAGAGGAATCCACTGGATGTGTTAGCACAGGAGTTCATAGGCCCCCGCGGAGCAAGTAAAAGTTGTTACCCACTGGCACCACATCTTTCATATCCTGAAAAAAACCACTAGGTGAACCAGCATGGAAAAGATAAACACAGCCCTCACCTGGAGGGAATATTGAACTGTACACCTCCTACCCAGACCCATAGTTAGTTGACTGTAGAGGCCAGGGGCTCTCTTTGGAGGAACCTCTTACACATCTCTCATTAAATAAGGTTTTAATCAGATATAGTAAGATCATGACCTCCTAGACCTAGACCCTAGTCATACAGCGCTCCCACAAGGATTACAAACTTTCTAACGAAATATTAGTGGCATTGAAAAACTATCATAGTTCCTGCCTTGAATACTCAGCTTTCGTCTTTTTTACAAGGATCACATTGCATAACATCTAAGGATTCTGATGCTTCAACAGTCTACTCACAACCCAAAGATCTAGAGCCTAGCCTAAGGTCAATATAGAAAGGACTCCAACTTTCTTAATGCCTTGCTTGTAATTTGTGCCTGATGCTATAGTAGATCTTCATCTCATTATTGGTTTTGATGTTGACCAATTGGGAACATCCGACAACCTTCACTGGACCTTAACCTAATGGTGGCATAATCGAATATAATAAGTTCATACTACCATCAAACATCAATTATATAATGGGTGTCACTATTTGAATTCTAATATAACTTGGTCGCTGAGACCATGTGGGGAAAGAGCATCTCACTAGGGTTTACATACTAGCTCTCTATGGAATTATTAGTCATCTCCTAATAAATCTAACACTGTGCTATCTATGGTGCACAATACTAGGCTACCTGAACTACCACGAGGGTATTTATCATCTTTTCTTTTAGAGAGTCACCGGATTCGGACATGTTAGAAACGTATAGAGACACTTAAACACATAAATTAAGTATTAACCCTAAGCTTGATCTAGAGCCTATCTCATAAGCTAAGCAGGTTAACATATTATCATTGGGGTTTTCTAAACAGAAAGTAAAGTACATAACAGAAACAATCACAAATTGAATCAAGTTCAGGGTCCAACCCTTGAACTTGAATAGCACAACCAAGTTATCATGTTGCCATGTACTAGACAATCTCTATATGGCGATTCCTTTAATTGCCAACGTACATACTTTTGCCTGGTCCTCCTCCAACGTTTCTCAAGTGGGGATGTTGCATCTAGATTGCTCATCTTCTTTTTCTATGACCAAAAATGCTAGCACGCTCCAAGCAAACGCTCGTTCGTGCATAATTTTCTAGGAATAAATAAAAAATAATCCTAACAAACACAACCTGAAAAACCGAGGGTGGTCAACCTCCACCCCCGCCCAACCATGACCATACAACCACAATAATAATCAATGCATAAAAACAACCCAGGATCCGCCCTCCAGAGGCATACAATCACATATTACTATTTTATTTTTTAAAGCAGTGCCTTGCAAAAAAATAACATGCAACACAATATGTATGCATGATCTATATCTAGAACCCCAATGAAAGCTTATGCTATCATGTACTAAAATGATGATTTCATAAAATCATGTACCAAAGCATGCTCTTACACCAATTGTTGGATACCATGGAGCTTGCAGTGCAAGCAAAAACGATGATCCATGGATCGGATGATATATGTGTCATTATAAAGATTTCATACAAACAATCTATATATACGCAAATGACATCTAAGCAATAGATGCTAATCCTTAGAGGCAATCTAACGATGCAAACGATCTAGCAAATATGCATGTTTACCTTTTCAAGATAAGTCTTGAAGATGGATAAGGCTCCCATAAGTCCACCATTGCGGCTTGTGAGTGTGAAATATGTGTTGAATCAAGAAGGTTGCGAGATTGAGGATCGGGCTTCGTTCTATATTGTCTTCAACAGCGATCTACAATCTTAGACATCGATAAGTCCTAAGAGATAATCATATATCTCATAATCCTTAGATATAGTGGATGAATATTAATTATATTAATTTTCTTTCACCATAGTAATTCAATATTAATCATTATCTAACTATGGTTCGAATTTAGATTTGATCCGACACGAAAAATTTTGCATGCCGACTTTTCGTCGGATAATCAGAACCCTTATTATAGGTTATCTTTTCCATGTAAATTGGTTTTGCGATTAACGCATGCATTGATGTAGATTTTACATGATCTAATGAGATTGGATGGTTTGTGATGATAAGTCTTTATGAGTAGTTGTCATAGATGAGATCTGTGAATATTTTTTTAGTTACTCGCATGTTGCATCATATGATATAATAGTCCCGTGATCTCTAAAGTTGTCTATTTATTATTTTAGTCAAGTATAAAGGTCGAGGGCGAAAACCTGGTTTCCTTGGCCTTTGTCTTTTCTTTGTAGATTTCTTGTGATGATTTTTTCTTTGTTCTTCGGGGTGAAGACTGTTGTAGGATCTTTTATCTTGGGAGGGTATCTTTTTGTGGGTGGAAGAGGGATTGATGAAAGGACAAACATACATGTATTCTTGTTTCATTTTTTCTAAGTGAATCCATTGATCGTCATTGTCGGAATATTTGCTTATGCTTGTTTCTTTATTCGATCTTCTCGGCAGTGGTGAGCTAGCATTCGTCTTCTCCGAGGTGGTTCTTCGTACGTAGTGCTCATGCTCCTTCCGCTGCGTAAGGTCCTCAGATCACAACATGGGTAGGTGCAAGATCCGCCCGATTTCGATCCATTGCCACCCCTACACCCAAGGGAGAAAAAGACGGATTTCATGCCCATATCGGAACCACATAAAAACCAGATATTTCGCATGATATTCACGAAATATCTCGTTTTTGTGAGAGCCCGCATAACGGTAGCGAAATTTTGAGAATTTTAGCAATTGTACTTCGTTTCGGACTGGCAAAGAATCTCGAGATTTCATTCCTGGGTGACACCTAGTGGTGTGTACTTCGTTGGCAGCTCGAAGAATGACTAATGTAACAGCCTGTTTGGTTCCGTGTAGTTGGAACTTACGCAGTCAACACCGCGCGTCCTGTCTGTTTGATTTCGTTGTAACTCCCCGACTTGCTGATTTCCCACAGAGGTGTTGAAAATGGTATAATTGGAACACACAACTTTTTTGCTGCATGTTCCAACTACAGCAGTTGCGCCCCCACTACACTTACATTCGAACTACAGCGAACCAAACAGGCTATAAGCGTAACGGGACGGGGGAGGGGGGTTAGATCAATCTGGATGGACCAAGTGAAGCACATAATGAATCTGAGCCTGACATGGTCTCACATGCAGGTCACCAGGTAAACAGTAAAACCTACGGTGCCACGTGAGCAGAGGCGGTACCGAAATCCCGACAAGGCGATGAGGGAGAGCAAAGCCCTAAATGGTGCAACAGAGTCAGACGAAAGCGAAAACACGGTGCATACGGGGGGCGAGAAAATAAACTGTGAGACACTGTGGAAGCAAAGGCTCCAGCGGTGGGTGCTTTCCCACTGCCTCGCCCCTGGACAGCAAGAACCCCCCCCTTTTCCAAGTCAAGGGGGCAAATAATCACGCGGGCCCCCAGCTTTTAATTGGGCCTCGTTGAGTCTTGAGTCCACGTGGAAAGCTGTAGGTCAGCACGTGTGGGGGTGGGGGGAGGGGCTGACAGGTCTGAAAGATGGGGTTACGTTGTTCCGTCAGATTGCTACTGCCGATCCGAGGACAGAGGTTTATCAACGCGACCCCACCACGCCAACGCTCGCAGTCCCACGTGCGAGCACCGGCACACCCGTCTCCAGTCCATGGACTTCTCCGCGCGTGCACACTGCAGAGCAGAGAAGAAATCCCTCTCTCTCTCTCTCCTCTGCAGAGCAGAGAAGAAATCTCTCTCTCTCTCTCTCTCTCTCTCTCTCTCTCTCTCTCTCTCTCTCTCTCTCTCTCTCTCTCTCTCTCTCTCTCTCTCTCTCTCTCTCTCTCTCTCTCGTGTCGCTTGGATATCCACTTAGGAAATACTATTCAACCAGACAAATATATATATATATATATATATATATATATATATATATATATATATAGAGGAATGGGATGCTGCCTATCAAAACAGTATTTTTTGCTGCTTTGAGATATTGTTTGACCATCCTAGAAGTTTTGGAATTTGATGAAATTTGGTGAGGGTGTTGTCTAGGGTAAGATGATCATCCTCACAAATTTTCATCAAATTCCAAAACTTCTAGGGGGTTCAAATGGTCGAAGCAAAATCAGTCGTCTGTAGTCACCGTTAAAATCTGCAGCATTTTGCTTCGACCATTTGACCCTCTTAGAAGTTTTGGAATTTGATGAAAATTTGTGAGGATGATCATCTTACCCTAGACAACACCCTCACCAAATTTCATCAAATTCCAAAACTTCTAGGATGGTCAAACAATGTCTCAAAGCAGCAAAAATGATGTTTTGATAGGCAGCATCCCATTCCTCATATATATATATATATATATATATATATATATATATATATGAGGGCTGGGTTCCTATGACATGTCATAGGGAGTACCTATGACACATGGTGAATTAGTAATGCTAGAATGTTTAGAATGTGCTGAATTTTTTTGAGGGTGATCATTTTACCTTAGATAGAATGTCTATAAAAAATCAAAGCATTCTAAAACTTGTTGGGGCATCAAATGCTAGAAGCTTTATCGGCCATCCATTTTAACCGTTAAATTGAAAATCATATTTGATGCCTCTAGAAGTTTTAGAATGAGGCGATTTTTTGCGGGGGTCCTATCTAAGATAGGATGATCATCCTCATAAAAATTCAGAACATTCTAAATATTCTAGAGTTACTAACTCACCATATGTCATAGGGTACTCCCTATGACATGTCATAGGAACTCATTTCCCATATATATATATATATATATATATATATATATATATATATATATATATATATATATATATATATATATATATATATATATATATATATATATATATATATATATATATATATATATATATATATATATATATATATATATATATATATATATATATATATATATATATATATATATATATATATATATATATATATATATATATATATTGCAGAGCCGGATAGGATACCCTCTCCAAATGACCAGATTAACAGGTCTACTTATGGACCCTTTAACATAACCAATGATGGTCATCTATTGCCACTTATTTGCATGAAAGTGAGTTGCTTATTACAATCAGAGAAGTTTTATCCACACACACCCAACACATCTTTCTCGACGTTCTAAGATATATTTTTTTTCAAAATACCGTTGATGGATCGATCGGCTTCCAACTGTTGATGTAAACCAATTTTACTTAGGCTTTGAAGACTTAATTCATTTAGGAGAGACAGGCACTGGTTAAGTAAAGGGTAAAAGTAGTTTTTTTTTTTTTTATATATAGGAGTCCTTATGTTTTTTTGAAGTTTAAATGCACCCATTCGAAAGATCTTTGGTTTAGATGAGGTTTGAGCTGCTGTCATAAATAGTAGCACCTGCTACATGTTGGTACGTGTCCCATTGATATAATAAAAAGGGAAAACTTTGTGGGTTAGTATGGCTCAATCCTAATCTGTTTATCAGATGTATCGGTAAAAAATTTTCAATCATAGCCCTAGGTGGGTCAATCCTAACCTTAACCCACCTGATCCTATTAATCTAAACTCTGCACGAGTCTCAGCCTCAGCCACGGACTCCTGGTCCAGACTCGGCAGCATGTATAATTCTTTTTCTTATTTTTTATTGTTTATACATTGCAGGTGGACCGTTATTAGATATAGATGAGAACACATACTTGTCTAGGGTGGTCGACGGATCGGGTTGACCAATTTTTAGACGGGTCAACTATTACAGAACTCTAACCCGGCCCGTTTAATAAATGGGTTGAGTTAGCATCGGGTTAGGCTGTGGGGCGTGTTTGGGTCGAGTCAGCTTTTGCCAGCTGTAATGAATGCTCATCCCTCAACAAATAAATACCAGCCAGACAGTCCCAGCTGAGTGCGAAATACATGGGCCAAACACTTAGCCAGCCAGTCCCGGCTGAGTGCAACTCACCGGTCAGGGCTGCATGCAACAGACGGCTGTGATCATTGCCACATCAGGGTAGCCCGGTCCGGGAGGACAGAGTGGGTGGGTGAACATCATTTTTCTAAATGCATCAGGTCCATACATGCAGGGCACCAACAGAGGTAGAGCAGCTTGTAGCCCTAATCACAATAAGTTTTAGAGATGTCCATCAATTTGTAGAGCAAAAGAGAAATATATGCACCTTAAAGGACTCAGCTGTAAAAGAAATCAGACCTCTCACTGCAGTTATGTCTCCACTTTATTTCCCCTTCATCCTTTTTTCTAGTCTTCAATCCAAAACTGTGGAATCAGAGAATAACAAGCCGAAGGTAGACACGAGAAGGGCATCGCTTGCTCAACAAGGAGCCTCCAGCACATCTTGGATGAGTATCAAATATTTAAATTACACGTAAGCTGTCAAAAATTTTCCGCGAAAAGGGATATAATTGTAAATATAACTTTTTACTTTTTCTCTAGGGGGCCATGAGACCTTCTATGGTGTATAAGAGAGACTGCGCCCAGTCGGATCTGAATAACAATGTCTGTAGAGTCTGCATCACGTTATAATCCGGATCCAGCTTACGCTGCCAGCCCTACAAAGTCACAGAACATCCATCATGACAGAATTCGGAGGATAAATGTCACCGGAAATAAGGAGTTTTTTTCCCCACAAATATTAAAATAAATTAATAATTCCCAGATAGATACCCGTAGAAAGTAATTCCCGAAGTAACCTATTTCCCCGGGTTGGACTGCCTAAAAACCGCTACCCGTGATTGCGGTTTTCACGTCCCAGGAGACCCGCCATGACAATGCAGAACCTTTAGGTTCTTTTCTAAACAGTTATTTCACGTGGCGGTTTTCTGAGAGATTTCTTTATTTGAAAGGTTAAACCGCCATCTCGGGTAGCGGTTTTCTTTAGAGCCTACCTGGCATCCGACCTGGCAACAGCATTGTGTCCAAGCTACAGAAATAGGCTACTTCCAGAATTAGTTTCGGACGAGTATTTATGCTGTAATTATTATTTCTTAATATTTATTTGGGAAAAATTTTCGGAAAGAAGAGTACGTTCACTTCATTAGTCAACTTCCACTGACTGATGACAAATCAGCCTAGCTTGAATCCTTACATAGTCAGGTACATGAATCACCTTCGTGCAATGCACAAAAGATTAATCACATGATATACAGCCTGGATGAAAAACCTGGGGTGGCTATATGCTTCTTCTAAGCAGGCATAGGAGGAAAATAAAGAATAAATTTATGAGAGAAGTAGCATGCTCCACAGTGGGGAGAAGCTCTTATCAAGGGTGGATCTGGATGGTGCATAAAGGGGCTAACAACTTAAACCACTGCATGCAAGGGGTGTTTGGCATGAGGAATTGTTGTTCCGCTTAAACCTCATCTAGAAGAGGGTATTCCTGTCAATTACAATTTCCAATTAAATTTGATTGTTCAGTGTTCCGGTTAGCATAGAAACGGATGTAGTGATAAATTATCGTTCCGAAGTCATTCATTCCACCGGAACAAATAGTATACGTGGAGTTTGAAATATAGAATAGCGGATAGAAACGGATGAGTCCAGAACGATGCCAAACGCCCCCTGAATATCTTACTAGTTCACCAATTATGACAATCAGGTCACTACTTAGAAATATTCTTTCTTTCTCGGGTGCCCCTTGCACTAACACGCCAATCTCCGCAAAAAAAATAAAAAAGGGTTCTCTATTCTTTCCTCTAGTCTTGCATTTGCACATAGTACCAACTTGAAAGCTCCAGTCCACACAATACTCATCATTTTTAGCTCTAAATTTCTCCTCCATATCTTTATCCACCACAACGTTACAGGTCATGACTTGTGCATGTACCATTCAGGCTCCGACGCAGTACACCTACCTTGTCATACCATGTTGACATGTGGCAGCCAATGGTATACAAGTCTGTCTACTGGAAGGCATTTTTACCCTAATATACACTAGTTTTGCCTTCCAGTGCTACTAAGACATGAAAGTTTTGACGCTCCTATAGAATTCTGGCATCCCATATGATCATAAGTATTCATAACTAATGTTGATTGTTTATGATATAAAACACCTAAACTACCATGATTTGGCAACAGCTTATAGTCATTGAAAAACAGTAGGATATGGTAATGCCGAGAAATCAAGGTGGGCACGCTCATAATTATAATCGCAAAAACTATTCTAAACTATGCAGTCAAAGTCGGTAGTCGGCCCTAGTCGGAACTAATTCGGGACTAGTCGGCCAAAACTTATTCTAACCCCTCCCTAAACATATATGATATATGAACTAGCATAAATGTCAATAAGTATATGATATTAGTCGATTAATAACAATACATACCTTCACACTTCACAGCATGGGTATAAATAAATAAGTAACAGTCTAGCATAACACAGTTGTATTGGCTTCATGCCATGTCAAAAGACTCAGAACTAAGAATTCAACATAAAATTTGTTTGATGATTTTTAATCAGTGAACAACCCCAATTTTGATTATAGGGTTATATGGATATCAACAAATAAACTAATTATTTGTCTATGTTTTTATCTGAAATTCTCAGGTGCTCAACAGATGATTACATGGAAGAGCCATAGTTGTGAGTCTTGTGACTCAAGACTTTGAGCCAATGTAAAAAACTCCAAACAAAATTGCTTGCTCAGACTCCTTTAAAAAAAAAATTTGCTTGCAGAATGCTGCCTGGGGACTAGTCGGCAGTCGTTAGTCGGGGGCTAGTCGGGGACTAGTCGGGATTCTGCCCAGCAATGACGGAATCGAAATTAATCGGTCGGCAAAATGCCGCCCAGGGACTAGTCGGGTACTAGTCGCCGACTAGTCCCGACTTTGATAGCATAGATTCTAAGGTTGGAGTGGAGTGTAAATCGGTCCTCCATCAACAAAAGATCACATTTTCATCACTAACGGATGAATTTGATTTGTCTTTTCATTTTGATAGGATGTAATCAGGTAAAACCAAATTTCAACTTCGGATAAAACCAATTGTCTTCCCAATAACTTCATGATAGCCTCAAATCCATGCATTTCGTGGTTTGGCTTGATCATGACACATCCTCCTTTGACCAATCATTTTGCATTGTCTTTCCACTTCTTTTCAGAAGAAAATACAAAATATGGGTTAGGTCCAAACAAATAGGCCAAAGATTTGAACTGTCCCTACATGTCTACAACCAGTGGCCCAATGCACTTCGGTGCAAACTTTACCGCATAAGGTGGTAAGATCCAGTTTCAAACCACCGACAAAAATCGAGAAAAGGGCGAAGTTTTAGCTTCCCTAGTAGAAAAAATGGAGTTCGGAGAAAAGCCCTTCGTTTGTACAATACAAATTATATCATGCAACCAGCGACGATATTGTGCGATAAGCGATACCTATCAGCATAAGGGTAAAAACAGATACAGACTTGTAAATCTAGATTCTTGCTGACACGGTTTGTACACTGCATGGTACACACCGACAGTTGAAACCTTTATAAGTTGTGACTGTCAAAATTAACCTTCTACACATTAAGCATGTAGTCATCACCAATTTCCTTGTATTTTATTACTCTTTTTCATAAATAAACATGTGATTTTGACTGTCCTCATTATATCTATGAATTTGCTATAGTTTCCTATCATGGTCCCAACACAAAACATGGCATATTGAGTCTGGAAGACTACCATATCATTATTTCCATTAATTCGCTACGATTTCCTATTAAACTCAATGACACCATAACTGGAAAGCTGAATTTTCTTCTTTTGATGGATTAGCTTCACAACACGTGCTTGCTCCATTTGATTAGTCTATCTAAACAACTAATTTCTGTTAAAAAAATTGAATAATATATAACTACCATATATGGATGTTAACACTTACCAGTATATGCCGTGAAACCGATTTACTGGTGGCTTAAACATGGCCACTGGTTAAGACTTGAGACAAGTTTCCGTTAGAATGGCAATCCAATCTCCACTGGATGGGATTGATAACAATTTGTTGCCATACCATTGTTTATATGTCCCAAAAGAAAATGATTAGCGAGAAAGATGAGGACGCTTGACTTAGGAAGCAAGGATCCCGAAACAATAGGAATTAGGAAGCGAGGAAACAAAATGATCTATAAGAGTGGTTCAACGAACTGCAAGGTATCACTCAAGTCCTACGGTCATCTCTTTTTTTCTTTTCTTTGTGCCCTCTCTCTCTCTCTCAATTTTAGGGCTTACATGATTTTGAGGTTATAGGAATTAGAAGGATTTAGGGATGACCATTTTGGATGAGCGTTTAGATAATTTTCAATGATGTAGGCCAGGAAGAGTTGGATTCTCCAAGGAACATGGCAATTGGACTTTTCTTTATCATGATTCATATTTTCCCTCACCTAAGAAGCACTGACACTGGTACGGGACACGGGTACGACACGACACGGGTTCGCCGACACGGCAAATCCTAAAAAAAGAGGACACGGGTACGGCAAGGACACGGCAAAATAAATTAATATTTTTAAATTTATATTTTATATATGTTTGCAATTCATATATATTTCGATAACCAAAAAAACTTCATAGAAAACAACTAAAATAAAAATTTAACGCATACTGCATCGCTATCGTTAGTTACATCCAGCCCGATCGGTGAATCGCAAACAGCTCTAAATGGTATGGAAAATAACGGTTGTGTTTCAGTTTTGACTTCAGCCTATCTGAAACCTCAGAGAATAAGATAAGTTAAAGCCAAACCTGAATCGTAATCGTCCATCATAACCGTCCTGACAAGTGAATCACACTCAGGCCCAAATGGCATGCAAAAGAACGGCTGCGATTCAGTTTTGGCTTCAACCTATCTGATTCTCTGAGGTTATAATCTCAGAGGATTAGATAGGTTGAAGCCAAAACTGAATCATCACAGCTTGTAACCCAATCCTATATCGAACAGTCCGTCAACCCGCAGTGTCCCGAGTGTCCGACGAGTGTCCGAGGAGTGTCCGACAGTGTCCAGCTCCCAGAAGCACGTAGGACACGGCACATGCGTGTCCGGTGCGTGTCCAGCGAGTGTCCGACAAGTGTCGGTGTCCGACACGGGTACGGGAGGCCTGGGGAAGTGTCCATGCTTCCTAGTCCCTCACCTACCATGGTCAAGGGCAGAGCTACATAAGGCCCAGGGGGGGCCCAGGGGAGGCAGCTGCCCCCCCCCCCACCCAAAAAATAATAATAATAATTGGGTTTCATTTGTACATGATTTGTTGGGGCATTCCCCTTGGAACAATTGTCAAGAGGGAATTGAGAGATGAAGAGACGGATGAAGGGGAACGGGTTCTTCAAAACAAAGATCAAACATTTATGGAAAGAGTAGTGCTATTTAAACAAATTGCAGCGACAAAAACATTAACAAACCAGACCCATGAACTAGTAGTGGGGCCCAGGGCTTAGTGCGCTGGGCCCCTCTACCAGTCCATGGGTCTGGTTTGTCAACGTTTTGCCGGTGCAATTGGTTCAAATAGTATTACACTTATGGAAAATTATGCAGCGCGGACTTGGGAGTTGTACGAGACTTTGAGGGTGAGCAATATGCCCTTGTTTTTCAAGAAAATACCAAACCCAGCCTAGGGATATTTAGAACGAAGAAAATGCTATTTAGGAAGACATTATGGGACATTTTCTATGCTTATCTTTGTATATAGGGAGACTAAGCCTTGAAATGGGCATTTTTTCTCATTGGTCCATTTTCAAGGGCATTTGATCATTTCACCATGATGAATAACGTGAAATGACAAATATGCCCATGAAATGGACCAATGAGAAAGGGTGTTGTTCATCACTCTTTGAGGGATGAGTTCAAATCTCCTCCGTTCGGTAGGTCCGGCGTGCATCACAGCCCCACGCCGTCGGCTGGAGTGCCTTATTTAAGTATAAAACTCTTAACTTTTTACAATAATAATGTGGAGCAGTATAGCTTATTCACACCTTACCCCCCCTAGAAGAAATTCCTGGCTCCACCACTGACCATGGTCATTGCATGCGACAGAAGGAGACATGCTTCGCAAATTTTGGTAACATAGGCTGCATGTTGAAAAAGATGTCATAAAAAGTCAAACATTTGTTTACCTTGTTGACCCTCTTTAATTAGTAATTACCAAAGGGACCCATCTCAAGTGTCACGAGAACCAATATTTCAGCAATCAGGACATCCTTTAACACCTAGATCATGGCTCCACTAGTAACCTCTAGGTTGAAACAAAAGATGAATGAAGAGTCTATAGTCATCAACAAGATCTAGCTAGTAATTGACATGTTAAAGAAACCGAGACCCATCGCTTGAGGGTCAAAGCAATCTAGTTCAAGCTCAAGGCACAAGTAGATCACCGCCTAGTTCAATCTGGGTGATAAAATATATAATCACAATCTTAACAAATGAACCCAACATTGCATCTTCCCTTTTATACAAAACCCCACCAGAGGTAAGGTGGGAGTGGATGAACAAGGCAAAACCCAACCACTTTGTTTCTTATCTCTAACCCCAGCTCCTTCCTCTTCTCGCCGACCACAATTGAATCACGGGTTGTGACTCCACCATGCTCTCCGCTATCAGTTGAGAAGCCATCTTCTCCCCCCTCATGTCACACAACCCTAATGTTTTTTCTCCCATTTCAATTGTGAATCGCAGCCGCCATTTCGGTTGGGATTTCAAATCATATAAACTATAAACTTGTACCAGTCTACAACTCATATAAACTATAAAATACTTAGTTCACTATTCATGAATGAGAAAACTGCATCGGCATGGATTTACAAGGACAGTATTATTAGTGAAACCTATTGGGGCTAAATGAACCTCTCTCTCATCGGGGCAAAAGCCCAAGGTATTTATATCTTATACAAGGAGACGAATATGGTCACTAACATCGTGTACATACAACACCAAAAAGAAAAAACGTGTACAAGTTATATACACATGAATATTTTCTAACGATGAACACCAATTTGAAAAATTCAAGATGCTAAACCAGATCACCATATACTTGCAACATCTGTGAAAGATGAAAACTACTAGGTCTAATACTGCAAATGTGGAGATGGTTATAAACTAATAATATTCTTAAGGAAAAAATAAACACTTGATCAAAATATAAAAATTTGCCCAGTGTGAACAATTAATGAGTTTTGGAAATGGCCATAACAGAAGGTGTACCAAAAAATGTCGCTCTATAGATTCTGTGTATAACTGTATAAGAACACTTAAGTTCTCAAAATGGGGAAGATATCTATAACTACAAATGAAAACATTAGTGGCACAAGATGTTACCTCAAGAACCAGAGTCGTTACCATCACAGTGCAAACATTACCATCAATGTTGACTTTGTGACGTCGAACTTTCTCAAGCAATTGTTGCATGCATTCAGCAGGATGGACGAAATCGCCTTCATGGGTACCCCAAAAGGCGAATGATTTCTCCACTTCCTATCAGTAGCATAATTGAAGGTGACTATCACAATATGACTCTTTATAGAAACAGATATGTGCACACGTAGTAGAGTTATAAAGAGGGAAATCATAGAAAGTCAAAGAAATTATTAAACAAAACTAAATTTGTAAAGACAATCCCAGTGGAACATATAGGGGGGTGATCAATTAATGATACCCTAGAGTCCCACTAAAAAAAGGATGCTACCTTATAAAAAAGAACTAAAGATAAATAAAGGAGAATAATTCCAAAGGATCAACAGATGGATGAAATAGTATGTGCTCATATAGGGTTTTCTTATCCCCGCATGTCAATGATACTTAACTGAAAATTTTACTATAAAGACAAGGCCCGCAATGACGGAACTCAAGAAGGTAAAACATAATATAAGTGTAGCATACATAAGAATGCCAAGACAGATATCTACTATTCTTAGGAGTTAGGACAGAAACTGAGAAGGTAAAGCCAAGTGTACCGTGATGCAATAGATATTAACTTTCCAATGGGTTATGCAGCCAACCACGTGACAAGGATACTTAAAATGGATGTTTTATAAGATGACAATGAGACCAGAAAATGGCGAAGGCACAACAAATAAATCTAGCAAAGATTAGAATACTATGATTGACGCCCTGAAAGTAGGAAGGGCGGTATGAGATGGCTAGCTAATGTTTACTATATATGAAGCGCACAAGCACCATTAAGGGATAACATAAGAGAGAACAGATGGCATAGAAGTGCAGCAAAGTTAAGAGGAGTCCCGAATATATAGAGGAGCTCAAATGAATGTGAAGGAATCAATTTACAGGACAAACCAAACAAAAGTGCAACGCAAGTTGTGAAAGGCTCTATTTGGACTGAAAATGTAGCCATTGAAAATAGAACTGTAAGATGTCAAATCGAAATATGAGAAATCACACAAGAAATTAAATTGTAATCAAAACCATAAACCATATTCATCAAGATTGGTACCATCTGTTTGGGGTTCAAAGTACAATGTCCTGACCACTAAGCTAAATTGTAGAAAGCAATGACTACACGCTTTAGCACCTCAATCACAAGGGATCAAATTCTATAAGATGGAATGTCAGTTAAGCAGAAAGTAATAATCACAGAAGACTGAAACTCACGGTATTGCTACCAATATTGAATGTTTTCCTCCACATAGATCTGCAAATGTTGTTGCCCTTCAAGAGATGGTGGTATACTAGTATATATCTAAGTCCTTCCAGAGATGTGGTAGGTATTTAAGCCCATCAAGAGCTGGGTGTATGAAGGGGAGAGATGCTTCAAGGATATGTGATCAATGAGTGTGGCACTAGAGATGCACAACATTAAATGGTCTAGAATGATAGATGATAAGGAGGTTTAAGTACACAAAATGAGTGTGGTAGAGATGAATATGATTAAATGGATGTGTAGTAAGGAAGGAAGACCAAAAATATCATGGATGAAATTTGTATGAAATGATATGGAAAAACTCAAGGTTACATCGTAGTTAACCCTAGATAAGCATTAATAGTGAAGGAATCATTGGACTGACAAACAATTATGACAAAGCCTAATGGTTATGATTATAAGAATAGTGCACAACGTTAAATGGTCTAGAATGTACAACAATAAACGGTCTAGAATGTTGGATAATAAGGAGGTTCAAGCACACCAAAAGAGTGTGGTAGAGATGAATATGATAAAATGTGCGGCACTAGAGATGCACAACGTTAAATGGTCTAGAATGTTAGATAATAGGGAGGTTCAAGTACACAAAATGAGTGTGGTAGAGATGAATATGATGAAATGGATGTGTGGTAAGGAGGGAAGACCAAAAATATCATGGATGAAATTTGTATGAAATGATATGGAAAAGCTCAAGGACATCGTAGTTAACCCTAAATAAGCAAGAATAGCGAAGCACTCATTGGACGGACAAACAATTGTGACAAAGCCTAATGGTTGTGATTATAAGAATAGTGCACATGCTATGCACGTGATCTGGAAGAAAATTCTTCTCTATGACATTTCCTCAAACAATTGTTTTTTGAAATATATAGTACTTTTTAGACATGGATGACAAATCCATCTAAGCACATGAATTGAGTGGGAAAAATGAACTATATATCAGATCCCTATTAAAAGAACTAAGAAAACACTGAAAGACAGTCATTTGTTTTATTACAGTTTCTTCAAGATATATAAATGCAAACCATCAATGAAATCTAAAATTTAAAAAAAAAAATCAATAGACTAACAAGGGAAAAAGATATCACCTTATGAATCTATGATATGCTTCTGTATTTCATTAGAAGTTAGAAAATGAAAATACACAGCAAAATTCTCTTTCTTATTTACAAAATAAGGGTATAAGAGAAACTTCCCCAAAAAAAGTGAAGAATCTATAGAAAACAGCTTTTCTACTTTCTCCAAATAAACTCTCTTTGAAAGATAAAGATGTAGCAAAGAATCTGAAAAGAAGAAACAGGGTATGGAAACAGGGGGAGATATAGGAGTGGATACCGTCTGTTCAGGTGAAAAGGGAAGTGAAAAGGGTTAGGGGCTAGGTTTCAGAAGTCATCTTTGTAGACGTATTTGTATTCCCTTGTCAAAATATAACCAATCAATTGATTAACCCTTGAACTATAAGTGAATTACAGCAATTGTCATTGAAAAGGTGGAGTGAGGACACATGCACGGTTATATGGTGGGACTGTCAAACCTACATTATACAATTAAAATATATGTAATGTGATCAGTGCATGTCTCTAAGACATGAGAGAAAAAATTACAATGCATCAATAAGGCCTGCAATTTAGTATGGTTCAGAAGTTTCTACTATGAAGCGGGTTCAAGCATGCAAGATGAGTGCAGCAGAGATGAGGATGTTCAAGTGCATATGCAATAAGGAGAAGATAACTTAAAATAACATAAATAGAAGTTGTGATATAATATTTGAAAACGCTTGTAATGAAATCGCAGATAGCCCTTGAAAAGGATGTTGGACAATGAAGGATACCCAAGATTGCACCCAAATAGTTAGGAGATGGCTTAGATGGCTATGGTGTAATCAAAACAGTCAAAAGTAAAGATACATCAAAAATTAATAGTTTTTTTAAATCCGTAGCATGCATAATTTTCCATGGGCACATCAAATTATCTATTTATAGGTTTATTGCAGAAATCATAGTTACCAAGTCGGAAAACGGAAAAAAAAAAAGGGCCAGGGAAAAAATCGGAAAGATACGATGAAAACGAAAAAAACGGGAAAACATCGGGAAAAAAAAAATTCTTAAAAATTATACCAAGTATGTATATATGTCATTTTCCAACATTAAGTAATCAAAAGTTCAAAACATATAACATATGCGTTTATTAAGCACGAACAAAATAAAACCCGAACCCAATTTAAATCCGGACAAAACCCGACGTGTATTATATGTGTTTTTCTCGTTTTAAACACGTATAAAACGTGTACGGACGTTTTTTTCAAAAAAACGAGTTTTTTACATGTTTGCTACGACTTCGGATCGATACGCGTTTTATACGCGTTTTTTTCAAAAAAAGCCCGATTTGGTAACTATGGTAGAAATAAGACAAACTATGTTCAGCCCGACCAGCACGGTACAGATGCTGGATTTGATATTAACCAACATAAAGGAATTTTCAAGTTTTAAATTTGCTTTCAATAAACTATTGATCAACACATAGAGGAGTTAAATTCGTAGGTGCACTACTACAATCTCAAGGGACCATAAACATTTAGGATCAGGAAACATTTCATGCCTCAGCACAGGGAGAAAAAAATTAAGTAGCAAGGGTCCAACTTGAAACATATATAAATGCATTATAACTTTATAAGTAAACGTGGTATTAGTATGTATATTAACAGCAACAAAACAATCAACTAAAAAAAAAATATTTCATATATATATATATATATAGTAGTAAGAAACCCGAGCAATGCCAGGATAAACTTGATGCACGCCACTTTGCACAGACAGCATCACAACCATCCGAAGAAGTGTGCAATCTGGAGTGAGTGCGATTCACTCATCCGGGTGTGATTCACTTGTTTGAGAGAGAAAGAGAGAATACTAATGATTTTTCTAATTAACTTCAAATGATCATTAAATACCGTTGCATGGGTATTTATCATCTTTAGTATGTTTTAAATAGGATT